>OY720465.1:34636329-35236329 GCA_963082715.1 Harpalus rubripes
TGATGATGTGATTTAAAAACTTTTCCATGTGATTTGATTTGAAAGGAAACCGACCCTTATGCATTCTGTTACAGAATATTAGAATTGTACTCAGTACCACTGGAATACTAAGACATTTAAAATACTAAGACATTTAAAATAACTTTAGCAACAGGATTCAGGCTGGTATTTAAAAGATTTTAATACCGCAAATTCTGGTTCGTTCGTCTCAGACCCTCGAGTCGGAATTACTGTTGAGGAAATTAAAAATAATCCTATTTCATAGAATTGCCAAAGTAAATAGTTTACAGGTTAAAATATTTTGTTATAACCAAAATAAACAAAAATATTTTAAACGCACCCCTGTTTTGATATTCAGGTACCGTAGTCGCTCATCTATTTTAAGCAAAACATAGTAATGTATTTCTGTGATTTCCTAGTCCAGTATTTAAATGAGTTCATGCAAAAATCCTTATACTTGAATATTTCGTACAATTTTGTTTAACAACTCAACTTTCTTTTGTTAGTCATTAGAGTGATTACAGTTGTCGCAGGCGAAATTTTTGTTTCACGCACACACATACACACACATAAGACATCATCGCAAAATTGTAAAACCGTATTCTGCGGACCCTGAAACGTGCTTAATGATTAGAAACTCATCATCGAATTTTTTGACCAAAAACAATACCTTCCTTACTTAAAGCATAAAGGTGGCGGAAGGTAAAAATATAACTTTGTGTTGTAACTTGAGAACCACTGATTTAAAAATTAGATGACCCCCTACAACTTTGTTCTAGATAATTTTTTTGTTACTATAATAAAGAAAATAATGGCGATCAGTTTCGATGTTACACTATGTATGTCTTACTATTTTTACCTGGTGTAAAGCTAGCTTTACACTCATATATGTTAAATAAATGAAATACATAGTTGTTTAGATTGTACGCAGTGTTTGTTACACTATTTGAAAGTTAGTGTGACAAATTAATTCGTTCCGTACAGTTGCTAAAAAAACGTTTCGGAATTTAAATATAGTTTCCAGTCTTTCTATATAGTTTTACAAAAGATTTAATTAATATCTGACTTATTCTTGTAGCCGTTATTATCAAACATTTTGAGTATTAAGAAGAGTGAATCATATCTCGTTGTCTGGTTGATAAGAAAAGAGTATACAAGTGAGCAGAAATTCATTTAAAAGTATTTCCAAATTTCTCCTTTTAAATTACGTGCCCATAATTAAGTATATTTCGTATAATTCGCACCCCAAGTTAGTAGTTAGGTTTCTACCCTATTTGTGAGTGTTTTGTTTGTTTGTTTGCTACTGTGACGACGCCTGGCGTCGACTTAGGCGTCGCTCAGAGATTTACAAGATAAGGAAGTTGCTAATTTGATTAGACGCTCTGTTAGCTGTAGACAGGGGATGAACGGGGGTGAGAACGTCAGGGGGATGATGCTTGTATACATAGGAACAAGAGTTGTTTATATATAAATTAAAAATATAATAAAATATAATATAAAAATATACAGGGTGTAAATGAAAAAAGTACATTAAATTTAACCAGTAATATAACTCGTCGAGAGCAACAATATTTCTTAATAACTTTTTCTCGAAATCGCATATTTTTTTTAGCATTTTTACAACTCCGTAAATTGACGAGTTGTTCCAAGTATTTTTCTAATAATTCAATGCAGTAGCAATAGCTCTGAAAAATTTTGTTTTAGCAATTGACAGTCCTGTCAGTTGTTGCAATTAAATTTTGACATTAGTAATAAACTTGTTTATAAGGTAAATTTCTGTCAAAATACGTTTACAAATAGCGAGTACACAGACATTGTAATTACTTACCTGTGGTTTATTTATTTATTCGTATCTTTACTACATTTTTATTTGTGGTTGATATAAAGACAGTGTTATAGACATGCCAGCGTATTTAGACGGAGCGTTTCCAAATCATACTGTTCCTAATATTGGCACATTTGTTAATCTTGTACATTTTTCACAATATGGAGTGTCACATATAACAATTTCAAAAAAAAGCAACAGTTGTATCCATACCATGTGCAAAAAGTTCAATGTTTTCAGTACATAACAGACTTCAATTTTGGGAATGGCTCATAATGTTCATTAATGAGACTGAATTTACTTGGGAAGGTTTTATTATGCACAATACACATCTCGACAGACGAAAATGCTGTAAAAATTTTCATTAAAAAATGTTTGGGCGGGAATAATAAATGGACGACTAAGTATTGGTACTCATGTACTTCGTTTAACTGGATAAAAGTTTGTACTTACATTTTTTGAATAACGTATTTAAACTATTATGATTTGTCGACGATAAATAATCATCTCATAACCTAATAACTATGCTTTTGCTCTTCCTCATTATCTCGTTCCTCTTTGTCTTCCTCTATTCACAGGTGATTAAAGTCCTGGTTTAATACACAACTTTATAATTTTGTTGTCCAAAATTTAAATTTAATTTGATTTGTTATTAATTACTGTGACTGTAAGTGTAGCCGATAAGCGACAATTTTTGAGCTATTTGTATCCCACTTGAATACAGTAGCAGCCGTTTGTTTTCCAAGGGCGGGTAACGAAATATGCAGCAAATTTTTAAAGAATTTTAACTCAAAATCTAAAAGACTTAGAAAAATAGTTATTAAGAAATATTGTTGCTCTCGTCGAGTTACATTACTGGTTAAATTTAATGTACTTATTTCATTTATACCCTGTAGGGGAGACCGGTGTCAATTGTAACAGGTGTCAAATATAACAAGGGTAGGTAACGGGGCCATCTTTTCGAAGTAGATTAAAACGCGCTTGCAGAGTGAAGCAGAAAGAGTCATAGCTCTTTGGTATTTAGTGTCAGTGCATACGCGCAAATACGGCGTCTGTTTCTGACGAATGTCTAAATCGACAAAAAAGTCAATACAGGTAGTGACACACATTGTTTCTAAAACACTATAAATGCTGTGCTCGGAAATATTTCAAGTTAAGGATCAGTTATATCTACTTTTATTTTTCATTAAAAAACATTTCAAATTATTACCTAATAAATACAAAATAACAAATAATTATTTCTTTAAAAGTTAAGCGGTGTCAGTTGTAATACATGCCATGGTGTCGATTGTAACATGTTTAATAATTAAGTACAGTATTGATCATGATAAAAATTACAAGAAAATACCACTGCTATCGAAGACATAAAAGAAGAAGAGCAAAGAAACGAAAAACAGTTCAGATTACTCTTCAGATGGCTCCGATGAGGAAACTCTCCGATATGTATTGGCCCATATTTTTTGAGCACGGGAGATTGGTTGCAGTGGCGAAAATGTAAAATCTGGACATCGGGCAAGTTAAATTGTACGAAGAAGACCTATTTTATGTTTACCTAAACTGCAATTCCGTTAGCGACTAAAGGCGTTGGTCAAAATGGTCCATATCACCAACAGAGTATATATTTTGTTTGCATCTGAATTTTGTATTTTCTGAGGTAATAAATAAGTGTTTATTTTTTCAATAACATCACTGTTAAAATTTGTTACAGTTAACACTGGCCCTGTTACTATTGACACCAGTTAGGTGTCAATTACAACATTTGTAATGCCTGACTAAAAATTCTTATACTTTTATATTTGTCATATTTTCAAAAGTTTAAAATTCAAAATATTATTCACTAAGGTGGGTAGGTTCTCATATAGGTAATTTCAAAATTTCGAAATGTAACGTTAACTCGTAAAAATAAAAATTTTGTAACTGACGCCGGTCTCCCTTAAAAAGTTATGAAGAAATATTGTTGCTCTCGTCGAGTTACATTACTGGTTAAATTTAATGCACTTATTTCATTTACACCCTGTATATTGTTTCGTCGCCTAAGAAAAATAGTAAACAAATGTTACAGCCCACTTACAAGTAGCGCGAACAATTTTACTATAATCTGCGAAACTTCGTTTAATTCATTAGTATTCTCACCGTTTTGTGATTCCTGCTGTAGTAATTTATGCAGTGACACTATTCCTGCCAACGTTCCTACTTTCCTGCGGCGTCGTCCTCCCACTACTTATGTGCGCGGCGTCGCTATGGCAACGCGTCACGACGGACAGCGTCGTTGCTCTGGCAACCAAACAGAAACAGTTGCATGGCGGCCAACACTTCCTTCTAACCCTGACCTTCAAAGCCACACGTTTATACTCGTACGAAGATGGGACGGAATCAGAAATTCTTACAAAATGGAAGATATAGCGGTTTTTCTAAGTAGAATACAGGGTGTAAATGAAATAAGTGCATTAAATTTAACAAGTAATGTAACTCGACGAGAGCAACAATATTTCTTAATAACTTTTTCTCGAAATCGCATATTTTTTTAGCATTTTTACCACCCCGTAAATTGACGAGTCGTTCCACGTATTTTTCTAATAATTGAATGCATTAGCAATAGCTATGAAAATGTTGTTTTAGCAGTTGACAGTTTTATCAGTTGTTGCAATTATATTTTGACATTAGTAATAAACTTATTTATCAGGTAAAATTCTGTCAAAATGCTTACGTTTACAAATAGCGCGTACACAGATATTGTAATTACTTACCTACGGTTTATTTATTTATTCGTATACTACATTTTAATTTGTGGTTGATATAAAGACAGTATTATAAAGTTGCCAACGCATTTAGACGGAGCGTTTCCAAATCATATTGTTCCTAATATTCGCACATTTGTTAATCTTGTACATCTTTATCACAATACGAAGTGTCACATATGACAATTTTAAATAAAGCAACAGTTGTATTCATATCATGTGCACAAATGATCAATGTTTTCAGCAGACTTCGATTTTGGGAATGGCTCATAATGTTCATTAATGAGACTGAATATACTTGGTATATTTATTATGCACAATACACATTTCAACAGACGAAAATGCTGTAAAATTTTCATTAAAAAATGTTTGAGCGGGAACAATAAATGGACGACTAATTATTGGTACTCATGTATCTCGTTTAAATGGACAAAAGTTTGTACTTACATTTTTTGAATAACGTATTTAACTATTATGATTTGTCGACGATAAATAATCATCTCATAACCTAATAACTATGCTTTTGCTCTTCCTCCCCTCGTTCCTCGTCTTCCTCTTTTCACAGGTGATTAAAGCCTGGTTTAATACACAACTTTATAATTTTGTTATCCAAAATTTAAATTTCTTTATTTTAAAAATTGTACTATTACGAATTAATTAATAATAAATGTTATTTCCGTTGATTCGTTTATTAATTAGTGAATGCAAGTGTAACCGATAACCGACAATTTTTGAGCTGTTTGTATCCCACTTGAATACGGCAGCAGCCATTTGTTCTCCATGGGGTAACGAAAAATGCAGCAAATCTTTAAACAATTTTAACTCAAAATCTAAAAGACTTAGAAAAAAAAGTTATTAAGAAATATTGTTGTTCTCGTCGAGTTACATTACTGGTTAAATTTAATGCACTTATTTCATTTACAGCCTGTATAATAGTATGGGTCTTAAATGTTATTCATTAAATTGGCAATTTTTTTTTAATAGTCTATGAGATAGATGTTAATCTCATTTTGTTTTCAAATAGTGGAGTTCGCTAATAACTGGAATCACATAAATTGATTTGATAACTTTCCTGTGGTGCTATCACGCCGCATTGACATTAATATGTTCCCCTTACTGCACTTTACCCCGTCCCATGATCACTTGTCAATCTCAATATTTTGGAACTACACGATATTGCTATTGCTTTATTTTTATTGATATGTAGAAATTATTGACTTGATAGAAAGCGACAATATAAAGTTGTTGCTTTAACCATATCTTGCAAAAATACAAACTCAGCCTTCGAAAACAGTTTAGAGAATATTTTTCGTCGTAGCGTTATCAGCGTTTTCTACACTACGGTGTGCATGGTGTGTGAGAACCGGCTTTACTAATCAAAACAAATGGGTTCATGCAAAAATTTCATACCTGAATATTTTGTACAATTCTATTCTTCTTTAGGGTTTCAAAAGAAACCACACCTATAATAGCTATTGAGCGATTGAGAAATCGACAATGTCCATTTGCGTTCGAAACACACCCAAGATTTTTTTACAGTCCTCCACCATAAAAAATAGTAAAATTTACACTTTGAACTTACAGTACTACTCAACAGTTTTGCAGTGAAGATATAGGAACGTATTCAAATATGACTTCAAGATATTGTTTTGGCTTTCGTTTTTACAAAAAAATTAATGTCAATTTTGTAATGAATATTATAAGTTGTGCATAATTTATTTGCTTCAAGTACATTAAACTAGTACAGTGGAAAAGTGGAGGTCCACTGGGAGCGTTCACGCCAAACTTTTGCAGGTGGCAGCACAACTATTCACACAATTTATTAAAATAATTTTTTTCTTCTTCTCAATCAATCTATCCTAAGCATTTTATACTTTCGTTTTTGTAAATAAATGCCATATTTTATTTTCACAGCAGTGCGGCATTTTGTTTGGTTATGTAATATACCTAGTGATGCACGACGAGGCGAGAGTACTCTTCCATCTCGTCTCGTCTCGTTGCATTATGCGAGACGAGAACGAGAGCGAGATTGCAATTTAAAATTCGAGGCGAGATCGATATAACAACTGCGAGAAGCGAGAAATTTCGCGAGAGTCTCGCAATAAAAAGTATTTGTAACTTTATAGCTTTGATTCATAAATTCAATAAAAAATGCACCGTACAGGGAGTGGAGTTAATTCGTGCATAGAACATGTGAATGTGAAAATTATATGAATTGACTATATTTTTTTGAGTCTATGTAGGGGAGAGTGGGGCAAGAGTGTACGCGAGGCAAGAGTAAACAATTCAAATATCCCGCTAATTTATACAGTTCGGCTTACCAACCCTAGCGGTAAAACATGGTACAATACTGTCATTTATACGTGAAATAGAAGAACATTGTCAAGATTATGAAAACAAAATTACAGGTAAGTTTGTATATTGCATCATTTTGATACAAGATTAAAGTCAAAGTATTATTATATTGCACGTGAAATAAAAAAGAACCAATAAAATAGTGAATATTGCATTAAAGTGTGTACCATCCTCTACAAAGTTTGCCGACAGAAAGTTTAAACAGTGGCGTAGAACACGGGATAAAAACAATTTTTGTGATAATATTAAACGGGGCAAGAGTAAACATAGTGTTTACTCTTGCCCTGAAATTATAACAATTTCCCCATATAAAGAAGAATTGGAGCAAATTTTAAAAGGAAAACGATTAAAGGATTAAAAGGGATCTATAGCAGGCATCTACTCCTGGATTACAGAAATAGTCAGGCAAAACAATAGTAATAACACGACAACTGTTAATGAAGACGACTGTATTTGTATTTGTTGTAAAGAAAAATACAGTACATCTGTTGAAGACCGAATTATTTGCGGAAAATGTCATCAGTGGGTACATGAAGGATAGACTAACGTTAAACTAAATGCCGACAAATATATATATGTGATTTTTGTCGTGCTTAGGCAACATTTTTGCAGTCGTTCACTTTTGCCTCGCCATGCGTAGCAAGAGTGAACACTTATTTTTTTAAATAATAAACATACAGTTTATTTACTATAATAGAAAATAATTATTTTAATTTTTTTATATGTAAGCAAATGTATGAACTATATTTAGAGTTCAATAAAACTGCTGAAATATATTTCATATATGAAATTTATTACATATTATCAAAAAACCGTTCACTCTTGCCCCACTCTCCCCTACAGTCGAATGATATCGGTCGCAGAGCGAGGAAATGCAAAATAAAGACTAAATCGTTTTTGCATCTAAAAGAACTAGTTTTTCTCCAACATTTCAGCCCCTAATTCATTCCAGTTAAAACTACGGTTAATAAAATTCTTGTGGTCCCTGAAGAGTATAGGAACTTATATTAAGCGTCGATAGGAGCCAACACGGAGTTAGGCGGAGTGATTGGTTGTCTCCCAGTGTAGCGCTTTTTTATGAGTAAATCTTAAATAGTGGCATATACACAGTTAATGATAAAGTGTAGAAACTTTTAGTTACAAAAAAGAATTTTGCAATTTGCCATTACGTCATCCCGTGACGTCACAACCCCAGCAAGACCTTGGCCAGCCCCAGCAAGAGAGAAAACTTGATGAACAATAAGATAGAAACAGTTGTGTCAAGTGAATTGAGCTACAAAAATGTAGCGCGGGAAAATTAAACGTATATAATTTTAAATAAATGCGTAAGATTAACTACAGTCGAGAAAACAAAATTGTCCCTTTGATTGGCGTATCTCAAAATCCAACTTTATTTTATATAAACACACTTCTCGACAAGACATAGTTTCATCTTTCATCATCTCCATCTGTTCTCTATGCGAGTGTTAAATCCAATCTGCAATCAGCCTGCGTTCATCATTGTTCTGTTGTATACCGCTCTTTGTAGCATAGTGTAGCTATTGCCATAGGCAGTGCTTGTGACCCCTGTGAGGTCACCGAACTGAACTATATACCTGTAGGTCACGAACTCACCATCGCACTCGCCGACTCTCAAATGATGCAATCACTGCGTTTATAGAATACATTCACTCCAGAGCAAAACAAAGAAAGAGATTGTAAATAAATGCGAATATATCATCGCGGCGTTCATCAATGGTTCGACTATAAAGATGTATTGTTTGATAATATTGATGATATATTTTATGATGACTAGTTGCAAGTTAAGATTTCAATGAGACAGAAGTGTAGGCCCAATTATTTATCTGTGATTTGATATTAAATTAAGCGAAAGTTCTAACAGCATACTTAATTAAATTAAAATATTTCTAATTCATAAATTCGTACAAGTTATTTTCCTGTACCCATATACCTAGTTTCCCTGATTATCTAAGCACTTGCCCACTTGCGCCACCAATTTGGCAGATTTTTGATTCACGGGTCATAAAAATAAGTCGAACCTGTCCAAAGGCATTTGCACACAAGAATGCATCCACCTGTTAGTTATTTTCGAATCGTTGCCCTTTCAACGCCTAGCAACATAAATTAGCAGCCCTACTTTTTACCTCTCGCTAAGAGAGGTATTGAATTCATGCTAAAAATCGCATATCCAGATTTTGGTCAATAAGCACGTTTTAAAGTCCCTAGAATCCGATTATAACATTTTTACGATGATGTCCGTATGTATGTGTGTGTGGATTTTGGATCCACGATTTCTCAAATACTATAAGACTTAAGACATTTTTAACTACGGATCCCTCAATCTAACAATAATGGAAAGAGTTGATTAAGTTTTAGGAACAATTGGACAACTGGAAGTAGTAGTTACAAGAAAAAAATCATCTAAATATTATTTATCAAAAATTTATGTAAATACTTATATTAAAGAACATTAAATTCTTTATTCGATAAATATAAATTCATTATCATATCTTCTATAGATAAAGAAATGCATATAAAATAATTTAATGTAAAAAAATCTCATATCAAATTACATCAAGGTAAGAAATTCAAATGTTTGTAATTGATATATAAATGTCACTGTCAAAAATATTTGTATGCTACTGTCAAAAATATTTGTACATCATTATGAAGATTATGAAAATAAAAAAAAAGTCAGCAACGCAAAAGAATATACGTAAAAAGGAATTTGCGAAAAAATGACGAATATAAAGAAAAAGAAAAGTAAAAAGAAAATTTGAGGATATTGAATATAAAGAAAATGTATGTGTTGTACATAATTTATATTAAAATATCCCATAGATTTTGCAAATATATGTGAGAATTATTTTGTAGTGAGACATGAATATATGTATTTGTATTTAAAAATATTTTTCGTTTTATGCGTACAACCATAAAATATCTGGCGAAAGGTTATGTGCTGGCCACATCAGATTTTTATTAGTTTATTTCGCCTTAGAAAGGAACTTCAAACCATCCAATATCTATTTCATCTGAATTAAACATATTTGCCGCGTTAAGTTTTTATCCTACTGATATTTATCAAAATTAATTAGACAAAGATACAATATATGTATGAGTCCACAATCAATTTCCATTAGGTTGAACATGTATTCGTTTATTTATCTAAAGAAAATTATTCATTATTATTATAGTTTTACCTAATAATAATACATTTACAAAAACCATGAACACTTTTTAGGTGGACTAAAAAAGCACAGAAATACATAACTATCTGTGGCTGAAAATAGATGGCCGACTACGGTAAATGAATATGAAAACAGGGATGCGTTTCAAATATTTTAAACATTATTCGTTTTTGTCGATTTTACCAAAATATTTTGATCTTTAAACTATTTAGTTTGGCAATTCTATGAAATCGGATTATTTTTAATTTCCTCTAACAGTAATTCCGATTCGAGGGTTGCTTACACTTGAGACGAACGAACTAGAATTTTCGGTATTAAATTTTTTAAACACATTCCTGAATCCTGTTGCTAAGGTCATTTTAAATGCCTCCTGGTATTGAGTACAATTCTAATCTTCTGTAAGGGAATACATAAGGGTCAGTTTCCTTTACAATCAAATATTATAGGATTTTTTTTTCAAAAGAAACCACATCTATTAAATAATCTAAACGTGAACTTTTATCCAAACAAATTACGTATTGAATAAACTGACCTACCTAGCTATATGACACAGGAAGTAAGCTTTAACAGTGTTTAACTCTACCGTCAATCCTTTGAAACACAACAATGATATACAATTACACAGTCCCTATTGTATCCATACAAGGCTATACCCCAGATAGCATTGTGTTCTCTCTATTTTTGTAATTTGAATTTCGCGGGTTGACAGTGATGCTGTGTTGTTTCCAGCGAAACCGGAAGTGGATTAGCGTCCCTGGAGACGCGCTGATGCTTGCTCCATTTCCGGTTGTTATGCGAACGCGCTTATCGTTTTACGCAAGATAGAATATTACGAGGAATACTGCGAAAGATTTAAAATTGTATGCTGAATTGTAGAGATACAATATAATACTCCATAATAGTAACAAATTAAAACATGGATAATATATACATATATATATATATATATATATATATATATATATATATATATATATATATATATATATATATATATATATATATATATATAAATTTTAGTGGGTATATCAGTGGGATGTTTTTTGGGCTTAAATTTGTTTTAGTAGATTCTTTTAAAATCTGTCAAGCTTTCGTGTATTTGGATTGTACGCTTCATCAGGACACTGAAGTTGAAATACAAATAATTTTACAATGTATAAAATAATTTGATTTAAAGGAACTTACGTTTTTACATGTGAAATCAGATAATTGTGTATATAGTATCTCCCCAGTGTAACATATTAAGTTAAAAATTTGTGTACTTATTGGGGGAAACTAATTCTATGGATCACAGTTCAAATTAGTAAATTTAAATATGTAATATCAGAAAAAATTAAGTAAATTTGTAAAATTTTCTGATTGTTGTTAATATCCCGGAAAAAATGGTTACCAAGTAACAGCCTAAATAGCATAGTGGTAGTGTGTGCACTTGGTAATAAACAAAACTCGGAGATGCTGGGTTGGGAACCAACCAGCAGCAAAATTTATTTTTTAATTTTCACTTCTCACTAATTTTTATTGTTAATATATTTTTAATTTTTACTTCCCGCTATCCTTGGTAAGGGAGGTATAGGAATCGTGCTAAAAATAGCATATCGAGATTTTGGTAAATAACCACGTTTTAAGATCCCTAGAATCCAATTTTAACATTTTCACGATGATGTCTGTGTGTATATGTGTGCGTGGATCCTCCACTCTAACTCAAATACTAACATTTAGAAAATTTTGAAACCTTGTATTTCGAACTTTTTCTGTAATAGAAAGATCCCATTAGATTTTGGTGTAAATCGGATAACCGGAAATGACACTTTACTAGACGCTCAAAATAGTTTTTCTTCGAAAAATACCTTTAAATTTTATGGATAAATTTATAAAATTATCTATAATTTAAATCCCGGAGCCTAACGCTTTAAATAAACAATACTCCTTGGCAATTATTCAAATGCATGTAACTGACAGATAAATGTCACTGTCAAAGAACAAATCATTTCAAATTAATAATAGTAACATTTTAAAAAGAAAAATGTAAATAGAACAATAGGAAAGGAAATCAATACAGTTTTCAGCATATGTAAATATGTAGGTATGTATTTAGATTAATAAAAATTAAAGATTCGCCAAAAAGTTTAAGCTAATTCTCATTTTTGGATTATTGAATTCTATTCTATCCCGGTATTTAAAATTTAATCTTTACTTTATTATCAAAAATGTAGTTACTTGGATTAGATTAGACTATATTTTAAGAAATAAACTGCCAAAATTAGTGTAACATTCGCTAATTTCTGGGTATGCCAATCTGCTTTGTACACAGATATCGGTAATGATAAAATATTTGCACCGTGCGGGCGCTTACCAGGCGTCACCTCATGGGCACTCATTGCTAGGGTGGAGAGAGCACCACAGGGGTCAATTTTGTACGATTTAAAAGGGTATTGTGTTGGCCACACCAGATTTTTTAAATGCATGTTCAGGTCAGAAATATGTTTGTCTAATGTTAATTTTTTTATATTTTACCAAGTACATATAATGTAGTATTACCACTGTTTGTGATTTGATAAAATCTCACACATGTAAGCAGTTTTGTTCACATATTTGAGTAACATTTTTTGATTGACATATCAGTGTTAATGTCTATTTACTCATAGATTGTGTTTTTATATCATTGTACGTTTTTGAACAGATAAGTTGAAATTGACCGTCTGAGATTACATTTTAATTCGGGTCAATCGGATCAAAACAAACAAATATTGATAAAGTCAGTGAAGTTGTTCATTTTCCGTCATTGATAATAATTTATTAATATATAAATTCAAAATATAAAAAGTAAAGAAAATAAAGGAATTTAATATATGAATAATTTAATATGTATTAAATTTCATATTATTTATATGAAGTGTCATTATTTTAAACATTACAATAAATGCGAACAAATGTAGGTAATAATTTTTAATGTCATATATTATAATAAATTATACGAACTTTACACTGTTTAATAAAAAAAAAATAATATAATTTTCCACACTTTATAAATAATAGTTAAAGATATGCTTTATCGAAATTTAACTATACAAGTTGACTCACAACTCGCGCCCCAGACGAAACTGACACTTGCCGACGACAATAGGTTGCCAACAAATAGAAGAAAATAATTTGCGGCTGCTTACATAACGGAGTTACAAGACTTTTTAATCCACCAATCCCGGAAGGATATCTTGAGGCGTGATGATATTATTACAAAATTAAACTGGTTGCTAGGTTTTAAAAATATTACTAGTGAGTTACAAAATTTGTTTGACGTAATTTTGACAATTTAGAGTTGACTTTTCACTGTCAACAAATTTAGGTTAGCGAAGGTGTTATCCGAGATCATCATTTATATCGTACAGTGCAACGTGTTGTAGCAGCTGTGTAAAATGTGTTAAACGAAAATATTATTGTCATTTGATCTGGCATAACTTGACCGGTCTCATGCGTTCTTGCGATGGCTCTCAATATCACTATGATCCACAAGATTTCTATCCGGAAAACATTCTGAATAGACTCATGCTGCCTATCTGGCGTTACGTCCACATTCTCCGAAAATTATAATCATTTCTAAGTAATCAGCGGCTGAATACATGGTAAGAATTTGCCTTTTTATATTCACCTTGTCAAATTTAATTTGACCCCGACATTTTTCGAAAACTACAGTCGCCCACACATTTTAAAGAAGATTTGATTTGTATAAAACCCTAGTAACGTAAAATTACGGCAAACACACGTTAAAGGTGTAGGTCTCTGATTGGTCAATTTTAAGACGTCTTTTCTCGAATATCTTTTAAGCTAGATTTTTTTCTTCGAATGCAGTCTCGTGTTTCCTCATTCGCTCTAGGGTCGTTTTTTTTATCGACAACAATGTAGTAGTTGATTACAACATTGTAGTTTGACAAGAACGAAATTCAAAATTTCTTTAAGATTTAAACATGAAGAATTTAAAAATTGACGTTTTTACATCAATTTTATTAGAACATAACAAAGAAGCTACAACAGCGAATACTCCCACATCTCTATAGTGTGCGTGCGTGCGTGTGTGTTTGAAACCGCAGTAATCACCTTAACGATCTTAAGGGCGTTCCGGACTACCATAGAAAACGCTTGAAAATGAGGTGTATAGATCTAGCGAACTAACGGACTGTAATTATTCAATTTTTGAACAAATGTTTAGTATACAAAAACATTAACTTTTGTCAAGGCGTTTTTAGATTAAATTTGAAATAAGCGAGATAATTAGTTAAATAGAATTATCAACAACTGCTTCGTTAGCCACTTCAGCGGCATTTCAAGACTTGCCTTGTATATTAAATAATAGATTTTAAGTAATTAAGACTTTTTACCAAGGCTTTTTCTATTATATTGCTTCAAACGGGAAAAAACTTAAAATGAATTTTCAAAATAAATCACATTTTTCTGTGTTTTTAACGCCTGGCGCATCTGTCGATGCAACCTTCAGCGCATTTAGTTTTACCGTAAAATAAGCAGGTAGATTTTTATTGCTTATAGCCGTTAGCTGGGGCTGTATACAAATAAAAGGCTTTCTGAAGTATTTGAATTTAAACATGCAACTGCTAATACTTACTGTCTTGGCCATGTCGATTTTTCTGTATCTACAATATGCATATTCGTGTTTATAGAATTACAAATAAAAAAGTTGTATATTTATTTAAAAAAAAGATTTTATTAGATGTAGGTTTCCTATATATAATGATTATAAAAATCATCGAATAAATACATAGAATAGAATAAGTAAATGACATAAATATTTAATTATTTCGTACAAAGTTTTAACGAATTTCATAGAATAAACAAAGGAAAAATTATAAAATTTAGAAACTTGACATATCATTTATTTATCGTAATACATATAGAGTACCTAATATGTGCAAATAACTATTACAGCATCCAAGTTTTTACGCATTGTACATATTATTTATGTCTAAGAACATTATTATTTAATGAATCAAGTTCAAAAAATCTCTCTAATTGGTAATCCTCTGCTGTACCGTGAATCTATTATTTCTGGTAAGAGTGAATTGAAATAAAAGTCTTTAATCTTTCCAAAAATTTTATTATTCCAGAATTCGTCGTCTTTATATATTTGTTGGATGAACATATCCTTTTCTGTCCATACGACAAAATGACATATTTTTCTCTTAGATATATGTAACTGTGCTTGTATTTGGTACATATAGTTGTCATTCTCTTTCAACTTTAATTCGTTATTACTAATACTTAAAAATTTAATTATTTTGGCTTCAACTGCATCTCGAATTGTCATACTTCTTGCGCTGTACGGACACTTCACTTCGCATAATTCATCATTTCCTATTAGACCGTCTGGGGAGGCGCCTAAAAACGGAAATTCATCGTCTATGAATAACCCGCTCTTTTCTATTTTTGTATTTATTCGAACTTCAAGTTGTTCAATTGCCTGATGTTCATTATTCAAGCCATGTCTCATTGCTTTTGTGGATACTGATGAATCATACAATATTGTTTTCACAATATTTGCCGTCGATGTCCCTTTTCGTTTTTTGCAAATGCGACCAAAATATGATGCAGTTACACGTTTTCGTCTTTCTTCTTTCCAGACTTGTTCCGTGAATTGACCAACAGTATTATCAAAAATTAATTTCGGGTTTGCATTTTTTATAGTTCCCAGGAAGATATTTTTCGCAGCCTCGTATTCTTCTGCATTCATATCTTGTGCTGGATTTTCTGCTTGAGGACCGTAATCGTTATCCGGGAGATAGGAACCGAACTTATTTTTTTTATTGTACCCTTTCATTCGCCTTCTTCTCAGTCTTCTCCTAATTTTTTCATTATGTCTCATTGTATATTTTCCTATTTTTTTAACTCCAAGGGATGAACTTAATTTTTTAAAATATTCTTCTTTCGAATTTAATGATACCACTGCCATATTACATCTACTTTCGTAAGAATTTTTGAGCGAGTAATTGATCCTTTTTCCACCTACAAATTTACATACTATGGAATTATATAATTCTGCGGGATTATTTGTTTCATTTTCTATTAGGCTATCAGATTTATTTGCAACATTTTGGGCTGCTTCTAATATCTTTGAAAATATGTTCACTGGTATTGCAGGAACTAAATTTGAGTCCGTTGTCTGATCTTTCTTGCAGAAGTACCCTCTTTCCTGACATTTTGTATGATCTCCAAATATATGCCGAGGTCCATTTTTTATATCTTTGCTGAGTTCAATAATTTTTTCGTATTTGGAAATGTCTTGTTGCTGTCTGAATTTGATGGCTTTCACCACTCCTCCATAAAATCTTAATAAATTTCTTTTTAAATGCTGTCGTACCTCTTTATTGTTATTCATGATTTCTTTTAATTTGTTCAGGTACAAGCGCAGAATATGGTTTTTGCATCCAATTTTCTTTATTAATAAATGCGGTCCATATGGCATACTGTCTATTATTTTTCGGTAAACACTGCTGTCACCATCTCCAATTATTTTATTGTATTTTATGTTGTGTGTTTCGACGCTACTTTTGAAACCTTCTAATATTATTGCACTTTCCATAGCAGTAGAAGGTCCCTTCCAATTTTTAAAACAAATATGATCCATATTTTCTTCATTATTTCTTTGTTGTCTAACACAAGTAAAACAATACTTGTTTTTGACGCCCATATATAAAACTTTATTTGTCCTCACTCCTATAATGCAAGCAACACCAGACAACGCATTGTAATTTGATTTATAGGACCTCTTACTCCACGCCCCATCAACAATTACAGAAATTAGAGGTATGCCATCACCATCTACGTTACCCTCTTCAATTGCTAGTTGGTACTCTTCTTCGCCTGCTTTTTTCATTTCTTCATATGCCAAATGCTTCATATCATGATAAATATTGTTGTGATATTTAATAAAAGTTTTATCTGACATACAGGGTATATCTAAAATTCCACAAATTTCTGCTAATTGCGAATAACCCCCGCCTGTTGACATCATTGCTGAAACTGCCAATTTATTGACACCTGTTTCGGTGTTTTCTTCGGAAAATACCGTATCTTCTTTTCCGCAAACATTGCATTTGAATAGGAAACTAGTTTGTAATCCATAGCGTTTTTCCGATATTAAATTTATATCGTAAAAGGAACAATCGAACCCACTATGTTTTATAGATTTTAATGCATTTAAAAAATACATTAAATCTATTATTCGTCTTCCAGTTACTTCAACTTCTTCACATGGTTTATTTTCTACTTGAACATCATAAAGATCTTCTAGTTGCTCTTCAATATTATCTGTAAACAAGTATAAAACAAATAATTAAAAATTATTACTGAATAAGTGAATACTAATTAATAATAAATATGTATATGGGATGGATATCGAAAATTAAATCATCACTCATGATTTCCCAAAATAATTCGTTTCGTAGCAACACAATATATTCAATAATTTTAAACACACTCGTGGTATTATATGATCATATCCATAATAAAAAATGGTACATTAAAGTTTTGATTTTTTTATAATCGTGTGTGTTAATTTATTGGAAATTACTATTCGCAATACATAACTACGAATGTAAGTTACGTTGCATTTTAAAATGGACATTTAATACATTGCTGTCATTTTTTGACAGTAGTACTGTGTAACCATGGAAGTGATTGGCCATATGTTGCGTGTTAAAATAAATTTCCGGTATCTGGCAGATAATTTCCAGATCCAGACCTATATCTGGAGGTGAAAATTCCTGCTTATTAACCTACTAGTTTCTTAAATTATTAGATTTAAAATCTTGTAAGAAAATTGAACTAAAGAAGCAAATGGCCTTACTTGAAGAGGTGTCTTCTATAACTTCCATATCGGAGTAGGATCCACTTCCTGGATTTGAACTTTCCGAAATTGATGACCGAGCATAATTCTCCCTATTACTGAAAATGATAATGAAAATAAATAAAATGCTATATTAAAAAAAATGCTATATCTAAATAATTCAAGCAGCCGGCACGTAATCAACAAAAGATGAATAAAAGTAACTAAATGTGTGACGTCATGTCCTGGTACGTTTAGGTTCGTGAATCGTAATATAAAAATTATGGTACAAATCGCCTCTAGTTTTTTTTAAGAGACAATTTTACATAAAAATTATAATTCTCAGCTTGCGAAATGTTACTTGCAATTTATAATTGATATATTCATTATGACTTACTGTACTAGCATCATACGTCTCCACTTCAACAAATCACGTTTGGATAACTTCTTCTTCACTGCAGAACTCATATTTATCACTATTATAGATAATAAATAGACTCGAAACAAACGAAAAAAGTTATTGCTTTACTCACTACACAGCAGAAATAAAACAATAACTCTAGTTCACAAAATGTTCCGAATTTATATGGTTTGCGTAATCGTTTCTAAGAATTCCAAATTCCAATGTTCAAGGAATATATCTATTCTGGCATTTAAGGTATAATTTGGAAAACGATAAATTTGTTCAAAGTAGGGATTATATGTACAGCCTATTGACTTGGCATTATTTATTCCGTTAGAAAACAGTACACTGTGATTATCCGAATAATTTTAGTGGTATTATTTCTAACATTCTAGAAGCAATTAAATTCAGTACAATCCTTTACTAGTTCATTACTTTTTTGAAGTCAGAAAGAAGAAATTAATAATTGCATCTGTTAATAGGTAGATGTAGACATCGAGTATATAGGAATAAAGAAACCTATTTCTTTTTGTAACATGCATTTTTGTGACATGTTGCATGAATAGAATTTTACTGTTTCCAGCGACCATAAACCGACCCGTACATGATTTATGAAACATCGTTAGCCTTGAATGGGCTGACATATTTCACTAAATTTTGGCAACACTATATTTTTCTATGATTTGAGGGATGTATAACACCTTGGCGCAAAAACGATTTTCTTATCTAGTCCGGAACGCCCTTAACGTCTTCGAGTAACTGTAGTGCAGTGTACAGGGCGCTTTAGGTCAAGGGCAGTGACCCTTAGCAAGATAGATAAAGCAATGTTTACACGAGAGAATTGCCCTGCAGAATCTAACTAAGATTTTGTACATGCATTCGTTGAATATTTTGCAGTGTCAATAAATACTTGGCAACTATTTTAAAGGTCGTACATCAAAAGGATAAAAAAGGTCATACAAACATTTTTTTGTTCTCGGAAGTCCAGGGTCATCATAACCTAAAGGTACATTCACAAATGAAAATTAGGTTTAGATTTATGGTTTATATTTTAGATTTAAAGACTTTGACCGCATATTATGGAATGACTCCATTCACACTTCAGAATTTAGGGTCTCTAAATCCAAATCATAAAGCTAAACATTGCAAGGTCCAAACTTTAGGTTTATGATTTAGTTTCACGTCACAAACTTCACCAATGAGAACGAGTTTGAAATGATATAGATATATACACCCATCTTTATTTATTATCCACTTGGAGGATTCGGCTTTATAAACAAATGCGAGAAGAACATGGAGACTGTCATAACTTAATTGCTGAAATATAACCAATAATGCCAAGCGAATGACAGTTTCACGGCGCACAGTTGTCTTGTTGAGTATTGCTCTACCGATATTTTAATCTTGTTTTTGAAGCTTTTACTTACACAGATGTCTGTACATATCAAACCTGGCAGTGTTTTTTCTTGTAAGTTTTATCATGATCAATACTGTACTTAATTATTAAACACGTTACAATCGACACCGTGGCATGTGTTACAACTGACACCGCTTAACTTATAAAGATATTATTTGCTTTTTTGTATTTATTAGCTAATAATTCGAAATGTTTTTTACTGAAAAATAAAAGCAGATATAACTCACAAAATGATCCTTAACTTGAAATATTTCCGAGCAGAGCATTTATAGTGTTTTAGAAACAATGTGTGTCACTACCTGTATTTACTTTTTTGTCGATTTACAGACATTCGTCAGAAACAGACGCCGTATTTGCGCGTATGCACTTACACCTAATGCCAAAGAGCTATGACCCTTTCTGCTTCACTCTGCAAGCGCGTTTTAATCTACGTCGAAAAGATGGCCCTGTTACCTATTCTTGTTACATTTGACATCTGTTAAAATTGACACCGGTCTCCCCTATCCCCTACTGCTCTACCGATATTTTAATCTTGTTTTTGAAGCATTTACACAGATGTCTGTACATATCAAAACTAATTTTCAGGTAATTTAAACCTACATTTATGAATGACTTAAACCTATACAAAACTATAAACCTAACTTTCATTTGTTATATTTTCGGACGAAATACCCCTACACAAAATTTCTGCTTTCTCTTGCAATCTTTTTTGCTGTGGTGCATTTTTCAAGCACTGTTCTGTCCCTACACCCTTGAAGGGCTGAGGGCTGCAGTCTAAGGGTTTTGAATGACGCAGGGGTTATGTGACAATCACTGCAGACTATGAAAAGCAGCCATGTATCACTGCAGATCACCCGCATACATAAAGAAGACTCATTAAACGTATATGTAGATGATGGAGAATGTTTCAGAGAGAAATTGGATGCCATTGTGATTTTGAAGGTATTTGACTAAAAAGGGTTGGGGTAAATAATTAAATAAGTGTATACATATATTATACAGGCTGTCTCACAACTCGCGCCCCAGAGCGAATGAGGAAGCACGAGACTGCACTCGGATGTGTAATTTCGAAGAAAAAAATCTAGCTTAAAAGATATTCGAGAAAAAACGTCTTAAAATTTACCAATCAGAGAGACCTACACCTTTAACGTGTGTTTGCCGTAATTTTACGTTACTAGGGTTTTATACAAATCAAATCTTCTTTAAAATGTGTGGGCAACTATAGTTTTCGAAAAATGTCAGTATCAAATTAAATTTGACAAGGTGAATAAAAAAAGGCAAATTCTTACGATGTATTCAGCCGCTGTTTAATAATATTTTCGTTTAACACATTTTACACATTTGCTACAACACGTTGACTGTACGATATAAATGATGATCTCGGATGACACCTTCGCTAACCTAAATTTGTTGACAGTGAAAAGTCAACTCTAAAGTGTCAAAATTACAGAAAGTCAAACAAATTTTGTAACTCACTAGTAATATTTTTAAAACCTAGCAACCAGTTTTATTTTGTAATAATATCATCACACCTCAAGATATCCTTCCGGAATTGGTGGATTAAAAAGTCTTGTAACTCCGTTATGCAAGTAGCCGCAAATTATTTTCTTCTATTTGTTGGCAACCTATTGTCGTCGGCAAATGTCAGTTTCGTCTGGGGCGCGAGTTGTGAGACACCCTGTATACAAATCCAGACTCATAATATTTCGGACGCCATACATTTTCAAAATATTGTAAAACTTACACAAATTTCTTTCGACTATTTTACAATGGACCTTTTCAATTTAACGGCTATCTATTTCTAGCGCTGCAAATAGTAAGGAAATGGCGCGAACAACTGCCAGTTGGGCTGTCAAACGAAACGTCAAAAATATTGCAGTCATTAAAATCCCTGTATTCTCAGTAAAAATTTGCATCGTTAGACATTTTAACTTCAATAAAAGCTTTTGTAACTTATTTCGATAAGATTTTTTAAAGTTATCTGAGTTATTCTCACATTTTAGGTCTAAATTTTTTAGAAACAAACGCCATAGATCTCAGTTGTTCTTATTATGCGCAGATCCTCATTGCGCATATCTTCTATCTCTTTAAATTGAAAAGGTCCATTAGGTCATCTTGGATCAAAATTTTATGAGAATACAAAATTAAAGTAATTATTTGTACATGAAGGGTTCTTACATTTTTTATCTAGGATGAACTCTCAAAGAGTTATGTTGAAAATTTAAATTTGTCAAAAATAAACAATATTAGGTATTTAATACATAGTATAATAGGTTTTGCTATTTATAACAATTTATATTCGTCGTGACATCCAAAGAAGTAAATTATTGATGATTTTTAAGTAATTTTTGTCGATGTGCGCTTCGCGAGTTACTAACAACTTGAACTTACATGAACATTTTCTAAAATTTAAAATATTTGTAAATCGGCTTAGTTCTCATTTTTTCATCTAAAATTTTGACACGATAAATAATATTACCGTGTTAATTTCAGATGAAAAAATGAGATCTGAACCGATTTGCAGATGTTTAAAATTTTAGAAGAATTTCATGTAAGTTTAAGCTGCTGGTAGCACTGAAAGTTTCTGCAAACTATTTTACGAAATATTCTACTTTTAACTCAACACATTTATGCATTCGATAAAACCAATCGTTAAAGCAAGAAATCCATTCTTCTTGATACACTTGAGAGACCATGTTTTCGAACAACCGCTTCATTTGCATTTGTATATCGGAAACCACACATTATTTCCTTTAATTTAGGAAATAGGAAGAAATCGTAAGGTTTAAAGGTTAGGATTGTATAGTGGATGCTCCAGTAATTCCACCTTTGATTCTTTTAAATAGGCTTTAGTTTGCGTAGCAGTATATGTGAGGATGCATTGTCCTGATGCAATACTAGTTTACTTCGAGGCCTATTTTCACGCACTTTTTCAAACACCCGTGGCAAACAAATTGTTATGTACCAATTAGAAGTTATTGTTTTCCTATCTTCTAATGCAATATTGACAGTAGGACCGGATTTTGAGAAAAAGAAGGCAATCACTTCGAACTCGTTTTACTTTGACAGGATTGGGGTCTGTTGGAAAGACCCATTGAGCTGATTGTCGTTTTGTTTCAGGTTTAAATGCATGCATCCATGATTCATCACCTGTTATAATATCATACACTGCTTTAGATTTACCTTCGTTGTACTTTTTTAATGTTTTAATACACCATTCCACACGATGTTGCTTTTGACCTTAAATTATAAGGTATCCAACGGTAACAAACTTTCCTGCCTTTTAGATGATCGAGCAAAATTTTATGTATAGCGATTATTCCAATACCCAAAGTAGCCCGCATAATTCTGTATGTGACACGGTTGTCTTCTTTAATCATTATACGAATAGCAGCTATGTTTTCATCTGTAACTACGAAAATTGGCCGATCTTCGCGAAAATCGTCATTGAGAGATACTCGATGAAATTTAAATTCATTGTACCAGCTGTGAACAGACCTTATACTAGGTGCTTTATTTCCAGAAGCATCCCGAAGCTTTTCGATGCATTGTTTTGGAGAGAGCGAATTTTTAAAATCGTAAAATACCATGCGTACTTTAAAACTGCATAGAAAATTACTGAAAACAGATAATGAATTGTAACAAGAACTGCCATGCTACACTATTATTCACGAAAGATGACTATTCAAGGTCATTTGTTCGATGAAAGAATACACATCACTTTATAGCAGTAGCTTAGCAACATTTTATATTAGAAAGAGAATTATTTGTTGTATGTTTATTTAATTTATGTGGTGTGACAGATATACGTAAATAGTGGCATTACTTTCTAACACACTATAAATAATAATGACGTATGTCGTAGAATTACAGATACCTAATAATCTACTGCACTGCCCTCTGTGCTATTATTTACCCAGTGGCGTTGACGTTTAAATTAAATTATTATTCTTTGGTTTATAAGTTAAGACTATGTTTTTGTATTTTGCAAAAACATAAGTGAAGAACATAAATCTTTCAGAAAGGTATTATTTAGAAAGAAACATAATTTTCAAATGAATTATTATTATTTTTTGAGTTAAAATGTGTCCATAAATATTTCATGTAGCACGCCTATGCAAGCGAAATACAATGAAGTTATCTGTAAGTAATATTATATCAGACGGCTCACAAATGACCTTGAATAGTCATCTTTCGTGAATAATAGTTTACCTAAGGATGTACTTTTGTTTTGCCATGCATTATTTTTCATAGCTACCTTGGTTATATTTGTTAGCAGAAACTCTACTCTTGTACATTACTGGTTAGTTTGATAGAATTTTATATTTCAATTTATTCTTGCATTGCGAAGCAATCCATATTGTCAACTATAGGCTCTTTTTGTTTGTGCTTTACTTTGTCCTTCTATACAAGGGAAAAGTCCCTATTTTTGTCTACATGCAAAATTGTAAGTGGCTGGTGTTTTTCATCAGCCATCATATCCCTCTTCTGATTCTTACAAAAGAGGCGAGCTAAGCTCAGTCTGCTGAATGGGATCATTATTAAGAACAAAAGAGAGTATGAGAAGAGTATAAGAGGACACCAGACACACTAGATCATTTAGATGCGGAAGAATTTGTGCGCAGACGTTTCGTCCGAACATATCTATTTTCTTCTGAAATTCAAATAAGTATGTTCTACAGTATCATTATACATGATTTACCGTTCAAATTTATATATACAGGGTGTAAATGAAATAAGTGTATTAAATTTAACCAGTAATGTAACTCGATGAGAGCAACAATATTTCTTAATAACTTTTTTTTCTAAGTCTTTTACATTTTGAGTTAAAATTCTTTAAAGATTTGCTGCATATTTCGTTACCCGCTCATGAAGAACAAATGGCTGTTGCCGTATTCAAGTGGGATACAAACAGCTCAAAAATTGTCAGTTATCGGTTACACTTACAGTCACAGTAATTAATAAACGAATCAAGGGAAATAACATTATTATTAATTAATACGTAATAGTACAATTTTTAAAATAAATAAATTTAAATTTTGGATAACAAAATCATAAAGTTGTGTATTGAACCAGGATTTTAATCACCTGTGAATAGTGTGAATAGAGGAAGACAAGGAGGGACGAGGAAGAGCAAAAGCATAGTTGTTAGGTTATGAGATGATTATTTATCGTCGACAAATCATAATAGTTTAAATACGTTATTCAAAAAATGTAAGTACAAACTTTTGTCCATTTAAAAGAGGTACATGAGTACCAATAATTAGTCGTCCATTTATTGTTCCCGCCCAAAACATTTTTAATGAAAATTTTTACAGCATTTTCGTCTGTTGAAATGTGTATTGTGCATAATAAATACACCTTCTCAAGTAAATTCAGTCTCATTAATGAACATTATAAGCCATTCCCAAAATTGGAGTCTGTTATGTGCTGAAAACATTTTGCACATGTTATGGATATAACTGTTGCTTTTTTAAAATTGTCATATGTGACACTCCGTATTGTGATGCGATAAAGATGTACAAGATTAACAAATGTGCGAATATTAAGAACGATTTGGTGATGATTTGGAAACGCTCCGTGTAAATGCGTTGACAACTCCATGACACTGTCTTTATGTCAACCGTGATGTCAAGTAAAATGTAGTACAGATACGAATAAAAAAATAAATAAATAAACCATAGGTAAATAATTACAATGTCTGTGTACTCGCATTTTGACAGAATTTTACCTTATAAACAAGTTTATCAATATATATATCAAACTTTAATTGGAACAATTAATAGGACTGTCAATTGCTAAAACAAAATTTTTCATAGCTATTGCTACTGCATTCAATTATCACAAAAATATTTGGAACGACTCGTCAATTTACGGGGTGGTAAAAATGCTAAAAAAATATGCGATTTCGAGAAAAAGTTATTAAGAAATATTGTTGCTCTCGACGAGTTGTATTACTGGTTAAATTTAATGCACTTATTTCATTTACACCCTGTATATTAAGAGCAGTAGTAGTTTAAAAGTATACTTTTTGAATTGGCGCCAAATTACACTGCCTGTGACGTCAGAAAGACAATGACAAAACTGGATGAAAGATAAAAAAGCAATTGTATCAACGTCAATGATTTCTTTAATGACAACTGTGTGACATAAGGTTTGACTTATAGTGCAGCGTGATTTTTGGTTCTTTAGCGTAGTTATTAGTTATCTATTATTATATTATAGAGTTATATTTCATAGTTTAATACCCAGTATTATAAAAGATGGATAAGTAAAGCACTAGCAAAGTAAAATTTACTTGAAGTAAAATAGTTTATTCCAGAGATTTTCGTCAAAATAAGAATAAAAATACTAGCTAAGTAAATCAACAGAATAAATTACTCCACCGATGTTCGAGGAAGTAAATTTTATTCTGTAAAATAAATATGACACATGGCAACAATAATTGAATTAAATTCATAATAAATTTCATCGCATGTATTATTTTTAATTTATTCCTTTTTTTCCATTTTAGTTGACACCTGACACTTTATGACACACGCGCACACGCACGTTATTTTCTATTTTGATTTTTGGATTTATTTCGTGTCAGAATACAGAATACAATATTATTAAAACATAAGTATATAAAACATATTCCAGCGACACATTGTTTGAAATGGATTCTCTTCAGTTGGAGATTGACTTTATCGTTAGTAGTAGTCTTAAGAAATACCGTCTAGTAATGTTTCATCATGGATTCATCAATCTTTCTTATGCTCCAGTAGTGCAAAGATTAGCCGGTATAAGAAACCGTAGCCTAGTTCTTATTTAATTATAAAAATATTTATATTTACATCAAAATGATCTTTACAACCAAGAAGTTATGATTTTATGACTTTATCTTTACTTACGACAACCATTTCATTCTTCTGCTTTCGTTTTGAGGCACTACTAGAAATATTTTTCCCTATTATCAGTTCTATTTGGGCACACTGTACAAAACGCTTTTTTTACAACCATGTTTAATTATTTCCAAATACAAAAATCAGTAGTAGTTGACAACTGTCATGACTGTCACTCGTTTAAATTCCGTCGGTGGCAAATGTAAGCCACACCCTCATTGGTTAGGTCCTTTCGAACGTCATCAGGCGAGAGGGGAAGCGGAAATTCAAACATTATAATTTCAAAGACAATTTTATCATGAATAAAGCATAATACGAAAAAAATAAAAAATAGGTGTAAAATATTTATTCTTATTCTTTCGATTAAAGCAATGAAAAAAATATGATGTGGCCAGCACATTACCTTCCGCCAGTTCTGTGTATTTTGTACAAATTCCACACAGAAAGTTTTTTTTTTTACAAATGATTCCATATTTCCAGTACATTACCTTCAGTCAGTTCTATGTGTTTTGTACAAATTCCATACAGAAAGTTTCTTGTAAGATTCTATATATTTCCAGTAAAATTATAACTCAAACATATTTTGTAAATTGTACTTTGACACTGACATTTGTCAATCAGAATTTTCTTAATGTAGTAGATGTTTCCATGTTTATAGCACAGCTGGCTGCTTTGTGAAATTTAATTTCTTTATAATTTGTAACTCTATATCCATTGAATATGAAGTATAAAATGTAATCAAATCATATAGAGAATAATTTTTTATTAAATATTTATAATAACATTAAATGCGAAAAGGTGATATTTAACAGCATTTTTTCAAGAAAAACTGTTAAAATCTTCAAATTCTTCCCGTCGACCAATTATAACCAAAATCTAATCAGCTCTTCATATGGATCTAAAGAAAAGAAATACGCAAAAATTATAATTTTTTGAAAAGTAGTATTGGAGTTATGCGATCCGAAAAAATCGTCACGCACACACAAACACATACATACATACATCCATGCAGACATCATCGTAAAAATAGTAAAATCGTATTCTAGGGATCCTAAAACGTGCTTATTCATTAAAAACTCATCATCGAATTTTTTGACCAAAGACAATACCTTCCTTACCTTAAGGTGACGGAAGGTAAAAACCGTGGAACACCTCATTTATCTAAAAGTTTCTATTAACTGTTAATTTGTTGTCAGGCACTTGTAACCTTTCATTCAGTTCTAAACTATTTATTTATTATTAAATAAATATTATTTTAAATAACTAGTCAGAGTTCTCCTTAAAAAAACAGCTTAGAAGAGCACCATACATTAAAACTACAGAAAATTTATAATTTAATACCATTGTCCCATAATATTGTTTTTATATTTTGCGTTCATAATGAAGTCATTACGATACGCAATTGCGTATCGTAATGACCGTCATTTCGATACTCAATTTTTTGTTTTAGACGGTTGGTACTAGATGACGTTTCTTTAACCCATTTTTACCTAATTTATTTTTAGTTAATTGACAATTCATTTTAATAATATAATGTCGATATTATTTTATTTTTTTTATTTAGGGAAGATTATTTACATGAAAATGTACAAATATAATCACAAATTGAGTAAGTAAATGTTAATATAATGTTCGAATTAGTCCACATAGGTGGACCTAGTAATACTAAAAATTTGTAGATTGAACCTTTGAACGATAGAAAATTATATTTAACTAATTTTAAAGCAAGTTTTAGTTCAAATATAAGAAAAAATAAAAATTTCCTGTACACTGAGGCTGAAAGGGTTAAATTGTCAAACGTCAAAGCTGGAAGATAAGAAATTTCAATATAACCTCAAAATTTCTTTTACTTAATAAATCACTTTATTTAATGAATATAATAATAATAATACATATTTTCGTCTTACTTTGCATTTCAAAATTAGCAATCAAAACATTCTCTGTTACGCCCACGTTACGCCTTTGACATTATTTTCTTTACACCATGTGTCAAAATTTGCAAATTCTTTCTCATAAATCTCGCGCGATTTTTTAGGAAGTAGATAATTTACTGTAGTCTGAGCTATATTACGTAGCTCAGGCGGAGTGCAACTGATTTCATCTTCCATGATTACACTAAATTCACTTAAATTTGTTCGTAAATATTGAAATGACATGAACTTTCAAATAATAATTGAATGTGGTCAATTCAATGTTACCAACTACAACATTTCACTTACAAATTTCCCTAAATCAACTCGGTTTAATATTAACAGTTTTTTTAAAATATTTTAGTTTGTAGAAGGCGTAAAATATAAAAAATAGTATAAAGAACTCATTTTATAAGACTTTCTTTCGCACTTGTCAATTAGAAAACTCGCTAACGCTCGTTTTCTAAATTTTGACGCGTGCGAAAAAAACATGTCTTATAAAACACGTTCTTTAATATACTATTGTTGTATATGCAACGGGTACAGCTAGTAATATAAACATAAAATGTTTTCCTAGTATTAATAAACAATAATTAAATCCACTTCTAAAGGATGTTCTTAATTATCATTAAACATTTTTTATAAACAATAACTTTTTCAACAATTATTTCTGCAATAAAGGAAACAATTATAATCCAAACAATAATGAATAAAACAATATTTATGTATATAGTGATAACTTAATACGCTCATTAGCATATTCATATATGTTTTTTATACCATGGTAATTTGTATATCGTATGTGTAGAGTGAAACAGGTTTTTAAACTATATTTCATTCAAGTTAGTTAGTAGCTCTTTAAATTGAAATATATGAAGATTTATGATAATTTTTATCGCACATTATTGGATATAACAATAAATATATGCTTACATTTTAATTTATAGTTTTGATAATCCTTTCCGAAGTCTATAGCAAACGGTAGAAATAGAAGTATGATTTTCGTGATTTTGATTTCATTGCAAAAAAATCTGATGTGGCCAGCACATTACCTTCCGTCAGTTCTATGTATTTTGTATAAATGTCATACAGAAAGTTCCTTGCAAAAGATTATATTTCTTGTACATTACCTTAAGGCAGTTGTATGTATTTTATACAAATTCCATACATAAAGTTTCTAACAAAAGATCCTATATTTCCAGTAAAATTATAACATAAACATACTGTCAACTGTACTTGACACTGACACCTTTCAATCAGAATTTTCTTAATGTAGCAGCTGTTTCCAGAGTTATAGCAAAGCTGACTAATATATATGATATTTAATTTCTTTATAATTTTTTAACTCTATGTCCATTTAATATGAAGTACAAAATGCATTCAAATCGTATAGAGAATAAATAATTATTTAATATTTATAATAAGATTAAATGTGAAAAAATTATATTTAACATCGTTTTTTCAAGAAAAACTGTTAAAACCTTCAAATGAGGGTACTTCCGGTTGACCAATTATAAACAAAATCTAATCAGCTCTTCACATGGATGTAACGAAGAGAAATACGAAAGAATTATAATTTTTATAATTGTAGTATTAGAGTTATCGCATTAGAAAATTTTGTCACACACAGACACACACACACACACACACACACATACATACACACACACACACATACAGACATCATCGTAAAAATAGTAAAATCGTATTCTAGGGACCCTAAAACGTGCTTATTCATCAAAAACTCACCACCGAATTTTTTGACCAAAGACAATACCTTCCTTACCTAAACGTGACGGAAGGTAAAAAAGCTGATGTGGCCAGCACATTACCTTCCGTCAGTTATATGAGGCATTTACGAAAATTCTACCGGTGAACTGTTGCCGATAAACAGCTGTTTATCAGTTTATAGCTACCGGAATCGATATTTTAGGAACGCAAGTGGTAAACAGGGGCAAATCCATAACCTATAAAAAAAATTGAAAATTTGAAACAGGTTAGAAATTTAATGTAGTTAACAAACTGAGCAGAGTCCTACTTTGAACACATTTCCAATTTTAACGCGTGTACTTCGCTTTGCATCATTACCTTTTTTGAGATTATATTCTTCATGAATCTGGTAGATATTGTACAATTTTCGAACACGGTAACTTTTTACCTCTGGTGTTTTCGAACACAGTCTGTAAATGCGGTACCTACCGGTAGAATTTTCGTAAATGCCTATGTATTTTCTATAAAAATCCATACAGAAAGTTCCTTGCAAAAGATTCTAAATTTCTTGTATGTACATTACCTTTCGACAGTTGTATGTATTTTATACAAATTCCATACAGAAAGTTTCGAGCAAAAAGAACCCATATTTCGAATAAAATTATAATACAAATATACTACGAATGTGTCAATTGCACTTGACACTGACATCTTTCAATCAGAATTTTCTTAATATAGTAGCTGTTTCTAGCATAGCTGGCTAATTCATGAAATTTAATTTCTTTATAATTTTATAACTCTATCCATTTAATATGAAGTATAAAATGCAGTCAAATCGTATAGAGAATCCAATGTTCTTTAATATTTATAATCACATTAAATGTAAAAAATCTGATGTGGCCAGCACATTACCTTCCGTCAGCGCACGCGTCAGCGTCAGTTCTATGTATTTTGTACAAATTTCATACGGAAAGTTCCTTGCTAAATTAAATATTTTATTTCTTGTACATTACCTTCCGGCAGTTGCATGTATTTTATGCAAATTTCATACAGAAAATTATTATTTTGTGACGTTTTCTTTATACAGTGTAATGTATCTGCAGAAATAAAAGATTTATTATTATTTTTATTATTTCTTGTACATTACCTTAAAGCAGTTGTATGTATTTTATACAAATTCCATACAGAAAGCAAAAGATCCTATACCTATTTCCAGTAAAATTATAAGACAAACACACTATGTCAATTTCACTTGACACTGACATCTTTCAATCAAAATTTTCTTAATATAGTAGCTGTTTCCACAGCTATGGCTACTTTATGAAATTTAATTTCTTTATAATTTTTTAACTCCATATCCATTTAATATTAGGTATAAAATGCAATCAAATCGTATAGAAAATAAAATATTCTTTAATATTTACAATAACATTAAATGTGAAAAAATGATATTTAACATAGTGTTTTCAAGAAAAACTGTTAAAATCTTCAAATGAGGGTACTTCCGGTTGTCCAATTCTAACCAAAATCTAATCAGCTCTTCGCATGGATGTAACGAAGAGAAATACGAAAGAATTATAATTTTTAGAATTGTAGTATGGAAGTTATCATAGACGAAAATTTTGTTACACACACACACACACACGGACACACATACATACATACATACATACATACATACACACACACACACACACACACACACACACACACACACACACACACACACACACATACACACACACACATACACACACACACACACACACACACACATACAGACATCATCGTAAAAATAGTAAAATCGTATTCTAGGGACCCTAAAACGTGCATATTCATCAAAAACTCACCACCGAATTTTTTGACCAAAGACAATACCTTCCTTACCTATAGGTGACGGAAGGTAAAAATTATATTTAATATCGTTTTTTCAAGAAAAACTGTTAAATCTTCAAATGAGGGTACTTCCGGTTGACCAATTATAACCAAAATCTAATCAGCTCTTCATATGGATGCAACGAAGAGGAATACGAAAGAATTATAATTTTTGGAGTATTAGAGTTATCGTAGACGAAAATTTTGTTACACACATACACAGAGACACACATACATCCACACGCACACACATACAGACATCATCGTAAAAATAGCAAAATCGTATTCTAGGAACCTTAAAACGTGCTTATTCATTAAAAACACCACCGAATTTTTTTACCAAAGACAATACCTTTTTACCTAAAGGTGACGGAAGGTAATAAGTCATCTCTCTAAATTTGAAAGGTGCGAACATTAGTAACGACAACAACGAACTCATAACGTCACATTTCAGTAAATTTATATGCAATTCATAGTAATAAACGTATTTTAGTCTCGAACGACGATCAAAGTTAGCGTCTGTAACAAAAGCTAGCTGACCTTAAAACAATCGCTAAATAAACTCGGACAAATGACAACTGACCAATGATTAGCACAACGAGTTAAATTTAGACTACATACGATCGTCTACTGTCATTCTATCTACATGCATCGCCGCCTTGAATAAAGATAAAAATAAATTAAATCGTTGGTAAATATAAATTACGTTAATTGATTACCTCAATATATTGTGGTGGCTAACGGGGTATGAGACAGTTCGTAGGCAATAAAAAAAATCTGGTGTGGTCAACACAATACCTCCCGCCATTTACAGCCCGTGTCACAAAAAAGATCAAGCTAATCCTTATTTTTGGAATAGCTAATTTTACTCTAATTTTGGCAGTTTATTTCTTAAAATATAGTCTAATCTAATCCAAGTAATTACCCTTTTTGATAATAAAATGAAGATTAAATTTTAAATACCGGGATAAAATAGAATTCACTAATCCAAAAATGAGAATTAGCTTAAACTTTTTTGCGAATCGTTAATTTTTATTAATCTAAATACATATTTACATATGCTGGAAACTGTATTTTTTTTCCTTTCCTATTGTACTATTTACTCTTTTCTTTTTAAAACGTTACTATTATTAATTTCATGTTAGTTATAGTATATAGTATATATAGTAATTTATAGATAAAATATATAGAAAAAGTATTAATGCAAATCTGTAGAAAATTTAATATTCTTTAATTTTTATAATAACATTAACCTCCAAAAATAGTATATTAAGTATTAAGAACGGTAAGGACAGTTTACCGATCGAAGACAATTTTTCTGAGATCGGTAAATCCTTAACGTTCGTGATGCTAATACTATTTTTGCACGATCGACGCACAAAATTTAAAAGAAAAATAAGATTTGAAAATTGTTTTGACATATTAAAAATTATTAGTTGTCATTTTTGAAGTTAGCTTTGATTTTTGTTTTTATTTATTTACCGTCTCGCTTCCTGAACGGTAAGTGAAGCACATCACTTACCGACGTGAGTCATATCACTTACCGTTCAGTAATTTGTAAATAAGACCTACTGTCTTGGAAACACTATCGGTAAACATAAAAAATAACCCGATCATGCATAAATTACATTTAAAGGTATTTTTCGAAGAAAAACTATTTTGAGCTTCAAGTAAAGTGCACACACATACATCATCGTGAAAATGTTAAAATTGTATTCTAGGGACCTTAAAACGTGGTCATTTACTAAAATCACGATATGCGATTTTTAGCACGATCTCTATACCTCCCTTACCAAGGGTAGCGGCAGGTAAAAAGCAGATGAGCTCGCTAGCTTCATAAGGGGGACTGCTTTCAGAAAACTTAGATATTGTAACAGGTTTTTGGAAGAAACCAGTGACTTCAAACCCTTAATCTCTCATGCAAAAAACTTTCAGTTTCTAACAAAAACTATTAGTATTCACCGAGATACGTTTTAACAAACTCATAGTTCTGCCAAAAGCCCTAACATTGAGACTTTTTGTAACATCCGGTCCGAAACATAACTTCACTAGCTGTCACGTAAATATTTCAACCTAAGGAAAAACTCAAACTACAATACTAACGGAAAATTCCAAAGCTAAAAAAATACGTACGTGTTACAATAGATCTTACAGAAAAGTGACGCTTAAAACCTCCAACTAAACAATAATAAATATCTCAGTGAATAATTTGTGGTGCTCTCTCCACGACAGCTTTGAGTGCCCGTGAGTTGACGCCTGGTAAGCGCTATCAATGGTCATATGTTTAGTCATTAAAAAAATATTAAATATCATTCATAATTGTACAAGGTAAACAACATATTTTGATTGACAGATTATTTGGAAAACATTCTCAATTTTTTTTACTTTAATAATATTTTAATAATTCATATAGCCTTCATTGTTTTTCTAGCCATTCTTACAACTACTCTTCTCTCATCAAGGAAAGGGTATTCACATCTGAAATGGAAAGTGTACCACCAGGAAATTATTATAATAGAAGGAAGTATATTGTTATTAATACAAAGTTTTCTTTCATTATATAAGAAAAATAGAAAAAAACTTGCACAGAAATTTAGAAAGCAAAGCCAGTGTTATTAAAGAAAGCAAACAATAAAAATATATGACAACGGTTAATTTGAGTAAAAGAAATGTACAACCTTCGATCTAAACATTATAAATAAATTGTTGGTACTTTCTTTAAATCTACGTACCAAAAAATTGTTATACCTATATGAGAACCTACCCACCTTAGTGAATAATATTTAGAATTTTAAACATTTGAAAATGTGACAAATATAAGAGTATAAGGATTTTTAGTCAGGCATTACAAATGATACAATTGACACCCAACTGGTGTCAATAGTAACAGGGCCAGTGTTAATTGTAACAAATTTTAACAGTGATGTAATAAGATAAAATAAACATTTATTTATTACCTCAGAAAATACAAAATTCAGATGACTCAACTAAAAGCAAACAAAATATATATATATATATATATATATATATATATATATATATATATATATATATATATATATATATATATATATATATATATATATATATTCTGTTGGTGATATGGACCATTCTGACCAATGCCTTTAGTCGCTGACGGAATTGCAGTTTAGGTAAACATAAAATAGGTCTTTCTTTGTACAATTTAACTTGTCCGGTGTCCAGATTTTACATTTTCGCCACTGCAACCAATCTCCTGTGCTCAAAAAATATGGGCCAATACATATCAGAGAGTTTCCTCATCGGAGCCATCTGAAGAATAATCTGCGACTGTTACTTTGGGAACTTTTATGAATTCGATAGCAATCGACACCGTGGCATGTGTTACAACTGACACCGCTTAACTTATAAAGATATTTGCTTTTTTGTATTTATTAGGTAATAATTCCAAATGTTTTTAATGAAAAATAAGAGCAGGTATAACTCACAAACTGATCCTTAACTTGAAATATTTCCGAGCAGAGCACTTATAGTGTTTTAGAAACAATGTGTTTCACTCCCTGTATTTACTTTTTTGTCGATTTACAGACATTCGTCAGAAACAGACGCCGTATTTGCGCGTATGTGCTTACACTAAATACCAAAGAGCTATGACTCTTTCTGCTTCACTCTGCAAGCGCGTTTTAATCTACTTCGAAAAGATGGCCCTGTTACCTACCCTTGTTACATTTGACACCTGTTACAATTGACACCGGTCTCCCATACGTTATAATGTTGGACGTTGAACATTCTCCTTACAGCCCCAACTTCTCCCCATGCGTTGGGGGTACAACAATTCTTTTTTTTTTTGACACGTACCAAAAATCGGACAATCCGGTGACGCAAAAGTGCTTAGATGTTCAGGGAAACTGTATAGAAATATACCAGTACCTTATGAATTAATAATATGTTAATGAAAATAGTATATGTGTATGACCCTCCTACCTTGTATATTAGTAGTTAAATATGTAATTATAAATAGAAACATTAATATCTAGAATAAATAAAACAGTTATAATATTTACATCTATAAATTACATAATTAGCAATTTGGAAATTAGTGAAACATAAACACATGAAATTTAATTTCAAATGATACAGATTTAATATGTATGTATTTATTCATTTTTATACGTGTATATTCGATTTCTTCCTTTATACATACATGCATAAAATCTCGCATTTCCTACTTAATGGGTTAGCACAAACCCGAAACAATAATAATAACATCAACCACAAAAATAATCACTCTCTCTTTCAACAACATTCTCACTAACCTGACATCACACAACAAATATTCCTCACTCTTAACATATGAAAGTGACCGATTTTCGGTAGCGAAATACCGCAATCGAACCACAATAATAGTTACGAAACAATCATCTTTCGCCACACATTCCTGTTTAAGTACACTTCTTTCGCCTCGGCCACATTCATAATCGCATTCATACACGCTCATCTTCTCTTCCCACTCGGAAACGTTCTCTCTTTTAGCACCTTGTCAATCACATCCATCCACTTACACACTGGACGGCCACGCAATCGAACACCCTCAATTTCACCAAGATATATACGCTTTACAAGCCGTTCACTCTTCATTCTCTCCACATGACCAAACCATCTCAACTAGCTCATTCCTACTCTCTTAACAACATTCTTCCTAACCATACATTCTTCATACACCAAATTATTCCTCACGCGATCCCGTCTTATATATCCACATACACCACGTAAATACCTCATTTACGCTTCCCTGTCCATTCCGAACATTCGCTTGCATACATCAAAGTATGCACTAGCACTCCATTATAGACACTTAACCGAGCCTCTCTAGATACGTTTACGTTACGAGCAAACGTATACCCAGAGCACCCATTACCTTACACCCCGCACTCACACTTCTTTCAATTTCTCTATCAATTCGACCATCCCTTGACATCATGCTACCCAAATATATACTCATTCAATTTACTCCTTTCAAATACTAACACCCTACGGGCTTGCGGCTTAAACTTTCTTTTCATTAATAAATATTATCTTAACTCACTTGGTGTATAATAGCTATTTATGTAATAAGTTGCGAAAGAAATGAGTTTTAAGCACGCAACGTGAAAATTATCCTACGAGGCGGAGCCGAGTTGGATAACACGTCTAGTGCTTAAAACACGATTTCGCAACGTATTCCATACAAGATCTTTTATACTAGCGTTTTAAAACAGATTATTTATATTTATTCTCAAATGTCAACATTTTGAATTTTTCAAAATTTAAAAGTAGGCAGGCATCAGTTTCATCTTTTTGTTGCTATGAGATTCAATATGTTGTTTAATAAACATTGATGTCAACGTGCTCGGTGTATAATTTTTCTTGAGAATTTTTGGTAATAAATTTACTTAAAATGAGTGACTTAGAGATTGGCTCTGATATTGAAAATGGTGCAGAGGCTGCATTGGCTACACTGGTTCCAGGAAAATCAAAAAAATTGTATGAAGAAACTTAGAAAAAATTTGACAGTTGGTGTGCGGAGAAAAACATTGGGTACATTACAGAAAAGGTAGTTTTAGCCTATTTTTCGAAATTATCATCCATTTATAAGCCATCCACTTTATGGAGTAATTACTCTATGCTCCGAACTATGATATACCTTAATAAGAATGTGGATATAAGTAAATTTACCAATCTTATTGCATTCTTAAAAAGATATAAGCCTAAAAAATCAAAAATAAGCAAGAGATAGTTCGTTTCATGAAGGAAGCTGATGACAAGGATTATTTATTGGCAAAGGTTGTGTTAATTGTTGGAATCTATGGGGCATGTCGCCGGGAGGAACTTACGTTTTTATGTGTAGGAGATATTGAAGATTCTACTTCTTTCATAAAAATTAATATTCCCAATACTAAAACGAATATTTCACGATTTTTTGTGATAACTGAAGGATTTATCGATGGAATCAACTGTTTATCACTGTTTCGCAAGTACGCACAACTTCGACCTACCCATACTGAACATCAACGGTTTTTTCTAACCTACAGAAATTTTAAGTGTTGCACGCTTCCTGTAGGTATAAATACCATAGGTGGTATACCTAAAAAAAATGCAGAGTTCCTCGGCCTCCCAAATGCTAAAGAATATATCGGGCATTGCTTTCGGCGGTGTTCTGCAACGTTTTTGGCTGATTCGGCAGCAGACATTACAGTGCTCAAGCGATATGGAGGGTGGCGAAGGCTACGTTGAAAATTCTTTGGAAAATAAGAAAGAAATTTCACGAAGAATTTTGGGAGAAAAAGAAACAGCAATTAAAAAAATAAAAATTGTCGACAAAGAATCAGAATCCAGCAGCACATCTACTTCAGTTTCTACCCATATTGAAGTTAACCAAGAAGAAGTATTAAGAACGACATCACATGTTCAATTTAGTAATTTAAGTAATTGCGTTGTAAATATTTATCATGAATAAACAGTTATAATAGGTATTTAGTACTTTTACGCATTAAACTGTCATTTTTAAGCACTAGTGCTTAAAAGTGCTTCATTTAACAACGAAAATGACAATCGAAAAGTTGTTATAATACGCTAGTATAAAAAATCGTCAAAGTAGAATCGTTGCACCACTAGTTTTTATCTTTAGCCGATTGACATCAGCTATTCTTGCATTAAGCCACAGATATTGTAGGGCTTTCGATTTTTTTTTATGTCAAACTAATATTTAATAATAAATTTCCCCTATTTTACGAAATATCTTCTTGCTCTCATATATAAGAAAAGCATTAATCACCCTCGGAGTTACAGCGGTTTGGTAAAAGTTTTTGCTGTCTATATCCCTTACATACACGAACACACACACATACTCACGCACACACTCCCATGTGCATATAATACAACATATAACGGACTTTCGATATGACAGGTATGCATGATTGATGTTTGTATGGTATGTGTACGGTAGACAGAGACAGAGAGATGTGGATGATACAGGATACGTAGTGGTTTATTGTCAATTGTATGTTTAGTATAAATAAATAAATAAATATATCATCATAGATGGAGTGTTTTTATCTTCCGTCACAGTTCTTTGATAGTGACATTTATCTGTCAGTCACATACATTTGAATAAATGCGTTTTGTTCGTTTGAAGTGTAGGCTCTGGGATTTAAATTATAGATAATTTTATAAATTTATCCATAAAATATATAGAAAAAGTATTAATGCAAATCTATTGAAAATTTAATAACCTTTAATTTTTATAATAACATTAATCTCGAAAAATAACATTTAAAGGTATTTTTCGAAGAAAAACTATTTTGAGCTTCTAGTAATGTACCATTTCCGGTTATCTGATTTACACCAAAATCTAATGGGCTCTTTCCTTTACAGAAAAAGTTGGAAATATAAGGTTTCAAAATTTTCTGAATAATAGTATTTGAGTTAGAGTAGAGGATCCACGCACACATACACACAGACATAGTCGTGCAAATGATAAAATTGGGTTCGATGTGCGATTTTTAGCACGACCCCTATACCTCCCTTACCAAGGGTAGCGGTAGGTAAAAATGGTGGAATCCCCTATTCAAAATTTCGTGTTACAGACTTTTCTATTTATTGTAACAAGAAATTTGATTTTGTTTACAAACGATCAACCGGAAGTGATACTTTACTTAAAATTTATTGCTATTTTAAACATGTAATTGGCGGGAGGTCATGTACAGGCCACATCAGATTTTTTTACGGTGATATTTGTATGTGTCAGTGTGTGTACGACGATTTTGTTGGCTCCGATAAGTTTATAGTATATTAAGTATTAAGAACGGTAAGGACAGTTTACCGATCGAAGACAATGTTTGGGGACTGAGTGAAGCGAAGGTCCCAATTTTGTCGGAGATCGGTCATTCTTTAACGTTCGTGATGCTTATACTATTTTTTGCACGATCGACGCACAAAATTTAAAAGGAAAATAAGATTTGAAAATTATTTTGACATATAAAAAAAAATATTTGTCATTTTTGAAGTAAGCTTTGATTTTTGTTTTTATTTATTTACCGTCTCACCTTCTATACGGTAAGTGAAGCACATCATTTACCGACGTGATTTACATCACTTAAGTGTCATTCACAACAAAAAAATTAACGTAGCGGTAGAATTAGTGGCAGTGGTAGTGGCCTGAGTAAAAGATTAAATGCGTTATAGCAAATGTATTCGTTCACATCCAAAAATTAAGAAAATTAGTAGTAGCGCAGTGGCAATGGTGGCAGTAGGAGTTTGCAAACTCCAAACTTCTTCGCTGCCACTATGCTACCGCTTAATTTTTTTGACAGTTTTCATTAGATAAAATGAGCAATAGAAAAATGATCATTTTGTGGTGTACCTCAGACGTTGCGCTATATAAACAAACAGACTTATTAATAAACTTTGCACAATTAAAAGTGAGCACGTAATTTACCATTTTCGCTTATTTCAAAGGTAATTTGTGCCCATGCATTTTCTTTTTTTGAAATAATTTTAAATTTCCTTAATCTCTTCGCTTATCTCACACAATGGAGTGCTTGTGGATAAGTATAATTAATAAGTCATCATCTATGTCAGTTGCTTTTTGTGCAAAAATAAAATGACAGCTATCAACCTTGCACCCCAGTAATTTATAATAAAAAATCCTAGAAACTATAATTTCAATAATTTGTCATTGTGAACGGAAATAATTTTTACTATAAATTTCGTACGCTACCGATGCCACTAATTCTTACACTACCGCTATTTTTTTTATTTTTATTTTGAATGGGCCTTTACCGTTCAGTAATTTGTAAATAAGACCTACTGCCTTGGAAACACTATCGGTAAACATAAAAAATAACCCGATCGTGAAAAAATACCATAATTATTCCAAAAGTTACAATGTTTTCGTATTACTTTTATCTACAGCCAACCGAAAGTACCCTAATTTTAAAACTAAAAGTTTCTTGTTAATTTCATGTGCCTCATTCCCAAAATTACGGAAAGGTTGACATTATTTTTTTTTGCACTGTCTTTACAATGTCTTTTCCTGCGCCTGACCCTTGTCTATCTATCTACTTTACACTATGTATAATTTCTATCGTGGTTCGCTTAGCAAGCGTCGTGCGTATATGGCTACGTTTACACCGTGCGTACTATTCTGATACGCAGACCAAGTGTATACTAAAATTTATCTTAGTGTGGTATGTTTCACCGGTATTTAAATAAACATACTAAATATTTTGGTTCGTTATACGCGCTTGCGCAGATTTAACTGTCAGAGTCACCCTAACCTAAAATTACTTAATAAGGAAAAATAGTTGTGAATATATGTAATTTACATCGCCACACTATTAAAATTGTAAATATTACGAAACTTCCACACATTTCCCTAAATGTTAATACACAATTTAAATGAATTAAAAGTAGTTACAGCTGGCAGAAAAATCGTATTGGTACGCTTGCTGTTTACAACGTGCATGAGTAAGGTCTGGTACATCCCTCTTTGAACGTACCAATTACGTACCAAAAGTTTGGTACATAGTGTTTACACCATTCGTCGCCATCTTGTTACGTCACTTGGTATGCGGACTAAATGTTTAGTACGTGTGGTGTAAACGTACTCTATGCACCGTGTGCCTTCCTGCCCCATCTTGAGTCTTGCTCCGGTGTTGTGTATGTGGTGGCAGAGGGCAGGAGTGCGCGCGCCGGCGCCGCCGCTGCAGGGAAAATCAATACACCCCCGGCGTCTCCAACGAGGATGCTGTCCAGGTGACAACCAGGAAGTCGTGCAAAGGTTACTCACACCGACAACGGGGCCAAGAAACTCCAAAGATATGAATTGGGGTATTCGTGTCCAAACTCATATTAGTTGGGTTGGTTTAGATTTTCAATAAATTATAAAATCTACACAAATAAATACAGACTTAAAACTTTTAAAAAAATCTGGTGTGGCCAACACAATACCTCCCGCCGTTTACAGCCCGAGTCACAATTATTTTTGCAGTAGCGAATTTTACTCTAATTTTGGCAGTTTATTTCTTAAAATATAGTCTAATCTAATCCAAGTAATTACCTTCTTTTTAAACCCCTCAACAGGATTAAATCCCAATTACAGAGTGGATTCACATTCACACACATCCATGCCTTAGTGGGATTCGAACCCAGAGCCCCGAGGGCACTCATGACTTATGAAGCGTTGCTCTAAACATTGAGCCACCAGAGCTATTAAAATGAAGATTAAATTTTAAATATCGGGATAGAATAGAATTTACTAATCTTAAACTTTTTTGCAAATCGTTAATTTTTATCAATCTACGTACATATTTACTTATGTTGGAAACTGTATAGATTTCCTTTTCTATTGTTCTATTTACTTTTGCTTTTTAAAACGTTACTATTATTAATTTGAAATGATTAGTTCTTTGACAGTGACATTTATCTGTCAGTTATATACATTTGAATAACTGCGTAACCAAGGAGGTTTTTTTTTGTTTAAAGCGTAGGCTCCGGGATTTAAATTACAGATAATTTTATAACTTTATCCATAATATATGTATAAAAAGTATTAATGCAAATCTGTAGAAAATTTAATAATCTTTAATTTTTATAATAACATTAATCCCGAAAAAATAACATTTAAAGGTATTTTTCGAAGAAAAACTATTCTGAGCTTCAAGTAAAGTTTCCTGTTATCCGATTTGCACCAAAATCTAATGGGCTCTTTCCCCCCGGATAGAAAAATATCGAAATACAAGGTTTCAAAAATTTATGAATGATAGTATTTGAGTTAGAGTGGAGGATCCAAAAATACATACACACGCATGCACGCACGCGCGCGCGCGCGCACACTCACTCACACACACACACACACACACACACACACACACACACATATATATATATATATATATATATATATATATATATATATATATATATATATATATATATATATACAGTGTGACTATTTCAAAAGTTCCCGCCTAGAAATTCATGAATAGGCAATCCAGGATTGCTCTTATACCTACTGTAATTATTCGATTTAAAGTACAAAAATTCTCCAATTTGCTTATGAAATGTATTGTTTTCCCTATTCTTAAAATTTCAGGCGGGAACATCTAAAATGGGCACCCTGTATACACATATACACACATGCACACATACACAATACACACATTACATACACATACACACAGACATCATCGTGAAAATGTTAAAATTGGATTCTAGGGACCTTAAAACGTGGTCATTTACCAAAATCTCGACATACGATTTTTAGCACGATGTCTATACCTCCCTTACCAAGGGTATCGGGAGGTAAGAAATCAAAATATTATGGAAAACCCTATTATAGCGTGCCCCTCGCATAAGAAAACTAAAGTAAATTTAAATAACGTTCGTAGCAGGTTGATATTTCCTAACAGATAACTCATAATTTAATGTGGAGATAAGATAAGATATAAAATTTGTCGCTATATATCTGTTAAACAAAACGTTTTCTTCACACTTCAAATAAAGTTACTGAAAGATACTAGTACATATGTACCTACTTGTATACGTATAGTACGTAATTTCTTATAATAATAAATTATATATTTTTGTTTGTGAATTTTAATAGGTATACAGTCTCACAACTCACGCCCCAGAGCGAATGAGGAAACACGAGATAGCACTCTGATGTGCAATTTCGAAGAAAAAAAATCTAGCTTAAAAGATATTCGAGAAAAGACGTCTTAAAATTGTCCAAGCAGAGATCTGCATCTTTAACGTGTGTTTGCCGTAATTTTACGTTAGTAGGGTTTTGTACAAATCAAATCTTCTTTAAAATGTGTGGGCGACTGTAGTTTTCGAAAAATGTCAGTGTCAAATTAAATTTGACAAGGTGAATAAAAAAGGCAAATTCTTACTATGTATTCAGCCGCTGATTACTTAGAAATGATTATAATTTTCGGAGAATGTGGACGTAACGCCAGAGAGGCAGCACGAGTCTATTCGGAACGTTTTCCGGATAGAAATCTTATGGATCATAAAGTGATATTGAGAGCCATCGCAAGGACGCATGAGACCGGCCAAGTTATGCCAGATCGGAAAGAAACTGGTGGTGCTCCCAGAATCGCTTGTACAGTTGAGAACGAAGAAGCTGTTTTAAATGTCTTTGAGGAAGATGGTACCAGAAGTATCAGAGAAGTTGCGGGCCAATTAGGTATTTCCAGGGCTTCGGTACATCGAATTTTGAAAAATAATCGGCAACACCCGTATCATTACACTCGTGTACAGCATCTACAGCCGGAAGATTACCCTGCACTGTACGATATAAATGATGATCTCGGATGACACCTTCGCTAACGTAAATTTGTTGACAGTAAAAAGTCAACTCTAAAGTGTCAAAATTACAGTAAGTCAAACAAATTTTGTAACTCACCAGTAGTATTTTTAAAACCTAGCAACCAGTTTTATTTTGTAATAATATCATCACACCTCAAGATATCCTTCCGGGATTGGTGGATTAAAAAGTCTTGTAACTCCGTTATGCAAGCAGCCGCAAATTATTTTCTTCTATTTGTTGGCAACCTATTGTCGTCGGCAAGTGTCAGTTTCGTCTGGGGCGCGAGTTTTGAGACACCCTGTATGTACATATAGTGTATACTTATAATAATAAATGATATATTTTTGTTCGTGAATTATAATATATATATGAGCAATTTTCTAGGAAGTCTACCATATACTGTACATTTGCTAACTGTCCTCTCTATGCCGAGGTATATATTAGCCTGTGTTCAATCATTCGAATCGAAATGTAGTAGCCTGTGAAAAGCACAATCCAGTCAGTCCTTTCGGAAATGAATCGTAACAAACGCTACAGACAGGCATTATAGCAAATTACATAGAATAGAGTTAGTCAAATATTGACCACTCGACTCACAGGGCACTAATGAACTTCCAACGTACTGATTTGATTTTTAATTCGGATAGAGGATTGAGCGACGACCATTTCAAATATACGTTGTGCTTTTGCTTCACGACGGAGTCTTGAAAGTAGGAAAAATCTTCACGCGAATGAGAAACCGTCAACAAAAACCTGGCATGATTTTTGACAGCGAAGCACCACAAGGAATTATTGTAGATTATAGAATATCCTCGTTCAAATAAATAAATATATTGTAACACGAGGGGGTCTTCTAAGATGATGATACTATTACTCCAACGATGATACACTCTATCTGATGATAGGATTTCGTGAGAAGGAGGAGCACACGTACACTAACACTTTACACTTGATGAACACTACGGACATGGACAAATACTTGTGATTTAATAACTAAACCTTATTTACAATTAAACTAATTCAACTAAATCTAACATGTTACATTCTGTAACCTTGCGGGCGGGCGTTTAGCGCGCGCCCCAAAACTAAAACATTACATATTCCGACAACAAAACGTCTGCACGACGCGACGAACTAATCTAGACTCTTCTACATGTTTACTCTATGAGTAACTAAATTCGACTATCTAAAACAAAGCACTATCTTCAGGACAGGATTATCTTAGGGGTACAGGGTGCATAGGCTAGGGCATTCAAAGTCACGCACGTATACATAATAATTTCTAAACCTAATGATCAACAAATAAACGTCGTGACTATCATAATATGATAAAGATTTCTAAACTGAATTTTGACATTCATAACTAAAATAGATAAACAGAGTTAAAATATGATTACTGAAACTATAATTTAGAAAAGACCTATAATTTAGAAAAATTAACTACCTTTTTAGATAATAAAATGAAGATTTTAAATACTGGGATAGAATATAATTCACTAATCCAAAAATTTGAATTAGCTTAAACATTTTTGTGAATCGTTAATTTACGAGTATATTAATCTAAATACATGCCTATATATTTACTTATGTTGGGAACTGTATTGATTTCCTTTCCTATTGTTCTATTTACTTTTTTCTTTTAAAAACATTACTATTATTAATTTGAAATTTGTTCTTTGACACTGACATTTATCTGTCAGTTACATACATTTGAATAACTACGCAACCAAGGAGTTTTGTTTGTTTAAAGCTTAGGCTCCGGGATTTAAATTATAGATAATTTTATAAATTTATCCATAAAATATATAGAAAAAGTATTAATGCAAATCTGTAGAAGAATTAATAATCTTTAATTTTTATAATAACATTAGTCTCGAAAAAATAACATTGAAAAGTATTTTTCGAAGAAAAACTATTTTGAGCTTCTAGTAAAGTGCCATTTCCAGTTATCCAATTTACATCTAAATCTAATCGACTCTTTCCATTACAGAAAAAGTTCGAAATACAAGGTTTCAAATTTTTTTGAATGATAGTATTTGAATTAGAGTGGAGGATCCACACATACATACATATACGCACATACATCATCGTGAAAATGTTAAAATTATGACTTTGCATTAATAATTCGAGTATAGACAAATGCGTGCTACGGTATATGTTACTGTTTATTTTCACATAGCCATCAATAATATTTGTTTAAAAATTATTTCTAATATTTCTAAATTATCTCATTTTTCTCGAAATTTTTCAAATACATTAATAAAAAATAATACATCGGTGAAAAGAGAAAAAAATGATGGTTTCTATTTTATTAAAATAATTATAGTTTGCCGTTTGAAAAATAAAAGTTGATAGTCGTATCATATAAACCTGACTTTATAAAAAATATCTACATCTGCCATCAAATAGTATATGTAAAATAATAAAACTTTTGTATGAGCCATTTTTTTCTATTACTTATAATAAAAAAGTTAAAGGGGAGGGGCGTCTTCCCAGACTCACCCTATATATATATATATATATATATATATATATATATATATATTTGCTTTATTTTTAATGAAGAATTAGAATGAGTCAGGAATTAACTCTGTCCATCAATAGTGAAGTCCAGTTTTCTTGTTGTTTTCATAACGTGTATTATTTATATTTAGAAAAAAAAATACGTCGAAAAGTGAAAATTCTGTGTCTAATTACTAGGAGGTTATGTGCTAGTTTCACACAACAGTGTAGTCTCCCACGATGGTAAACTTTTCATTGCTGTGTAAATATTTTATATCTTACATGACCAAGATAGCACTGAATAAATAAAATATATTCTACTTTTTATAATTTCTTGGAAATGGAAGCCCAAATTGTATGCTGAAAATTATTTAGTTTCATAAAAGAAAATTTTAAAAATCAGATGATGTAGCCAACACATGACCTCCCGCCAATTCCAAGTTTAAAATAGCAATGGACTTTAACTAAAGTATCACTTCCGGTTGATCGTTTGTAAGCAAAATCCAAGTCTATGATACGAAATTTTGGATTATATTTTGCATTTCCTCGAAAATCTGTTAACTTAAATCATGCTCGGCGGAAGTGGAAAGGAAGAGGAGAGAGAATTGTAACATAAGCATCGAGTTAATCAACAGAGACCAAGACATACAGAAACAAAATCAAAATGAGAAGATCAATGACTCAAGATACAACAAATGTTATAAAAATATCAAGGCAATAGGCTTGCCACAATACTTAACTAATAAAAATGGAAAGGAGAAACTTATAGCCAGATTAAGATGTGGTAACGAAGAAAATAACAATAAATACTGGATGAAGGAAGAAGAGCGTTTATGCAAATTATGTAAAGAAAATAAAGAAACCCTAATACACTTACTATATAATTGCAGATATATGACAGGTCAAACCTGCAGTCCATATCACTTCCTAGACGAGTGCGGGGAAGGGGAATTATGGTTAAAAGCACTAAAGAGAAAAAGAGAAGAAATGAAAAAAAAAATGTATTTGTACAAGCATGAAATGTGTATTAAATTCAACCAAATGTATTTTTGAAGAGTTTGTAAGAATTCAATGCTGAAAAGCAAGAATTAAATAAATAAATAAAAATCATACTCGTACACTTCCACAATCTTTGTAAATCCTAAAACCATTATTTTCTTTCCCAACCTTGATATATCTTCAAGGTCTCCCTGAAGACAAGTTTGAAGAATGCTTCATCATCGTATCATCCAATTTCATCCTCAAACAAACAAACAAAACACAAACACACTCTCTCTTCAATTTACATTCCGAGCTAGGAACTTCCGCGTTTGTATGCTGGCAATGGAAATGGTAATATATTTCAACTCAATTATTGTGAATTTATTGAAAATCCGTCATTTTTTGCAGCGTTGAATGGGAGGAAAATGAACCAATGCGTTAATGCAAACTATCCGTGTATAATTTGTTCCTATATCGTCAATTTATTCGTTAGCAGGTCTATTGTGCTTTTGTAGTAATAATTTCATTTTTAAATTGGATATAAATGTGTTATAAATGAACTTTTGTACAAAATCTATCTGAAATAATAAAAAGTATCATGGGAATATATTACAGAATGGTAATTCGGTAGTTCAGGCTTGGAATTTTGATAGATTCCTAAACAGATTAGTAAATAAATGTATGAGAATTTTTACCCAAATTTGCATTTTAACCTATTTCAACACTATGATGGTTCTATCATCACAGTTTCCCTAAGTAGTAGCTATCATCTGTATCATAAATAAATTGGAAAGTTTTCGAATATTTGATTTTTTTATATTGTTAAATATTTTTACCGGTTTCAGTATATTATAACATTGTTTACATCTACAAAAGTAGGCTGATAACTAAGTAATAACTGTATCTGTATGGTAATATTATTACCATACTGACTTCGTCAACAACGGTATACAAAATGAAAATAAAATAAAATGAAAATATAATGCTCTTCATTAATACATACAGATAAGGTTAGCCTATCGTTTTAAATACGGTCTACTTTATTCTAAAGTAATAAACATGAGGAATAAAGCACATAATTTGAATATTTGTCATATTGACATATGTCAAAATCATTGTTCTGTTAACCATAGTAATCTGAAAGTAGCATTAATAAGAAAATTTCAAAAAATGATATTTATCAATAATTTCTTAATTTTCTGAAACCGATAAACTATTGAACAAACCACGGATGTTATTAATCATAACAAGCCTTAGATGTCTTAAAATCCTCGCTCTACGAGCTCGGATTTCAAATTTACGTCTGCGGCAGTTATGATGTGCATAACATTCCTAGGTTTGTTAATAGCTATTAAATCTAAAGCTACCCTTGGTAAGGGAGGTATAGAGATCGTGCTAAAAATCGCATATCGAGATTTTGGTAAATGACCACGTTTTAAGGTCCCTAGAATCCAATTTTAACATTTTCACGATGATGTCCGTGTGTATGTGTGTATGGATCCTCCACTCTAACTCAAATACTATCATATATAAAATTTTGAAATCTTGTATTTCGAACTTTTTCTGTATTGGAAAGAACCCATTAGATTTTGGTGAAAAATACCTTTAAATGTTATTTTTTCGAGATTAATGTTATCATAAAAATTAAAGATTATTAAGTATTTTATAGATTTGCGTTGATACTTTTTCTATATATTTTATGGATAAATTTATAAAATTATCTATAATTTAAATCCCAGAACCTACACTTTAAACAAACAAAAATCAAATGTATGTAACTGACAAATAAATGTCACTATCAAAGAACTAATCATTTCAAAATAATATTAGTAACGTTTTAAAAAGGAAAAAGTAAATAGAACAATAGAAAAGGAATTCAATACAGTTTCCAGCATAAGTAAATAGGTAGGTATGTATTTAGATTAATAAAAATTAACGATTCACAAAAATATATAAGCTAATCCTCATTTTTGGATTAGTGAATTCTATTCTATCCCGGTATTTAAAATTTAATCTTCATTTTATTATAGCTCCGGTGACTCAATGGTTAGAGCAACGCCTCTTGTCATGAGTGCCCTCGGGGCATGGATGTGTATGAATGTGAAACCACCCTGTAATTGGGATTTAATCCTGTTGAGGGGTTTTAAAAAAAGTAGTTACATGGATTAGATTAGACTGTATTTTAAGAAATAAACTGTCCATATTAGAGTAAAATTCGCTAATCCAAAAAACTTAATCTTTTTTGTGACTCGGGCTGTAAATGGCGGGAGGTAATGTGCTGGCCACATTAGATTTTTCTTGATAAGTTGCAATTTCTTTTTTATTGTAAACGATACTTAAGTCAGATTTACTTAAGTGAGGGGCCATTATTAGAAGAAATTTCGAGATAAATGAACAAAAAATATGTGTAGGTCTAGGGGGGGTTGTCGCCCCCCATCGCATTCCCCCTGGGTACGCCACTGTTGTCAGTGTGTTTTAATATACATAGGTACACCTTAATTTTTGTTGAAATATTTTTAAAACACCCTGTATAAATAAATGTATAAATGTAATAATTGTGCATTATTATTGATATTAGTCAGGGGGTCGATTTACAAAATTTTATATATTTTTAAAAAAGAAATTTTATTTTATATCTAAAAATAAAGAATATTTAAACATTATTTATTTATAACGATCAGAGGTGCCTGTGCCTAACGTAACAAGTTTAATTTTGCACACGGCACACAACTACCACAGTGTGGTGAGAAATACAGAACAGAACGGACGTATATTTTTGTGTACCTATAAGTGGTGATTTCAAAGTAAAATTTAATGTGAAATATATTAAAATTTATGTAAATGTGTTGTCAAACAAATGCACTAAGACCAGAAACAGTTTCTATGGACTGGTAAGTTTTGTAATTTGCTTTTTGTAAAGGAATTTTTTGTATATTCGTTCTTTAATGCATACATTGTATTATTTATTTATAATATATACATATATGTAATTTCTTATACCCAAACATTGTCAAAATATACAGTTTGGTGTTTGGAGTTGTATGTTTACATAATTCGTCAATTTGGAGTTATGTAAATGAAGGAATTCAATACAAGTTTCGTAGATTGAACGCAATGAATATTGTATTAATTTTTGTTTAATACAGACTACAATTAGCTTAATTTTAAACGATAATAGGCAACGTTGAAATAAATATTTGGCTTAATTTTTAATGCAACAATATAAAACTTTACATGCATTTATCTCAAAAAAATCATTACGTAAGGGTTTAAAAATATGATATCACTAAATTTTGAACTAAATTCTCTAATAAATGAGCAAATAAACCATCTTTGTAGCTCTTACAGTTCTCGAGACAGCAATGGTGGCCCATTTAAAATGAACACCCTGTATAACTATAAAATTTGTTTAAATAAGGCAGCTAGGGGTCCATAACATTTCGAGTAAAATTAGACATTTCCGCAATTCTCTTTCTTATGTTACACATTTCATAGCAAACATATTGGTAACAAACGAAAATTTAAACATTAACAAATGTCTTTTATTTATTTATTAAATATCGATTCATACAATAATTGAAAATACTTATGCATGGTTTTCTTTGATTACAGAAAAAAATTAAGATTGTTCACTTCCCAAAATACCGAGTAGCGAGTACCTACTCCGAGTAGTAGCTGAAATGCTGAATAGCTGAGACGCCGAGTTGCCGAGTTCTGCGAAACGTGAGTCATGCTAATTTTTTTTTCTCTTGATAATATCATTTTTAAATATTAGAAAATTAATACTGGATGTTAAGTAATAGAAAAATAAACATAGCCAAGCAATGAGCCTGTTTCACATTTTTCAAAAAGTATTTTAAATGAAAGTTTATGCAATATTTTTCTTATTAATAATTATTTTTTTAATAATTTGTTGTAATTTTCGTAAATAATTAAATTAAAAATTTGACGCCAAAAAGAATCATGAAAAACAACCCCCCACTCCTGTGTCGTAGAAGCACATACATTACGTCATTCACAGCCAATAGAAAAACAGTTTTTCCATCACCTGAGTAATGAGTAATCAAGTAATAATGGCTAATACAGACTACACTCAAACTAAGTCGGACAGTTTACTGAAAGTCGATAACTAGATGGTGGGTGAATTTATATCAGAAAACGATTATTTTACTGCTGCCGAAATAAGGGGTGTTAAAGAGTTAAGGTAAAATTAAATGTAAAAACCCATCAGCTCTTCGACCTACTACTTCCAGCCACAATTTTCTTTTCTTCGCATCTTTTGGCATATTTATAAATTCAATAGTAGATTTGTCCTTAGCAACAATTTTGCAAGAAAGCACAATACGATACTGTAAATTACGTTTTTTATATTGGATTTTTTATTATCTAACACGAACCAAACTAAAAAATTTGACACTTGTTTAACTTTGACAATATACTTATCATAACACTTGTAACAAAACACAAAGAATTGACATTATAAAGGGACCAATTGAAGCCGATGAAGATGTATGTGTTGTGATGTCACATTCTGTTTCAGATCCAAAATTCAAAAATTAATTGTAATATATCTAATGAATATTTGCTGATATTTTCAAATTTGAGGCTATTTAAATAATGATATATTTTTAACTTTAATACTTAGAAGGCATATAAAAATTCTTGCAACAGCCCTATTACATAATAATTAGTTATTTTTATAGGCGATGTGCACATATTGAGCGTCAGCGCCTCTAACGGCTACATTGGCATTTTTGGTTATTGAATCAATTTTGACATTTCGAGAAAGTGATACAATTTACAATTTTATTTTGAGTTGTTGCTATTGTGTATGAATATTATTCATCATACTATACCTATTGAAATGAATGAAGAAAATATTTAAAATGCTAAAATATGTGTGATTTCTGCAAACCATTTTATCATATTTAAATTTATATTATAATTTATAATATTAGATAAATGTTACAAGATACGCAATAAATGGAAATTAAGATTAAAAAGTTGGAAAACTTGAATGATTGGAAAGAAGAAAATTTCTGCATATCACGATATCAGTGTATGATGTTAGCATCTTTCTTTTATATTCGCAATAAATAAAGATTCTTCATTGAAAATATACCAGGCTCTAAGTGGAATCAGTTGTACTAGCTGGGAAAAGAAAATACACGAAAAATACGAACCATGTGAATTTCTACCTTTAACATTAACATTACATATACAAAATCTATAATAAATAGACGAATTATGTCAAAAATAGACTTCTATTTCATACAACTGCAAGTATTATACAATTTTAATACAATTTTCTGCTTCTTGTATTATATTTTGTTCAAATATTAACTTAAGAAACACATTTTTATATAATTCATTATTGCAATCAGAAGACTATTGTTGTAATTTTATTAATACGATAAGTATCTTTTACAATGAGAAAATATGTATACCTAAAAGAATTTTTCATGATAGTAGAAGAAAAAGTTATTTTCTTAAACATCTGTTCCTCATATAATCTTCTAGGAAATTTATAAAATTTGATACTTCAATCGGTAATTTTGTGAGAATTATTACATCCCCCAATGCATCACATAATATTTGACATCCTATCATTCGCATTTATTGCAAATGTTTTATAAAAATAGAAATTGCAAAATTATTCTGACGTAAAACATAACCTTGCTGTTTCAATGAGTAACCATTTTCTCATTTTTGTCCGCTGTCGGCGCTGTGTGTCTATAGGACGTTTTTAGAGATATGATTACACTTTAAAATGTAATTACTTGTGACTAAGATACAATATTTGGACTGATTGTTTTTGCCAAATTTCGTCAATTATTACTGTATTTGTATGCTGTAAAAATTTAAATGTTTATAACAAAATAGTATATTATGTTATTAGGAGTAGAAAGCGGTCTTTTTGTGTTGAACCCAGCTATTACGGCCGAGGCGCTAGCCGAGGCCTGGCAAGCTGGGTAAAACACAAAAAGGGCGTTCTACTCCGAATGACATATACTATTTTTTCTTCAAGTGTTTCAAATATTTTTTTGACATTTTTTTGGAATTTTTTTGTTTGTAAAATTTGCAATTTTAGTCAAAGCTGGCCGTGTACACTACAAAACACAAACGATTCAACTGTCAAATAACAATTTTCAATATGATCTGTGTTGCTGTGGCTACTGCCGCCGCCAGCGGTGAACTAAGAAACTAACATTTTTTTACTAGTACAACAATAACAACATTTTTGTACTAGTAAGACAATGAATATCTTCTACAGCGTGTGTACAGTAGCATAATATGCATATTATAATACGCTTGAAGAAAAAGCAATTTTTACCGTGAATCGTGAATGATAACCGTGCCAGGCAAACCGTTCCATATACTCGTAAACTTGGTTCATCGCGTAAGCAGTTTTCGTTAATCTGCTAATGTTCCCGTAGATCGCCCGCTTGCTTCTGCTACCCTCTGAGGATATTAGGGTCAGATATAAGATATATCCTATCGTCACGCTTCAACCCTAGATATATACACCCCTATAAGGTCTTATCTACGCAAGTTATGGGCCGCCGACATTGATTTTTCCTGAAGGGAAGCTTTGGGGTTCATTATTATTTATTAATCAAACGTTTAGATTAGTTTTATTATCATAAATAAATAAATTGATGATGGTGTCTTTTACGAGTATCTTATTGTTGGGTGTGCCATTATTTGAGGAGCTTTTGGAAAAATAACCTTTGAATTTTTTTTTTTGAATCTAATTATAAAAAAAATTGGTTTGGCCAACATAATACCTCCCGCCATTTATAGCCCGAGTCACAAAAAAATATTAACAATCTTATTTTTGAATTAACAAATTTTACTTTAATTTTGGCAGTTTATTTCTTAAAATATAGTCAAATCTAATCCAAGTAATTACCTTTTTTGATAATAAAATGAAGATTAAATTTTGAATATCGGGATAGAATAGAATTCACTTAATCTAAAAATAAGGATTAGTTTAAACTTTTTTGTGAAATGTTAATTTTTATTAATCTAAATACATACCTACATATTTACTTATACTGGATACTGTATTAATTTCTTTTCCTTTTGTTCTATTTACTTTTTTTCTTTTTAAACCGTTACTATTATTAATTTGAAATGACTAGTTCTTTGACAGTGACATTTATCTGTCAGTTACATACATTTGAATAACTGCGTTTTGTTTGTTAATAGCGTAGGCTCTGGGATTTAAATTAAAGATAATTTTATGATTTTAATAATCTTTAATTTTTATAATAACATTAATCTCGAAAAAATAACACTTAAATGTGTTTTCCGAAGAAAAACTATTTTGAGTTTCAAGTAAAGTGCTATTTCCTCTTATCCGATTTACACCAAATCTAATGGTCTCTTTCTATAATAGAAAAAGTTCGAAATACAAGGTTTCTAAATTTTCTGAATTATAGTATTTGAGTTAGAGCGAAGGATCCACACATACACACAGACATCATTGTGAAAATGTTAAAATTGGATTCTAGAGACATGCTCATTTACCAAAATTTCGATATGCGATTTTTAGCACGAGCCCTATACCTCCCTTACCAAGGGTAGCGGGAGTTGAAAATATACATTGATGGGAAATTATTTTTTATTTTCGTACGGCTTAAAATAAAATTACCAGCCCATATCCCTGCAGGGAATACAATTTCACAAAACTATTAATTCCTCAATTGTTCAAACAAATTTTATAGCAGTACTGTATTATAATCAGTATTAATCTATTTTTTCTTCTTCATATTTTCTTTTCGTTATGTAGTCTGATTGTTCTAGGACTTTTTGTCTGTAATCTCTCATGCACGTATCCCCTCTCCGTGTCCTCCATCTCTTTCTAGATGTCTCTTTCTATCGCTCATCTCTTTCCATCAGCGCGCGTTTTTCTCTCTCTCTTATTTTCTTCCTGTGACTAGTATACAATTACAGACATGCAAGACTAATTTTGAGGTATGGTAGATGACAAGGATGATGCTTCAATGCTCCGACATGGTTGAAATAGAAAGTTACTAGTGGATAAATATTATTGGAATGGATAAACAATCTTTGAAAGTGTTTTTGTGGTGTAGTTATTAAGTTTCAAGAATTATTATCTTCAAAATTTGTCTGGGTATGTTAGAAGAAATATTACGCGGGTTTCAGATGGTATTTTTTTCCTGGAAGCACTTTGTTGTTGTTTGAGCATAGTTGCTTGTAGCTAGGTCAGACCAAAACTTATAGTGGGATTCTGAAACCCAGCGTTAATTAACTTCTGGCGTTAACGTGAATTAACTCTAATTTTGACAGCTGTGGTATTCTGAAACTCAGCGTTACTTAAAGTTAACGCTGCTGGTCAGCGTTAATTCACACTGGATATATCGAAGCGTTAACAGGGAAAACGGCGGGTTGTCTGTGCGTTTTATGGTCTAAATAGCCCTGATATTTTTCGTGTACTGCTATACGTACTTGTAAGAAGTATATTTTATTAACAGTGAGTATAGCTATTCATGTTATATATAATTGTTTATTATTTATAAGTAATATATTGTTAAAATAACCTTATAATATATATTTTTTTACCATTACAGTGCTCAAATCACAAACTACGAGTCCGCAAGAGTATGAAAAATTATTATTCAATACAATAATGTACCTAGCATCATAGAAAATGACTGATGTATATAAGTACTAAAAAGTGTAGTGAATAAAAGCAATTTTGTGTTGGTTTTAAGAATGTAAAGTATTTTGATTTTTATGCTGTACGAGTATTACAACAAAAAATACTTTCCAGGAAGGTGATATTTGATTATTAATTCCATGAAGAAATTCTGATTATAACAAACAAAATTGTGTTTGATTACAACAAAGAATACCTATACTGATTATAACAATGTAACATAGGAAAAAATACAGAAAATTATTGATTTAGTAGAAAAGTAATTGATTACTGGTACCTATACTAAAATTAGTAAATGTTTATAAATAGAACAAATATTTTAAATTTTTATTTCTTCGCCAGTTATTGGATATCTTATTCGTAAAGTCAGTAGGTGCTTAATTTTCCATTGCAAAGTAACTTCTTTCATAAATCTTCTGACATCTAACTGCAGACTGGCTAAGGCTAATATTATTGATAATATTATAAACAATTCCAAAAGTCTCCATTCTTGTAGGTATACTCTTTATAGGTAAATTAATACGTGTGTTTTTATTATTCTTTAATCGTCTTTTATTAACATATGTTAATAAATAGAAATATATTTTAGCACAAAATACCTACACGCAGTAAATATATTCGTTTATTTGACGTTTGACACACAGGTTTGACATATGCTTTTAAAATAGACAGATAAATGTAATTTTTGTTATGTTTAACCGCTTTTTATTGGTTGAAAATTTTAAAAGGGAAAGATCACATGAATGTATTTGACGTGAATTAACGCTGGCGTTTTTAACGATCCACTTTCACGCTAGTGTTTCAGAATACCGATTTAACGCTGAAACGTGAACGTTACTATCGTTACTTAACGCCGAACGTTATTTAACGCTGGTTTCAGAATCCTACTATTAATCTCTTCGTTTATAAGATATAAATTGATGAAATCAAGTAATTTCGGCTGGCAATTTTGTGTATAAACCTCTGCTGCTTGCTTCCGAAATTGCGGCATACACCATTATTATCTGAAAACTTTGTCTTCCCTTTGAATTTTATATTGAAACTTTTTGGACTGCTTTAAATCGTAATATGTTATATAAGGCAGAAGGAATGTAAATACGTCTTAACAATCGCAGTAGGCTACTTGCGAGGTACTGAAAATCTGATATCTACCACTAAATACCTAAAGTAAAGTTGAAAACGTATGTAAAAATATATATTTTATTTTAAAAAATATATTTGTTTTTTAATAAATTAAGAAAGAAGATTATTTTGAACTGGAGAAAGGGATGCATATTTAAGAATGTAACCTGTAGACGGCGCTTCAAAAATATTAAATAAAAAAATCTGGTTAGGCCAACACAATACCTCCCGCCATTTACAGCCCGAGTCACAAAAAAATAAATTTTTTGGATTAGCGAATATTACTTTAATTTTGACAGTTTATTTCTTAAAATATAGTCTAATCTAATCCAAGTAACTACCTTTTTTAAAAAAACCCTCAACAGGATTAAATCCCAATTACAGAGTGGGTTCACATTCACACACATCCATGCCTTAGTGGGATTCGAACCCAGAGTTCCGAGGGCACTCATGACATGAGGCGTTGCTCTAACCGTTGAGCCACCGGAACTATAATAAAATGAAAATAAAATTTTAAATACCGAGATAGAACTCACTAATCAAAAAATGAGGATTAGCTTAAATATTTTTGTGAATCGTTAATTTTTATTAATCTATATACATACCTACATATTTACTTATGCTGAAAACTGTATTGAATTCCTCTTCTATTGTTCTATTTACTTCTTCCTTTTTAAAACGTTACTAATATTATTTTGAAATGATTAGTTCTTTGATTGTGACATTTATCTATGAGTTACATACATTTGAATAACTGCGTTTTGTTTGCTTGAAGCATAGGCTCTGGGATTTAAATTTTAGATAATTTAATAAATTTATTCATAAAATATATATAAAAAGTATTAATGCAAATCTATAGAAAATTTAATAATCTTTAATTTTTATAATAACATTAATCACGAAAAAATAACATTTAAAGGTATTTTTCGAAGAAAAACTATTTTGAGCTTCTTGTAAAGTGCCATTCCCGGTTATCCGACTTTCACCAAAATCTAATGGGCTCTTTCCAAAACAGAAAAAGTTCGAAATACAAGATTTCAAAATTTTCTGAATGATAGTATTTGAGTTAGAGTGGAGGATCCACAGACATCATCGTGAAAATGTTAAATTGGATTCTAGGGACCTTAAAATGTGGTCATTTACCAAAATCTCGATATGCGGTTTTTAGCACGATCCCTATACCTCCCTTACCAAGGGTAGCGGGAGGTAAAAAACTCCTTATATGCATAGAATTTTCTTATAATAGTTTGTATATTTTTAAACAAATATTCTTATAAGGCAATTTTATTTTCTTTTATTTAGGCATTGTTCGCGGTAAAATTGTTTTTTCAATTTTAACTACACAAAAAAAATGTGTTTTTGGAATTAGTTCTGTATTATAGGCTTTATATAGAAACAAGTTCATAGAAAACATATTTAAGAGAAATTAGCACTGAAAACCTTGTACTTCAGAGTACTTTTTGTTTTTATATTTGTTTACATTGATACCGGAATATTGAACACAGAATAGATAGTAAAAATTTTACAAAGATACTGTCGTGTTTTATTGAAATAATCAACAAATATTTTATTTGTTTTGTGTTTTCAATATCTCAAGTACAAAGATTATATAAATCACAACATTATGTGAATATTTATAACACTTTTAAAAAAATAAGCACATATTTTTATAGTAAACATTTATTTTCACATTTTATTAACACATATTTTAAAATCATCTTTCATTTATGAATAACATAATACATTTTCCTTTCTCCGACGGCTTGCCAATGAGAGTGAAGTATTTTTCCCCCACCAGTATTCGGTGTTTACATAACACTACACACTAACACATAAGAGTTTATGAATTGAAATGTTACATACCTGGACTTGTCTGCCAGCTTAGACCGCCAATAAACATTTTCCTGAAATATAAAATATATTAGTTAGGGTTCTTAATTTTGGTTAGTAAATTTTATATTTGGGTATTTTGTTCCTTAAAGTTGGTGAATTGTATTCAAGGCAGGAATAAAATTCCTGTCAGATGTCCTCAAAAGATTTACAGAGAGGCCTTAATTTATCCAATTATTATATCCAATATTTGACCAAATAATTATTAGTGTTTATGTTTTTTAAAATAATTAGAAAAGCAGGAAATAAAGAAAGTTTGATTTTACTTGTTAAACCCCTATGTTCGAGTGTATACAGGGTGTAAATGAAATAAGTACATTAAATTTAACCAGTAATATAACTCGTCGAGAGCAACGATATTTCTTAATAACTTTTTCTCGAAATCGCATATTTTTTAGCATTTTTACAACCCCGTAAATTGACGAGTCGTTCCAAGTATTTTTCTAATAATTTAATGCAGTAGCAATACCTCTGAAAAATTTTGTTTTAGCAATTGACAGTTCTGTCATTTGTTGTAGTTAAATTTTGACATTAGTAAAACTTGTTTATAAGGTAAAATTCTGTCAAAATGCTTAGGTTTATTTATTTATTCGTATCTTTACTACATTTTAATTTGTGGTTGATATAAAGACAGTGTTATAGAGTTGCCAACGCATTTAGACGGAGCGTTTCCAAATCATACTGTTTCTAATATTCGCACATTTGTTAATCTTGTACATTTTTATTACAATACGGAGTCATATATGACAATTTTAAAAAAGCAACAGTTGTATCCATATCATGTACAAAAAGATCAATGTTTTCAACAGACTTCAATTTGGGAATGGCTCATAATGTTCATTAATGAGACTGAATTTACTTGGCAAGGTGTATTTATTATGCACAATACACATTTCGACAGACGAAAATGCTGTAAAATTTTCATTAAAAATGTTTGGGCGGGAACAATAAATGGACGACTAATTATTGGTACTCATGTACCTCGTTTAAATGGACAAAAGTTTGTACTTACATTTTTTGAATAACGTATTTAAACTATTATGATTTGTCGACGATAAATAATCATCTCATAACCTAATAACTATGCTTTTGCTCTTTCTCGTTCCTCCTTGTCTTTCTCTATTTACAGGTGATTAAAAGCCTGGTTTAATACACAACTTTATAATTTTGTTATCCAAGATTTAAATTTCTTTATTTTAAAAATTGTACTATTACGAATTAATTATTAATAAATGTTATTTCCGTTGATTCGTTTATTAATTATTGTGACTGCAAGTGTAACCGATAACCGATAATTTTTGAGCTGTTTGTATCCCACTTGAATATGGCAGCAGCCATTTGTTCTTCATGGGCGGGTAACGAAATCTTTAAAGAATTTTAACTCAAAATCCAAGACTTAGAAAAAAAGTTATTAAGAAATGTTGCACTCGTCGAGTTACATTATTTGTTAAATTTAATGCACTTATTTCATTTACACCCTGTATAAATGTATTATTTTCCTATCGAATTTTCCGGCAAGATATACTTGTATTTTAATGGTGGTAATAATATTTACTTGTATTTTAAGGGTGCAGGAAGGACTAAAGATTATCCAAACACTATACACACAAAAATGCAGGATAAAATATATTGTTTCTGTTCTGTATAAATGTATGCAAGGCAAAATTGACAAAATTTACTTGTATTTTAATGGTACAGGGCGAGCTAGAGTTGATACAATCCTATATTATTGTATACGACCTCAAAATAATAAGTTTATGATAAAGAATATTCTTGCATTTTCGGGTTGGTATACAGGTGTCTCACAACTCGCGCCCCAGACGAAACTGACACTTGCCGACGACAATAGGTTGCCAACAAATAGAAGAAAATAATTTGCGGCTGCTTGCATAACGGAGTTACAAGACTTTTTAATCCACTAATCCCGGAAGGATATCTTGAGGTGTGATGATATTATTACAAAATAAAACTGGTTGCTAGGTTTTAAAAATACTACTAGTGAGTTACAAAATTTGTTTGACTTACTGTAATTTTGACACTTTAGAGTTGACTTTTCACTGTCAACAAATTTAGGTTAGCGAACGTGTCATCCGAGATCATCATTTATATCGTACAGTGCAATGTGTTGTAGCAGCTGTGTAAAATGTGTTAAACGAAAATATTATTGTCATTTGAATTTTAATCATTTCTAAGTAATCAGCGGCTGAATACATGCTAAGAATTTGCCTTTTTTTATTCACCTTGTCAAATTTAATTTGACATTGACATTTTTCGAAAACTACAGTCGCCCACACATTTTAAAGAAGATTTGATGTGTATAAAACCCTAGTAACGTAAAATTACGGCAAACACACGTTAAAGGTGTAGGTCTCTGGTCAATTTTAAGACGTCTTTTCTGGAATATCTTTTAAGCTAGATTTTTTTTCTTCGAAATTACACATCCGTGTGCAGTCTCGTGTTTCCTCATTCGCTCTGGGACGCGAGTTGTGAGACAGCCTGTATAAGTATAAATCAGCTATAAATTTGAGGGTGTTTACTTGAATTTCAACAGTACAAGGACTAAAATATTTCTAATATCTATACATAAACTGTGGAATTATACAATTATATGAAATGTCGTAAGAGCAATGTTTTTTTTTTGTCAAAATTTACTTGCACTTTTAATGGTAGATATACTGTCGTAGAAATACAAATAATATCGATTTGTAAATTCTGTAAAAAATACTATACTGGCGGCATTTACTTATATTTTAATGGTACAATGCAAAGAAAGAATATTAAAAAATATGTAAATCCTGCATTCCAAAAAAGAAGGAATTTTTGGATGTCAGTATTTTCCTGAAAGATTTACTTGTATTTTAACAATGTATTTGATGCAAATAAATTCATAATGCAGGAAAAAACAATGTTTATATATGCTATATCTTTTACATGTCAAAGAGCAGAAAATATTTCTGATTATCAGTGATTTATAGTAATTTTTATGCATTTTAACGATGCAGTGAGTGATCTAAGATGTTGTAAATTGAAGGGCCTTTACTTAAATTTAGAAATTAATTTCAAATCCTGACACACTAAAATGTAAATATTTTACCGTCGGTACTTAAATGTTTACTAACATTAACAATTTATTTGCATTTTAATCTCGATTTTAATGGTTCATTTAGGGGCAATACAATAATAGATTAAAATATTACTTGCTTTTTACCGGTACAGTACGGAAAACTATTAAACCAACAATATTTACTAGCGAGAAAAAAAGGGAAAGACAAAAAAATAAACAAATAAAATTAATGGTAAAAATGAAACCATAAACAACAAATTTTGTAGTTCAATATTCCTGCACCGTTAAAATGCAATTAAACCCCTTCGGAACAACCCACATAAACCTGCGTCGTTAATATATAAGTAAATTTTGTCAGGACATCCATCAGAAAAATAATTCCTGCTATTTTCAGAGGATAAACAATATTTTTTCCTGTACCGGTAAAATACAATTATACTGCTAGACAACCTACATAATCCTGTGCCTTTAAAATACAAGCAAATCTTTTCAGAACAGAGCAGGAAAATAAAGACTGTATTTTTTAGTACAATATTTTATACAGTGTGCGGATAAACTTTAGCCCGTCATGTACCGGTAAAATACAAATAAACCCCTTTAGAACCACATAAACCTGCGCCATTAAAATACAAGTAAATTTTGCTAGAAACCTAGCAGGAAAGTATACTGGGTGTCTCACAACTCGCGCCCCAGACGAAACTGACACTTGCCGACGACAATAGGTTGCCAATAGAAGAAAATAATTTGCGGCTGCTTGCATAACGGAGTTACAAGACTTTTTAATCCACCAATCCCGGAAGGATATCTTGAGGTGTGATGATATTATTACAAAATAAAACTGGGTTTTAAAAATGCTACTAGTGAGTTACAAAATTTGTTTGACTTACAGTAATTTTGACACTTTAGAGTTGACTTTTCACTGTCAACAAATTTAGATTTCTATCCGGAAAACGTTCCGAATAGACTCGTGCTGCCTCTCTGGCGTTACGTCCACATTCTCCGAAAATTATAATCATTTCTAAGTAATCAGCGGCTGAATACATAGTAACAATTTGTCTTTTTTTATTCACCTTGTCAGATTTAATTTGACACTGATATTTTTCGAAAACTACAGTCGCCCACACATTTTAAAGAAGATTTGATTTGTATAAAATCCTAGTAACGTAAAATTACGGCAAACACACGTTAAAGGTGTAGGTCTCTGATTGGTCAATTTTAAGACGTCTTTTCCGGAATATCTTTTAAGCTAGATTTTTTTCTTCGAAATTATACATCCGAGTGCAGTCTCGAGTTTCCTCATTCGCTCTGGGGCGCGAGTTGTGAGACAGCCTGTATAGAAGATAAACACTGAATTTTGCGGTTCAATTTTTCATATGGGGTTTGTATAGAATTTTGCCCGTCCTGTACCGGTAAAATACAAATATATTCCTTTAGAACAACCACATAAACCTACGCAATTAAAATACAAGTAAATTTTGCCAGTAACCTAGCAGAAAAGTATATAGAAGATAAACAATGAATTTTGCGGTTCATTTTTCATATGGGGTTTGTATAGAATTTTGCCCGTCCTGTACCGGTAAAATACAAATATATTCCTTTAGAACAACCACATAAACCTACGCAATTAAAATACAAGTAAATTTTGCCAGTAACCTAGCGGAAACGTATATAGAAGATAAACACTGAATTTTGCGGTTCGTTTTTTCATATGGCGTTTGTATAGAATTTTGCCCGTCCTGTACCGGTAAAATATAAATAAATTCCTTTAGACCGACCACATAAACCTGCGCCGTTAAAATACAAGTAAATTTTGCCAGTAACCTAGCAGAAAAGTATACTCGTATAGAAGATAAACAATGAATTTTGCAGTTCAATTTTTCATATGGAGTTTGTATAGAATTTTGCCCGTCCTGTACCGGTAAAATACAAATAAATTCCTTTAGAACGACCACATAAACCTGAGCAATTAAAATACAAGTAAATTTTGCCAGAAACCTGGCAGGAAAGTATATAGAAGATAAACAATGAATTTTGCAGTTCAATTTTTCATATGGAGTTTGTATAGAATTTTGCCCGTCCTGTACCGGTAAAATACAAATAAATTCCTTTAGAACGACCACATAAACCTGAGCAATTAAAATACAAGTAAATTTTGCCAGAAACCTGGCAGGAAAGTATATAGAAGATAAACAATGAATTTTGCAGTTCAATTTTTCATATGGGGTTTGTATAGAATTTTGCCCTTCCTGTACCGGTAAAATACAATTATACCCCTTCTAGAAAACCTATATAATCTTGTGCTGTTAAAATACAAGCAAATCTTTTGAGAACAGGGCAGGAAAATAAACACTGTTTAGTACAATATTTTATAAAGTGTACGGATAAACTTTAGCCCGTCCTGTACCGGTAAAATACAAATAAACCCCTTTAGAACGACCCACATAAACTTGCGCCGTTAAAATACAAGTACATTTTGCCAGGAAAGTATATAAAAGATAAACACTGAATTTTGCGGTTCAATTTTTCATATGGGGTTTATATAGAATTTTGTCATTCCTGTACCGATAAAATACAAGTAAGCTCCTGCAGGATAACCCATATACATCCTTCAAGACCTTTTTATTTTTTCTCCTGCCGTATATAGAATATAAACAAAATTTTCTGTTCAATATTGCATACAGGGTTCAGATAATCTGCAGTCCTTCCTGAATCGGTAAAATACAAGTAAATTCCTTCAGGATAAACATAAACCATTCAGGACCTTTCTTTTTTCACCTCTGCTTATTCTATCGCATATAAACAGTCATGTACCCTGAAACCCTTCACATATATTTCCCTCCCCCTATTGGCGGGGGGGTTCGTCCTTACCCAGGATCATTGGGGACCTCAGCAGGTGATGCACTAGCTACTATGTCCTGATTGCTTTCCATGTCGCTATACTGCACTACGACTACTACACTAAGTTCACTTGCCGGGTTAGACCCGGTCGTACCTACCGCACTAGCAACACGAAACTGACTATGGCTGCAGGTTAAGGCGCTCGGGCGCACTCGCCAATTGTCGGCTGCCCTCGGGGGACGTCGAGTTGGGGCGCCATTGCTCTTGCGCGCGCAGCGGGACGGAGAATTAAAGGAGAATGGTTTGGTAATTGGGGAAGGGAGTGGGGATCGTGGTGGCATCTGGGTGATTGAGAGGAAATGTGTGGGAAGGAGTGGGGGTAATGGATGGTATAGAAGGGAACTGTAGTGGGGGATGTGGGAGTGGCATCTGGTGACCAGTAGGGGAACTTTAAGAAGTGGGGGAAGGTAGGAAGGGATTAGAGAATCGGTACAAGTAGTGAGCTACTCGGAGGGGCGATGTAAGGATGTGGAGACATCTGTTAGCGGGTAGGGGAATTTTTAATGTAAAAAAGGTAGGGAACTACTTCTGCCTTGTATACAAAGTAGGCTTTTTAAACAGTTTAGTAACATGCGGTGGTGATATAGTGAAACTGCGCGCGTTAGCTCAAAGTACGCATAATAATTGAAGAATCCGGTATTAAAAGTGACAGTTTGTAGTTTGATTCTTCTTTAAAAATGGCAGTAGGTTTGTTGAGATAATCAAACTTACTATTATAGATATCTGTGACTTGATTTAAGTATTAAGACACGAACACCTGGCATTAGGTTTTGAAAGACATTTACATCAATTTCTCGGACATGATTCCTGTATATTCTGCGTTAAAATTGCCTTAATTTTAGTGATGCACGCGAGACGAGACGAGAAATATAAAATATCAATCTCGTCTCGGATCTGCAATCTCGATCTCGTTCTCGCATATTTTTACCTCTCGCTAAGAGAGGTATTGAATTCATGCTAAAAATCGCATATCCACATTTTAGTGAATAAGCACGTTTTAAGGACCCTACAATCCGATTATAACATTTTTACGATGATGTCCATATATATATATATATATATATATATATATATATATATATATATATATATATATATATATGTGTGTGTGTGTGTGTGTGTGTGTGTGTGTGGATGTTGGATCTACGATTTCTCAAATACTATAAGACTAAAAACATTTTTAACTACGGATTCCTCAATCTAACAATAATAGGAAGAGTTGATTAAGTTTTGGTAACAATTGGACAACCGGAAGTAGTAGTTACATAAATAAAGTCATCTAAATATTATTTATGTAAACACTTATATTAAAGAATATTAAATTCTTTATTCGATAAATATAAATTCATTATTATATCTTCTATAGACTTAGAGACAAAGAAATGCATATAAAATAATTTGATGTAATAAATCTCAGATCAAACTACTTCAAGGCAAGAAATTCAAATGTTTGTAATTGACACATAAATGTCACTATCAAAAATATTTGTATGCCACTGCCAAAAATATTTGTAAGTCATTATGAAGATTATGAAAATAAAAAGTCAACAACGCAAAAGAATAGACGTAAAAAAGAATATAAAAGGAAAGTGGAAAAAGAAAATTTCAGGATATTGAATATAAAGAAAATGTATGTATTGTACATAATTTATATTAAAATATCCCATAGATTTTGCAAATATATGTGAGAATTATTTTGTAATGAGACACTAATATATGTATTTGTATTTAAAAATATTTTTTGTTTTATGCGTACAACCAGGTAAATATCTGGCGAGGGGTTATGTGCTGGCCACATCAATTTTTTTTGGGTCTCGTCTCGTTCTCGCGCGAGTGTCTCGCTGTAAAAATAAGCGCTTGCGCACTACGTATTTACCTCGGTATTTACGTATCAGTTGAAATACCGTGTATTTACAGTCGTATAACTATAATAAAGAGACGAAACACTAAATTCTAGTCACCAAAATATTTCAATACGAACATCTGTTAATACATTCTGTCATCAGTAAAACTAATTAAACATTAAAAAAATTATTTTTGTAACTAAATATTTCAATACTTTATCATTAACCATATGCCACTATTTAAGTAAGATTTTCTCATAAAAAAGCGCTACACTGGGAACCCGCTGGCAACCAATCACTCAGCTTCACTCCGTGTTGGTTCCTATCGACGCTTAATATAAGGTCCTTTACTTTTCAGGGACGACAAGAATTGTATTAACCGTAGTTTTAACTGGGATGAATTAGGGGCTGAAATGTTGGAGAAAAACTAGTTCTATTAGATGCAAAACCGATTTAGTCTCTATTTTGCATTTCCTCGCTCTGCGACCGATATCATTCGACTTTAGATAGACTCAAAAAAATATAGTCAATTCATATAATTTTCACATTCACCTGTTCTATACACGAATTACCGTTGACTCCACTCCCTGTACGGTGCATTTTTCATTGAATTTATGAATCAAAGCTATAAAGTTACAAATACTTTTTATTGCGAGACTCTCGCGAGATTTCTTGCTTCTCGCAGTTGTTATATCGATCTCGCCTCGAATTTTAAATTGCAATCTCGCTCTCGTTCTCGTCTCGCATAATGCAACGAGACGAGACGAGATGCGAGAGTACTCTCGCCTCGTCGTGCATCACTACTTAATTTCAGAGTTGTTCAATGTGAAGTCCGAGAAATCGATGTAAATCTCGTCTAACAATTACAAATTTGGTGATATTTACGGGCTATACTCTAAAACTGCCAAAACACAACTCATGTTGATACATGTAGAAAATGGCAAAACATTATCTAAATTTAACACTAAGGGAAGAAAGAAATTTCAACATATTTATTTTATTAACATACATGATACATAACATTTAAAAATTACATTTGGCTAGAAATCTAAATATTACAATTATTTCTATTCGTTACAAAAATACAGATTTTTTTCGATATACTTACGATTATAAAAATTATTAATACTTTAATTATTTTATCGTCTATATATCGAACCCGGCTGTATTCTACATTTAATATAGATAAAATAAATTAGAATAAATAAATAATTAAATACAGGTGATCGGTGTAAGCCCAACGCCAAAAATATTTCGTTTACTTAGAGATATATAAACAACCACTTTCAGTTTTAGCGGAAGTTGGTACATATAAATGGTCGCCATTTTGTACGAGGTGAGTTTTTTATGTTATCTACCTAATCGTCGTCTGATTGCAATAATGAATTATATAAAAATGTGTTTCTTAAGTTAATATTTGAACAAAATATAATACGAGAAGCAGAAAATTGTCTTAAAATTGTATAATACTTGCAGTTGTATAAAATAGAAGTCTATTTTTGACATAATTCCTCTATTTATTATATATTTTGTACATGCAATGTTAATGTTAAAGGTAGAAATTCACATTGTTCGTATTTTTCGTGTATTTTCTTTTCCGAGCTAGTGCAACTGATTCCACTTAGAGCCTGATATATTTCCAATGAAGAATCTTGTTCATTTATCGCGGATATAAAAGAAAGATGTTAACGTCATACACTGATATCGTGATATGTAGAAATTTTCTTCTTTCCAATCATTCAAGTTTTCCAACTTTTTAATCTCAATTTCCATGTATTGTGCATCTTGTAACATTTAACTAATATTATAAATTATAATATAAATTTATATATGATAAAATGGTTTACAGAAATCACACATTATGAGAAAAATTATATTTTCTGCCACAGTATTTTGACTTTTTTGATTGTCACATCACATATATATATATACCGTGTGTCTGTCTTAAAGGTGTACATAGGAGATTACCATGGGAAATCAGTTTTTTGCAATTTCCTGCTCGCCTAATTATTTTAAGCAAAAACGCGTCAAATAAAAGTTTTAGGGCATAAAATTCTGCATCTAAAGCAATAAACAGAATTACCTTTACATGCTTTGTAACGACAGAAATTAATTATGAAAATATCGAAAATTACGTTGAAAATATCGACAGCCATGGAACTGAACAAAAAATAAATAAATGCTTGACGTTTTATCAAATTGTCATAAACGTCAAATAAGTTAACTTACGTTGTGACAGATAAAACGTCAAGCATTTATTTATTTTTTGTTCAGTTCCATGGCTGTCGTAATTTTCGACATTTTCATAATTAATTTCTGTCGTTACAAAGCATGTAAAGGTAATTCCATTTATTGATTTAGATGCAGAATTTTATGCCCTAAAACTTTTATTTGACGCGTTTTTGCTTAAAAAAATTAGGCGAACAGGAAATTGCAAAAAATTGATTTCTCATGTTAATATCCTATGTACACTTTTAAGACAGACACACGGTATATATATATATATATATATATATATATATATATATATATATATATATATATATAGCATTTTAAAAAATTTCTTTATTCATGTCAATATAATATGACGTATAATATTCATACACAATAGCAACAACTCAAAATAACATTGTAAATTGTATCACTTTCTCGAAATGTCAAAATTGATTCGGTAACCAAATATGCCAATGTAGCCGTTAGAGGCGCTGACGCTCAAAATGTGCACATCGCCTATTATCTCTTTCCAAAATCCAAAAAAAAATTGAGATGGCGTCGCTTTTTATCGAATGATGATTTGTAAAACGCCGTGGAATCGTATTTTGCAGAATTACCAAAAGATTTTTTGAAGGCATAGCTTTATTAGAAAATCGTTGAAATAAGTGTGTTAGTGTAAACGGTTCTTACGTTGAAAAATAAAATGTTATTTGTTCTCTAACTCGTTGTTTTCATAGCTAGGTAGATAATATAAAAAACTCCCCTCGTACATTCTGAAAAAAATATAAAAATACCGATTCCCTACGCTAGATTTAAAGTTGTACACATTTTCGCTAAAACCGGAAGTGATACAAAATTCTTACTACAATAATCTTTGTCTAGTTAAACTTAGTTTAATAACATTGTTTTGCATCTTTCAAATATACTAGATATTCTTGGGGTTGAGACTTAGGCCGATCACCCTGTACATATTGCCAATTACCACTCAAAAGCAAATACTTTTGAGGGGCACAGACACTCTAAACTACAATAGCGAGTGCCCAAAAATAAACAAAAAAAACATATTATAATTTTTAATCATGATCATGTTCTTCACGGCTTATATGAGTCGCTAGCAAATTCGACAAATTACTTTGACTACTATCCCCTTCATTATTATGTTGCTGGTTTTGAAAACTCACCAACAGATGGGGCGACACACTCATAGTTACCCTACTATTCGACAGAGGGCTCTGTGTCAGCGCTCCTGACAAGAACGAATGGTTTGAGCCCGGGCTAACTTCAGGAATTTGTACAAAATGATTTTCAGACTGTTTTGAAAATGTATCGGAAGGTGTAGACGGTCCTGAATCCAAAGCTGCACTAGGGGGCGTTTGGGAATGAAAATCAAAAAGGTCTATTGATATTTTATCAGTTCGAGAATTGTCAATGTATTGTTTTATTTTATTCAACATGAAATTTGGAACTTCGAAGCCTTTCAATTCGTGTAGTTGCAAATTAGGGTTGTTTTTATATTCATCAGTGAACGCTAACTCTTTTATATCATCTAGAATCATTAAATACGCTTTCCCACCGGTAGGTGGCATCAATGATTGTTGTGCCAACCATTCTTTATCTTCTTGGTCGCCAGAATATCTGACCAAATCAGGATGGCGTACATATAAGCGACCTCGGGTTTGACCGAACCCCAGAACTTTATTGGCTTTTGCCCCCATGATGAATAAGGTATTTTGTGTGACCCTATCTGGGTTCCATTTTGGGCCATCCCGTTTGACAGGCAAGCGGGTTAATGGGGGGACTTCTAAACCTATTTTGGGTTTGGTTTTTTTACGAATTGTGTGACTGGTTTCGGAATCGGTGTCGGATTCTTTACGTTTTCTGAATAGTGGACTCTAAAAAGAAAATTACACAATATATATTTATATATATATATATATATATATATATATATATATATATATATATATATATATATATATATATATATATACAGGGTGTCTCACAACTCGCGCTCCAGACGAAACTGACACTTGCCGACGACAATAGGTTGCCAACAAATAGAAGAAAATAATTTGCGGCTGCTTGCATAACGTAGTTACAAGACTTTTTAATCCACCAATCCCGGAAGGATATCTTGAGGTGTGATGATATTATTACAAAATAAAACTGGTAGCTAGGTTTTAAAAATACTACTTGTGAGTTACAAAATTTGTTTGACGTAATTTTGACACTTTAGAGTTGACTTTTCACTGTCAACAAATTTAGGTTAGCGAAGGTGTCATCCGAGATCATAATTTATATCGTACAGTGCAACGTGTTGTAGCAGCTGTGTAAAATGTGTTAAACGAAAATATTATTGTCATTTGATCTGGCATAACTTGACCGGTCTCATGCGTCCTTGCGATGGTTCTCAATATCACTTTATGATCCACAAGATTTCTATCCGGAAAACGTTCCAAATAGACTCGTGCTGCCTCTCTGGCGTTACATCTACATTCTCCGAAAATTATAATCATTTCTAAGTAATCAGCGGCTGATGGTAAGAATTTGCCTTTTTTATTCACCTTGCCAAATTTAATTTGACACTGACATTTTTCGATCACTACAGTCGCCCACACATTTTAAAGAAGATTTGATTTGTATAAAACCCTAGTAACGTAAAATTACGGCAAACACACATCAAAGGCGTAGGTCTCTGATTGGTCAATTTTAAGACGTCTTTTCTCTAATATCTTTTAAGCTAGATTTTTTTTCGTCGAAATTACACATCCGAGTGCAGTCTCGTGTTTCCTCATTCGCTCTGGGGCGCTAGTTGTGAGACAGCCTGTATATGTATACAGAGTGTAACAGCTAAACAGGTTACCTCAAATAATTTTATATATATATATATATATATATATATATATATATATATATATATATATATATATATATATATATATATATATATATATATATACATACATATATATATATATATATATATATATATATATATATATATATATATATATATATATATATATATATACATATGAATCCCAGCATTTAGGAATGAAGTTATCAACTAAGACATTGACCCTTTAATTGTTTTGAGCGGTGTATTTATATGCTTACCCCAGTAATTGGTCGGCCAAATTTGTAGTCAACTAAGCTACCAGTTTCGGAGTCGCTGTAATCATAAGGAGAACTATCTCTTGATCTAGGACAATTAGAATACATAGATTTGGCTTCTTCTAATATTTTACAACAGGCTTCTTTTATGTGTTCTTCGTTTACACTGTCTCTACCGCAGTTATTTCTTATATTGTTGACTGCTGGCTGGAAAAATTTCTACAACATAGGTTTCAAATAATAATTTCTACACTAAACGGTGTTAGGCCCGCTCCTATCACCTACAGTTAAAATGACAGTGATAACAAACGGTTATGTTGCAAAATTGTTCTTACCACCTTTGGTCAGAGATAACTGGAGGTTAAAATTGTTTGCATCGATTTTAACATACATACATACATACATAAAATCACGCATTTCCCACTTAGTGGGTTAGCACAAACCCGAAAGAATAAAAAGAACATCAACCAAAAAAAATCACTCTCTCTTTCAACAACATTCTTACTAACCTGACATCATAGTACAACATATTTTCCTCACTCTTAACATATTAAAGTGACCGATTTTTGGTAGCGAAATACCGCAACCGGACCACAATAATAGTTACGAAACAATCATCCTTCGCCACACATTCCTGTCTAGGCACGCTTCTTTCGCCTCGGCCACATTCATAATCGCATTCATACACGCTCTTCTTCTTTTCCCATTCGGAAACTTTCTCTCTTTTAGTACCTTACCAATGACATCCATCCACTCACAGACAGGACGGCCACGCAATCGAACACCCTCAATTTCTCCAAGATATACGCTTTACAAGCCGTTCACTCTTCATTCTCTCCACATGACCAAACCATCTCAACTGGCTCATTCCTACTCTCTTATAACAACATTCTTCCTAACCATACATTCTTCATACATAAAATTATTCCTCACGCGATCCCGTCTTACATATCCACATACACCACGTAAATACCTCATTTCCACGGCAGTCACTCTCTTTTTATGCTTTTCTCAGTTTAATTCTTAACTAATTGTTAATAAACTGTTACTTTAACTAAAGGTGGTAGGCAGGGCCGGCCCAAGTTACAGGCAAACCAGGCGAAATTGGTTTTTGGGCGACATTTTTTGAGATTATTTTGTTGCAAAATAAATTAAAAATCAAATTATAAGTTTATTGACTCGTCTCGTATGTAGCTTTAATCATAATGCTGACAATTCCAGTTGCAGCAAACTTATATTAATTAAATCTTATTTATATTTTTTTACGTTATACTAACAAAGAAGAAAGGTTAAATTTGTTGGCGATTACATCAATTAAAAACATTGTCATATCAAATACTGAAAAAGTAATTGTTGTTCAGGAAATCTGCTGAACAGAACTTGAAACCAGTGATCCGTATCGAAATTTTATACAAAACAAGATTCTGATATCTTTTACCTAGGATGAACCGTTAGAGTTAAATTAGATTTTCCGAATTGCAAAATGACGAAAAGTATTTATACCGAGACTTATACCTACACTGAGAAATATTTTTTCTTTCCCTGTATAGAGGATTAGTCACGGAAGAGTTATCTTGAAAGTCCGTTTGTTTGCAACCCAAAATACTAATGACAACAGACCATATTTAATTATTTAATGTCAAAATGACTGAACCATCACTAGACAGGCAAAGCTATCGTGAATTAAATATTCTATTTTTACCTCCCGCTACCCTTAGTAAGGGAGGTATAGGGATCGTGCTAAAAATCGCATATCGAGATTTTGGTAAATGACCACGTTTTAAGGTCCCTAGAATCCAATTTTAAGATTTTCACGATGATGTCTGTGTGCATGTGTGTGTGGATCCTCCACTCTAACTCAAATACTAGCATTCAGAAAATTTTGAAACCTTGTATTTCGATCTTTTTCTGTAATGGTAAGAGCCCATTAGATTTTGGTGAAAATCGGATAACCGGAAATGGCACTTTACTAGAAGCTCAAAATAGTTTTTCTTCGAAAAAATACATTTGAATGTTATTTTTTCGAGATTAATGTTATAAAAATTAAAGATTATTAAATTTTCTATAGATTTGCATTCATACTTTTTCTATATATTTTATGGATAAATTTATAAAATTATCTATAATTTAAATCCCAGAGCCTACGCTTTAAACAAATAAAACGCAGTTATTCAAATGTATATAACTGACAGATAAATGTCACCATCAAAGAACTAAACATTTCAAAATAATATTTAAACGTTTTAAAAAGAAAAAAGCAAATAGAAAAATAGAAAAGGAATTCAATACAGTTTCCAGCATAAGTAAATATGTAGGTATATATTTAGATTAATAAAAATTAACGATTCACAAAAATGTTTAAGGTAATCCTCATTTTTGGATTAGTGAATTCTATTCTATTCCGATATTTAAAATTTAATCTTCATTTTATTATAGCTCCTGTGGCGCAATGGCTAGAGCAACGCCTCATGTCATGAGTGCCCTCGGGGCTCTGGGTTCGAATCTCGCTAAGGCATGGATGTGTGTGAATGTGAACCTACTCTGTAATTGGGATTTAATTCCGTTGAGGGGTTGAAAAAATGGTAGTTACTTGGATTAGATTAGACTATATTTTAAGAAACTGTCAAAATTAGAGTAAATTTCGCTTGTCCAAAAATAAGGATCAACTTAATCTTTTTTCCACACCAGAGTTTTTTAAGAGAGGAAGCTAGACGCTGAACTTTGAAAGTAACTCCCCCGTGAACAATCCTGTATATGGTATTAGACAAAAATAAAGCGACTCTGTAGAACCCAAAAGAAAAAAATCTCTGTATTTTAAATATCCAAAATATTTAAAAAAATATTATTCAAATTAAGATTATGTGATTGTTCGCGACTTATGGACACAAATCGCCTCTTTTCTAATTTTTGTACCTATATAATCTGAACAAAATTGTAATAAATGAGCGGCGCAATTTACAATTTTCGCCTGGGGCGCTCAAAAGTCTTGGGCCGGCACTGGTGGTAGGATCGGGCTTTAAACATTTTACCTCTATATATTTCCTAATAACATTGTCTATGTCTTTGTTGATGGCATTTTGAATATTTTTTCTTAATAAATCTAAAGATTTTACTGGACTATTAATGCATCCATTTTGCATACAACTAATTACATGTCTTGATTGATTGTTGCCTTTTAAAGATAAATGGTGGGCAGCTAAGTTCATTAACGTAACTTGTCTCATATTGAAAGTGTTTTTCTAAAAATTAAATATTTATATTATATTATGTTTCCAAGACAGTAGGTCTTATTTACAAATTACTGAACGGTAAGTGATGTGAATCACGTCGGTAAGTGATGTGCTTCACTTACCGTTCAGGAGGCGAGACGGTAATAGCTATTTACCGGTTTCATGCTATTATTCCATTGTTCACATGTACAAAAGTAGGATGGTAACTAAGTAATAACTGTATCTGTATGGTAATATTATTACCATACTGAATTGTCAACAACGGTCTACAAAATGAAAATAAAATAAAATGAAAATATAATGCTCTTCATTAATACATACAGATAACGTTAGCCTATCGTTCTAAATACGGTCTACTTTATTCTAAAGTAATAAACATGTGGAACAAAGCACATAATTTGAATATTTGTCATATTGACATATGTGAAAATAATTGTTCTGTTAACCATAGCAATCTGAAAGTAGCATTAATGAGAGAATTTCAAAAAATGGTATTTATCAATAATGTCTTAATTTTCTGAAACCGATAAACTATTGAACAAACCACGGATGTTATTAATCATAACAAGCCTTAGATGTCTTAAAATCGACATCTTCGGCAGTTATGATATACATAACATTCCTAGGTATGTTAATAGCAATAACATACCTAGGAATGTTATGCACATCATAACTGCCGCAGATGTCAGTTTGAAATTTGAGCTCGTAGAGCGAGGATTTTAATACATCTAAGGCTTGTTATGATTAATAACATCCGTGGTTTGTTCAATAGTTTATCGGTTTCAGAAAATTAAGACATAAATAAATAAATAAATATATCATTACGGCTTATTACCCATTGCTGGGTGTGCCAATCTGCTTTGTACACAGATGCGGTAATGATGAAATATTTGCACCGTGCGGGCGCTTACCAGGCGTCACCTCACGGGCACTCACTGCTGGCGTGGAGAGTGCACCACAGGGGTCATATTTGTGCCATTTAAAATTGGAAATATTTGGCGTCGGTCGGGATCGAACCCGGTTCCCCAGATTCGCGACCTGACACTCAGGCACGCGGCCACGAGACCCCATTAAGACATTATTGATAAATATAATTTTTTTTAATTCTCTCATTAATGCTACTTTCAGATTGCTATGATTAACAGAACAATTATTTTGACATATGTCAATATGACAAATATTCAAATTATGTGCTTTATTCCTCATGTTTATTACTTTAGAATAAAGTAGACCGTATTTAGAATGATAGCCTAACGTTATCCGTAGGTATTAATGAAGAGCATTATATTTTCATTTTATTTTATTTTCATTTTGTAGACCGTTGTTGACAAGTCAGTATGGTAATAATATTACCATACAGATACAGTTATTACTTAGTTACTAGCCTACTTTTGTATATGTAAACAATGGAATAATATCCTGAAACCGGTAAATAAATAAAAACAAAAATCAAAGCTTACTTCAAAAATGACAAATAAAATTTTTACTTCCTTGTACGAAGTAAAGGAAGTATTGTAATCGCGAAAAATTTCGGTTTTCAGACTTCAACGGAAATATCCATTTTGACCATCCCTGAATCCATTTTACTAATTTCGTACGTGCGTACGTATTTCACATAACTCAATAACGGAAAGCCGTAGAAAGTTGAAATTTTGTATTTAGGACTGTTATAACATCTAGTTGTGCACCTCCCTTTTTGGTCATTACATAATTTCCAGAAATGGTACTTTATTTGAAGCTTTCAATAGATTTTAATGAAAAACTATTTTAAAATATAATCCAAAACTTTTCAAATTTGGTATATAAGACTTTTATGTCAATTGGAATAACATAGTAGATTTTGGTTAAAACAGGCTAACCGGAAGTGATGCATTACCTGAAGTTGTTAACAGTTTTTCTTGAATAAAATGGTTTCATTATAATTTTAGAAATAAATGCTTCAAATAAGAGTTTTAGAAAATTAAATTCTGCGTCTAGCACATCAAGTATTATTAAATTAGCCCTTTGTATAAGCGAGATATGCAAATTTAAAAGTTATATACTTTTTGGTTTTTGTAATGAAGCTTGCTATGGATTAGGACAAAAAATAACAAAAAAATAAAAAATAGATGTCAATGTCAAATTACGTCAAATACGTGCAATTTTATAATTGGGACTATACTTCATATTGGTCTTGCGTACAAGGAAGTTGTACAGATTTTTTAATATGTCAAATAATTTTCAAAACTTATTTTTCTTTTAAATTTGTGCGTCGATCGTGCAAAAAATAGTATAAGCATCACGAACGTTAAGGAATTACCGATCTCAGACAAAACATTGTCTTCGATCGGTAAACTGTCCTTACCATTCTTAATACTTAATATACTATTTTTCACATTTAATGTTATTATAAATATTAAAGAATATTTTATTCTCTATACGATTACATTTTATACTTCATATTCAATAGATATTGAGTTAAAAAATTATAAAGAAATTAGATTTCATAAAGCAGCCAGCTATGCAATAACTATTGTATGATACAGTATGATTCAAAAATGATCATATTTACCCATCCAACCATATTCTGACATTCGTCGCTATGTAAAGGGGCCAAAGGAGGAATCATTGTCACTTTTATTATTCTGAAATATCGACATATATTATTGGAATAATATAAACAATAATAATGTGTACAATACCTATATTTTTGTAATAGTCTATAATATTTCGTATAACAATAACATAATTGACTAGTTTTGTTAGTGTTTGTTAGAAATTATAGTAACCACAAACACTAAAGCCCTTTGTGTCTAAATAATAACAATAAGAAGAAGAATTATTATTTTTGACATAATATATTTTATTTTTTATTAATACATAGTATTTGTGTTACAAAATCGAATTTAATTTACAATAATAATAATATTGAAAATACAAATAAACAATTAAAATATGAAGAATATAGCTCATTGTTAGTATATCTTCTTAATCTTATATATATGGCGTCCTTAAAGATTTTTTTGTTGTCTATAAAATATTTGTTTACAAATTGAAAATAATCAGTCTTATAATGTTTATCTTGTAAATACAATATTTATATATTGTTTTCTATATTATTAATACAAAGATTACACAAAAAAATTATCTGTAATGTCTAAAAGTTTACGTAAAATTGTACAGTGTTTACAGGCCTTTAATTCATTCCAAATTTCGATAGATTCTTGCATATCTTTACATAGATTTTCAAGTATTCTAAACATTTTTTATTGAATATTATTCATTATAACAAGACTACAATGTTAATACTGAAATATTTTAATAATTACTTTATTTAAATCAAGCGAAAATGCATTTTCCCTTAACAAATCTACCGTATGAAGGTGGCTATGAAAATACCACGTAGCGCTCGTTAAAATGCCTTGAATTATGGTATGTTCACCACTGCTTCATATCAATAGGATATAGTAAAGTTTTACCTTCCGTTACTGTAACCATGGTAAGAGTTATAAGAATTGTTGATAATCGTGTACCAAGATTTTAGTGAATAGGCACATACAGGGTGTTCACAATTTTGTGTACAAACTTTACGGGTGTATAATACTTCTAACTCAAATACTATCATTCAGAAAATTTTGAAATCTTGTATTTCTACCTTATTGTAATATGGAAAGAAGCCTTTAGATTTTGATGTAAATCAGATAACCGGAAATTGCACTTTACTTGAAGCTCAATTTACATTATTATGAAAATTAAAGATTATTAAATTTTCTACAGGTTTGCATTAATACTTTTTACCGGTTTCAGGATATTATTCCATTGTTTACATATACAAAAGTAGGCTGGTAACTAAGTAATAACTGTATCTGTATGGTAATATTATGACCATACTGACTTGTCAACAACGATCTACAAAATGAAAATATAATGCTCTTCATTAATACATACAGATAACGTTAGCCTATCGTTCTAAATACGGTCAACTTTATTCTAAAGTAATAAACATGAGAAATAAAGCACATACTTTGAATATTTGTTATATTGACATATGTCAAAATAATTGTTCTGTTAACCATAGCAATCTGAAAGTAGAATTAATGAGAAAATTTCAGAAAATGATATTTATCAATAATGTCTTAATTTCTGAAACCGATAAACTATTGAACAAACCACGGATGTTATGAATCATAACAAGCCTTAGATGTATTAAAATCCTCGCTCTACGAGCTGGGATTTCAAACTTACATCTGCGGCAGTTATGATGTGTATAACATTCCTAGGTATGTTATAACTATTACCTCTCGCTAAGAGAGGTATTGTATTCATGCTAAAAATCGCATATCCAAATTTTAGTGAATAAGCACGTTTTAAGGTCCGTAGAATCCGATTATAACATTTTTACGATGATGTCCGTATGTGTGTGTGGATGTTGGGTTCATGATTTCTCAAATACTATAAGACTTAAGACATTTTTAACTACGGATTCCTCAATCTAACAATAATGGAAAGAGTTGATTAAGTTTTGGTAACAATTGGACAACCGGAAGTAGTAGTTACAAGAAAAAAATCATCTAAATATTGTTTATCGAAAATTTATGTAAATACTTATATTAAAAACATTAAATTCTTTATTCGATAAATATAAATTCATCATTATATCTTCTATAGAATTAGAGATAAAGAAATGCATATAAAATAATTTGATGTAAAAATTCTCAGATCAAACTACTTCAAGGCAAGAAATTTAAATATTTGTAATTGACACATAAATGTCACTGTCAAAAATATTTGTATGCCGCTGTCAAAAATATTTGTACATTATTATGAACTGTCACTGTCAAAATACTAATCATTTCAAATTAATAGTGGTAACGTTTTAATAAGAAAATAGTAAATTGAACAATAGTTATATGGAAAAGAACTAAATATATAGTGCCTATATATTTAAGTTAATAAAAATTAAATGGCGGGAGGTATTATGTTGGCCACATCAGATTTATATAGTTCATTTAATAAAATATTTAATTGTAATGAATCCCTTATTTATTCAAAAATCTTATGCATAATTTTCTTTGATTACAGAAAAAATGGACATTGTTGAGATCCCGAGTAACTGATACGAGTTTGCAGAGATACCGAGTAGCTGAATACAAGTTTGCAGAAATGCCGAGTAGCCTAGTTCGAGTTGCTGAGATCGTCAAATGTAAGTCTTGTTAAATAAATTTAATTAATTGTTCTCTTTTGATAATATGGAAGGCAATCATATTATATGGGCATAAGTGCCATTTATTAGACATTTTATTAATAAGGCGTATATTTTTGATAATTGTTTTCAGTAAATTAAAAACTTTATTAACGAATGAATCAAACTTCAACATTACATTTTATTATAGAGGTTTCGTTAACTGCTTGAAAGAAAGAATACGCAAGACAATGTCCATTTCGATTGCTTAAAATAAACATTCATTAATGCATATTACAAATACATTTAAAACCATTTAAGAACTGTTGGATAAAATATTTGATCTCATGTTCAATCATGAGAACTTGTAGTCAGAGGAATATGACTATAATGTATGTCTAAATATTATCTTGTATTCAAAATCGATTTTGAGTACTGCATTGAAAGAAATCATGGATGTCTGTATAATATTCAAACAATTTAAAATTGAAACATAGACTATTTATAAATAAAATCAATATCTGAGAACATATGATTAGTTATATATTTTTCAGGAATCGGACATCAAGAAGACTAGATTAATATAGTAGATGTTAAGTTAGTTTTAAGTTCTTTTAAATGTATTTTCAGGTCTTAATTAAACTTTGGCTCATCGCGCCGTTGAGCAAACACGCGTTTTCTTTAAAAATAAAAATAAATTGATTAATTTGAAGTGCATTCCCTGGCGATTCATCATAAAATCGTGCGTCTACGTTTGCCACCGTGGTACGCGTACTGCGCGGGTTGCCCAGTCGGCCCCTAGGGAGAGTGTATGTGAAAAGAAAAATATATGTATCGGGGCATGAATGATGCGAATGGGTGAGAGAATCAGTGAGAGGGTCAGGAAGGTGGGAGAGATTCGAAACTTGATGTGGGTCCGGGTTTCTTTATTTAACTTCACGGTTAAGTGGGATGGGTAGGCAGGGTTCGTGCGCGATTTTCCATAATTGAGCGGACTGATATGGTTAGCCATGCAATGTGAAACCAGTTGTTTATTCTGGGGGATCGCTTCGCACTTGTGCGAATGTTTCTAGGGACAGTTTAATTCTTTTGTAGTAAAGTTGCTGGCCATCTTATTGATGCCTACGCTCTAGATTGCTAGACTCGAATGAGAAAAGATTAAACAAACCTGAATGCTATCACAGGAAGCTTTCTTATGGCGTCTATGTGCTCTCCTCATCCGGAGGCAACGTATGTAATCATCATTTAATGTTAATGGCAACGAATAATTAAAGACAAAGTCAAGTTTTTGTTTGATTTAACTTTGTTTGAGCACACGGGTTGATCGCGTTCGGGGTAGGTATCGCGTATGAGATCGGGCGATGTCTCCGGGAGTAACTCGCTCAGGCATCCAAGCCGAGTAGATTACATGTAACTGTCTATCTTGTCCTTAGGGAGTTCGCGTTGGCAGGCCGTACATGCAGTGCATCGTGTGGGGTCGGCTAAACCCCCTCGTAAACTACATGTGAGAACCACCCCGGCGTTCTCACTTTTTGTCTTAGCTCGTATATCTCTCTCTCATACTTCGCCTTTAGCTTAGCATAGTCTAGATATAAGGTAGCTTGCGTAGACTTAAGATAGCTTAGATATAAGATAGACAAGGGTTGTTTTTGCTTTTTGAGAGAGAGAGAGAAAAATTAACGTAACTTCACACTTTTAGATTTGCTATTTTTTGAACGAGATATTAACGTAAGATAGGCTTAGATTTGAAATTCTTTGAACGAGATATTAACGTAAGATAGGCTATTTTGCGCACTTCACCAACTTAATTTGGGGGGTTCTACAATAGCTTAAGTTTGATTATAAAATATTGTACATGAAATTGTATTTATTTAATAAATGGTATATATGGGAAGCGTGGGTTTGGCATTTGAGGGCGGTTGCTCCCTATATATACAATTTATTAAATAAATAGTATAGTATTAAGATAGTTCTAAGTTGGAAGAACTCCCTACCTGCCCTGTCACTGTCGTTGATATTGCAGTGCCGATTGGTGACGCAGACCATGGATTCCTCTTCATAAAGACCTATTTGAAATGTATGTACACAATAAAACAATGTTTTAATTTATGTTCTGTTTAATTTAAACCCGTCACATTAATCGTACAGTAGGTAGTTTTAGTAAAAATTGTATTTATTATTAAGCATTTAGACGCGGTCAGGGTGAAATTAGATTTTAAGTATTTATTGTAAACGAAGCTTTGTATTCATAAATATTATATATTTACGTAAATAGGCGGTTGGGTAATAACACCAAAAAAATATATAATATAATTTATGTAAAGGTTCGCAATCGGTCTTAAACTGAATAAGAAATCTTGTGCCTTTAACAATGGGAACAAGAAATCTTATTTAGGGACCCCAAGATTAATTTCTTAAATATTGTAAACGGAACTCTATTTAATATATATTAGGTAGTAGATACTCTTACATTTCATTTATTTTATAATTCTGTTCATAATTGTCACTAAATTTGTTAATAAATATAATAACAATGTATAATGGGTGACAAACATTCTGTTGTTATACAAATAAAATGTATATTTATAACAAAGTCTTGTATTTTTATAATATATATTTTTATATTTTAAAAATTGATTTTTATTTCCAAGTCCCTATACGTATGTAGTTTTTAACACGACCACAAGGGGGCAGCACCTGTCAATAAACATTGAAATTAAATACAAAACAAGAAAGGGTACCCTTTAGATTTTTTGAATTTTATACCTACTGGGAATTTAAATTCAGTAAATCGTGCATGGATGCTTCATTCGATTTACCTATTGGGAATTTTAATTCATTAAAAAAGAAGCATCCATGCACCAAATTTTCAAAAAAACCGTGCATTGCTACTTCAAAGTAGCATCTATGTACCAAATTTCCTAAAAATTCGTACATAGATGCTACTTTAATGTAGCATCTATGCACGAATTTTTAGGAAATTTGGTACATAGATGCTACCTTGAAGTAGCATCTATGCACCAAATTTCGTAAAAATCCGAGCATAGATTCTACATTATAGTATTATCTATGCACCAAATTTCGTAAAAATCTGAGTATAGATGCTACTTTAATGTAGCATATTTTCTAAAAAAATCGAGCATAGATTCTACATTTTATATTTATGGTTGCCTACATTTTAGGCGCAATGCTTTCAGACAGGTGCTGCCCCCAAGCGGCTGACATAAGAACTATGTACATAATACGTTCACGACTCTGAGGGTGTATTATAAATAATTAAAACTAAAGATTAGAAAATAAGACATTTTTAAATCAATTTTAAAGTTTATTAGCATATATAATTACAAATATTTTTAAAATATATATACATTAACATTTTATTACAATTTTACAATATTTCACATTTCTCTTCTACTGCCTTTGGGGTCCTTCTAGTTCACATGTTGACAATCTGCACAGAAAAAATAATAAAAATTAGACTATAAAACATAAATATAAAATAAGAGGGTAAATCAAAAGGGGTTCATATTACTATTGTTGCGGATAAAAATTAAAAATATTTAAATATTTCCTGTACTATACAAGATATTTAAAAAATAAAACAGGAGTTGTTCGACGAGATGAACTTTACAAAAAAAAACAACTTTTCTTACCTTAACACTCAAGTCATGTATGCCCATCTGCTCGACGACTCCTCACAGCTGCAGGGCCCAGTTATCTTCGGACAATCGTTGTTCAAGATGTTTCCCATGTTCAACAGCTCCAGGATCACGACAAGCGATTTCTGTTTGTCCGCCCGTCTGCACAGCAGCACCTGGAACATATTAACGGAGTTATTCAACTTTAATTGATTATTACGTAAGAACTAACGGCTAAAAAAATTTAGGTACGAGGGAAGACCCTAGGGACGTACACACTTATGTTCTCCCATTTATCAATATTTATTTATGTTTAATTTAAAGATTTATCAGGGGCCCACATCATCATTTATTTGTTTATTTATTTGTGTTTCGTTTGTATTTAGCTAAAATGTTAGGTAGGATGTCTAAAAGTAATAATAATTAATAATAAATTATCTAATTGCGGTAAAACATAACTGTGTCGAACACTTGAATTCAAACTTGTCTATCGATAGCTCTCGTGCGCTCGCGGGAGGTATAGTTGCTATCCATCCTTATTTTCAACTGACGGGAGGTACTGTTGCTCTATCTCCATTTGTATTGTTGATAAAAAATGTGTGACCTTTCTCACTTTGATTTACTTGGCGGCAGATACCGTTTTTCTATTCTCATTTACAATCAACGGGAGGTTCTGCTGCCCTATTTCTATTTCTAATTAGCGGGAGGTATTGTTGCTCTTTTCTTATTTTCAACTGACGAAAGATACTGTTCCTCTATCCTCATTTGTAATTAGCGGAAGGTAACGTTGATAAAAGTCTGCTGTCTCCATACACCAATTAGATCTAATAGGTATATGACTGTCTCCTTTACACTTTGCTTAGTCGGCGGGAGGTACGTTTCTGTATTCTCATTTTCAATTGACAGGAGATACTGTTGCTCTAGCTCCATTTGTAATTACCGGGAGGTATTGTGTTAAAAAACTCTTACTGTCACCGTTACACTTTGATTAGTTGGTGGGAGGTACCGTTGCTCTATTCTCATTTTCAATTGACGCAAGGTACTGTTGATCTAACCCCATTTGTAATTAGCGGGAGGTATTTTTAAAAAATATGTCACCTTTATACATTGATTTATTTGGCGGGATGTATTGTAAAAAATACGAAGTGTCTTTTAACTAGACTTTGGTTGTTTTATTTTATTTAAAAGTATTCCCTTGCAACATGTATAATTTACGGGCGCCATTGTTTCGTCATAAAACATCACTTACATTAGCTTGCGAGAGATACTGTGCTCTATTCCCATTTTCAATTGACGGGAGGTACTGCTGATCTATCGCCATTTGTAATTAGCGGGAGGCATTGTTGGTTAAAAATATGTCATCTTTACATATTAATTTAGTTGACCGGAGGTAATAAATATGAAGTTACCTTAGCCAGACTTTGGTTGTTTTATTTTATTTTAAAAGTATTACCTTCCAACATGTATAATTTACGGGAGCCGTTGTTTCGTCATAAAACATCACTTACATTAGCTTGCGAGAGGTATTGTGCTCTATTCCCATTTTCAATTGACGTGAGGTACTATTGATTTATCGCCATTTGTAATTAGCGAGAGGTATTGCTGGTTACAAATATGTCCTCTTTACATATTAATTTAGTTGACCGGAGGTAATAAATATGAAGTTACCTTAGCCAGACTTTGGTTGTTTTATTTTATTTTAAAAGTATTCCCTTCAAACATGTATAATTTACGGAAGCCATTGTTTCCTCATAAAACATCACTTACATTAGCTTGCGAGAGGTACTGTGCTCTATTCCCATTTTCAATTGACGTGAGGTACTATTGATTTATCGCCATTTGTAATTAGCGAGAGGTATTGCTGGTTACGAATATGTCATCTTTACACATTAATTTAGTCGACCGGAGGTAATAAATATGAAGTTACCTTAGCCAGACTTTGGTTGTTTTATTTTATTTTAAAAGTATTCCCTTCAAACATGTATAATTTACGGAAGCCATTGTTTCCTCATAAAACATCACTTACATTAGCTTGCGAGAGGTATTATGCTCTATTCCCATTTTCAATTAACGTGAGGTACTATTGATTTATCGCCATTTGTAATTAGCGAGAGGTATTGCTGGTTACGAATATGTCATCTTTACACATTAATTTAGTTGACCGGAGGTAATAAATATGAAGTTACCTTAGCCAGACTTTGGTTGTTTTATTTTATTTTAAAAGTATTCCCTTCAAACATGTATAATTTACGGAAGCCATTGTTTCCTCATAAAACATCACTTACATTAGCTTGCGAGAGGTATTGTGCTCTATTCCCATTTTCAATTAACGTGAGGTACTATTGATTTATCGCCATTTGTAATTAGCGAGAGGTATTGCTGGTTACAAATATGTCATCTTTGCACATTAATTTAGTTGACCGGAGGTAATAAATATGAAGTTACCTTAGCCAGACTTTGGTTGTTTTATTTTATTTTAAAAGTATTCCCTTCAAACATGTATAATTTACGGGAGCAATTGTTTCCTCATAAAACATCACTTACATTAGCTTGCGAGAGGTACTGTGCTCTATTCTCATTTTCAATTGACGTGAGGTACTATTGATTTATCGCCATTTGTAATTAGCGAGAGGTATTGCTGGTTACGAATATGTCATCTTTACACATTAATTTAGTTGACCGGAGGTAATAAATATGAAGTTACCTTAGCCAGACTTTGGTTGTTTTATTATATTTTAAAAGTATTCCCTTCAAACATGTATAATTTACGGAAGCCATTGTTTCCTCATAAAACATCACTTACATTAGCTTGCGAAAGGTACTGTGCTGTATTCCCATTTTCAGTTGACGAGAGGTATTGTTGATCTATCGCCATTTGTAATTAGCGGGAGGTATTGCTGGTTAAAAATATGTCATCTTTACACATTAATTTAGTTGACCGGAGGTAATAAATATGAAGTTACCTTAGCCAGACTTTGGTTGTTTTATTTTATTTTAAAAGTATTCCCTTCAAACATGTATAATTTACGGAAGCCATTGTTTCCTCATAAAACATCACTTACATTAGCTTGCGAGAGGTACTGTGCTGTATTCCCATTTTCAGTTGCCGAGAGGTACTGTTGATCTATCGCCATTTGTAATTAGCGGGAGGTATTGTTGGTTAAAAATATGTCATCTTTACACATTAATTTAGTTGACCGGAGGTAATAAATATGAAGTTACCCTAACCAGAGTTTGGTTGTTTTATTTTATTTTAAAAGTATTCCCTTCAAACATGTATAATTTACGGAAGCCATTGTTTCTTCATAAAACATCACTTACATTAGCTCGCGAGAGGTACTGTGCTCTATTCCCATTTTCAATTGACGTGAGGTACTATTGATTTATCGCCATTTGTAATTAGCGAGAGGTATTGCTGTTTACGAATATGTCATCTTTACACATTAATTTAGTTGACCGGAGGTAATAAATATGAAGTTACCTTAACCAGACTTTGGTTGTTTTATTCTATTTTAAAAGTATTCCCTTCAACCATGTATAATTTACGGAAGCCATTGTTTCCTCATAAAACATCACTTACATTAGCTTGCGAGAGGTACTGTGCTGTATTCCCATTTTCAGTTGACGAGAGGTACTGTTGATCTATCGCCATTTGTAATTAGCGGGAGGTATTGCTGGTTACGAATATGTCATCTTTACACATTAATTTAGTTGACCAGAGGTAATAAATATGAAGTTACCTTAGTCAGACTTTGGTTGTTTTATTTTATTTTAAAAGTATTCCCTTCAAACATGTATAATTTACGGAAGCCATTGTTTCCTCATAAAACATCACTTACATTAGCTTGCGAGAGGTACTGTGCTGTATTCCCATTTTCAGTTGCCGAGAGGTACTGTTGATCTATCGCCATTTGTAATTAGCGGGAGGTATTGTTGGTTAAAAATATGTCATCTTTACACATTAATTTAGTTGACCGGAGGTAATAAATATGAAGTTACCTTAACCAGACTTTGGTTGTTTTATTTTATTTTAAAAGTATTCCCTTCAAACATGTATAATTTACGGAAGCCATTGTTTCCTCATAAAACATCACTTACATTAGCTCGCGAGAGGTACTGTGCTCTATTCCCATTTTCAATTGACGTGAGGTACTATTGATTTATCGCCATTTGTAATTAGCGAGAGGTATTGCTGTTTACGAATATGTCATCTTTACACATTAATTTAGTTGATCGGAGGTAATAAATATGAAGTTACCTTAACCAGACTTTGGTTGTTTTATTTTATTTTAAAAGTATTCCCTTCAACCATGTATAATTTACGGAAGCCATTGTTTCCTCATAAAACATCACTTACATTAGCTTGCGAGAGGTACTGTGCTGTATTCCCATTTTCAGTTGACGAGAGGTACTGTTGATCTATCGCCATTTGTAATTAGCGAGAGGTATTGCTGTTTACGAATATGTCATCTTTACACATTAATTTAGTTGACCGGAGGTAATAAATATGAAGTTACCTTAACCAGACTTTGGTTGTTTTATTTTATTTTAAAAGTATTCCCTTCAACCATGTATAATTTACGGAAGCCATTGTTTCCTCATAAAACATCACTTACATTAGCTTGCGAGAGGTACTGTGCTGTATTCCCATTTTCAGTTGACGAGAGGTACTGTTGATCTATCGCCATTTGTAATTAGCGAGAGGTATTGCTGTTTACGAATATGTCATCTTTAAACATTAATTTAGTTGACCGGAGGTAATAAATATGAAGTTACCTTAACCAGACTTTGGTTGTTTTACTTTATTTTAAAAATATTCCCTTCAACCATGTATAATTTACGGAAGCCATTGTTTCCTCATAAAACATCACTTACATTAGCTTGCGAGAGGTACTGTGCTGTATTCCCATTTTCAGTTGACGAGAGGTACTGTTGATCTATCGCCATTTGTAATTAGCGAGAGGTATTGCTGTTTACGAATATGTCATCTTTACACATTAATTTAGTTGACCGGAGGTAATAAATATGAAGTTACCTTAACCAGACTTTGGTTGTTTTATTTTATTTTAAAAGTATTCCCTTCAACCATGTATAATTTACGGAAGCCATTGTTTCCTCATAAAACATCACTTACATTAGCTCGCGAGAGGTACTGTGCTCTATTCCCATTTTCAATTGTCGTGAGGTACTATTGATTTATCGCCATTTGTAATTAGCGAGAGGTATTGCTGTTTACGAATATGTCATCTTTACACATTAATTTAGTTGACCGGAGGTAATAAATATGAAGTTACCTTAACCAGACTTTGGTTGTTTTATTTTATTTTAAAAGTATTCCCTTCAACCATGTATAATTTACGGAAGCCATTGTTTGCTCATAAAACATCACTTACATTAGCTTGCGAGAGGTACTGTGCTGTATTCCCATTTTCAGTTGACGAGAGGTACTGTTGATCTATCGCCATTTGTAATTAGCGAGAGGTATTGCTGTTTACGAATATGTCATCTTTACACATTAATTTAGTTGACCGGAGGTAATAAATATGAAGTTACCTTAACCAGACTTTGGTTGTTTTATTTTATTTTAAAAGTATTCCCTTCAACCATGTATTATTTACGGAAGCCATTGTTTCCTCATAAAACATCACTTACATTAGCTTGCGAGAGGTACAGTGCTGTATTCCCATTTTCAGTTGACGAGAGGTACTGTTGATCTATCGCCATTTGTAATTAGCGAGAGGTATTGCTGTTTACGAATATGTCATCTTTACACATTAATTTAGTTGACCGGAGGTAATAAATATGAAGTTACCTTAACCAGACTTTGGTTGTTTTATTTTATTTTAAAAGTATTCCCTTCAACCATGTATAATTTACGGAAGCCATTGTTTCCTCATAAAACATCACTTACATTAGCTTGCGAGAGGTACTGTGCTGTATTCCCATTTTCAGTTGACGAGAGGTACTATTGATTTATCGCCATTTGTAATTAGCGAGAGGTATTGCTGGTTACGAATATGTCATCTTTACACATTAATTTAGTTGACCAGAGGTAATAAACATGAAGTTACCTTAGCCAGACTTTGGTTGTTTTATTTTATTTTAAAAGTATTCCCTTCAAACATGTATAATTTACGGAAGCCATTGTTTCCTCATAATACATCACTTACATTAGCTTGCGAGAGGTACTGTGCTCTATTCCCATTTTCAATTGACGTGAGGTTCTATTGATTTATCGCCATTTGTAATTAGCGAGAGGTATTGCTGGTTACGAATATGTCATCTTTACACATTAATTTAGTTGACCGGAGGTAATAAATATGAAGTTACCTTAGCCAGACTTTGGTTGTTTTTTTTTTATTTTAAAAGTATTCCCTTCAAACATGTATAATTTACGGAAGCCATTGTTTCCTCATAAAACATCACTTACATTAGCTTGCGAGAGGTACTGTGCTCTATTCCCATTTTCAATTGACGTGAGGTACTATTGATTTATCGCCATTTGTAATTAGCGAGAGGTATTGCTGGTTACGAATATGTCATCTTTACACATTAATTTAGTTGACCGGAGGTAATAAAAATGAAGTTACCTTAGCCAGACTTTGGTTGTTTTATTTTATTTAAAAGTATTCCCTTCCAACATGTATAATTTACGGGAGTCATTGTTCCGTCATAAAACATCAAAAAATTTAAATCTCAAGTTTTACCTCAAATACTAAACGACGGGTGCATATTTATTTTTGTGCGACAGAGAAAGATATACTGCAAGACAGAGACATCACGACATAGAATAATACAGACAAGAGTGAACACTCACCTTCAAATATTGAATTTTTAGACAGAGAGGGGAATATGTAACTATTTCATTCTAATAAACTCTTCTTCTTACTTGTATTATTTGTTGGGAAACATGGTGTTAACTCCGTGTTTGTAGCATATCTCGGTGATCATAGAGTAATACAAACAGGAGTGGACACTCACTTTCAAATATTAATTTTTTAAAAAGAGACGGCAATATACAACTATATCTTTCTAATGAACTCTTCTTTTTACTGGAATGTTTGTTAGGAAATATGGTGTTAAGTCCGTGCCTATCTCGGTGATAGACAATACGATGTATTTATATTGGTAATTAGGTCCATGATAACATATCAAATTTCCAAAAATTCCTATTTCCTTATTTAAGTTTTTTGTACTCATATAAAAAGGTTAGTTAGATTTTGGGTAAAATTGCGCAACCGGAAATGGTATTTTACTTAAAGCCCATAACAGTATTCAATAAAAAAATATATTAAAATATAAACGAAAATTTTTCAATTTTAGTATTTAAGAATTTAATATCAAGGGGAATAACATATTAGATTTTTGCTAAAATTGATAAACCGGAAGTGATACATTTCTTGAAGCTCTGAACAGATTTTCGTGAATAATATATTAAGATATAATCCAAAACTTTTCAAATTTGGTATTTAAGACTTTTATATGAATGGGAACAACATATTAGATTTTGACTAAAATTGATAAACCGGAAGTGATACTTTATTTGAAGCTCTGAATAGATTTTCGTGAATAATATATTAAGATATAATCCAAAACTTTTCAAATTTGGTATTTAAGACTTTTATATGAATGGGAACAACATATTAGATTTTAACTAAAATTGATAAATCGGAAGTGATACTTTACTTGAAGCTCTGAACAGATTTTCGTGAATAATATATTAAGATATAATCCAAAACTTTTCAAATTTGGTATTTAAGACTTCTATATGAATGGGAACGACATATTAGATTTTGACTAAAATTGATAAACCGGAAGTGATACTTTACTTGAAGCTCTGAATAGATTTTCGCGAATAATATATTAAGATATAATCCAAAACTTTTCAAATTTGGTATTTAAGACTTTTATATGTATAGGAACAACATATTAGATTTTAACTAAAATTGATAAACCGGAAGTGATACTTTACTTGAAGCTCTGAATAGATTTTCGCGAATAATATATTAAGATATTATCCAAATCTTTTCAAATTTAGTATTCACGAATTTTCTATAAGGGGGAACAACATATTAGATTGACGATGATACTTTTCATTTATATACAGGGTGGTTTAATTTTTAGAAGACTACCTACTGCATATTTGAAGGTACGATTGCTTTATTTTTAGCTTTGTAATACTGTATCAGGTGTAACCGAAATTTGAGAATTTGTTAAATGTATGTAGAAAAGTCCATAGAATCGAATGGCGCAAGCCCCGTGCCTCTGACATTTACCGTTCATTAGCTATAGACCGCCAAAGTGAAAAAAACTTGTAAGTTTCCATTAAAAATAAAAATTTCTATTTTGGAAACTAAGCCCTAGGGAATTTTTTCATTATTTTTCCCGTGACCAGCGGTTCCGGATTAGGGGAAAATGATACTTTTCATTTATATACAGGCTGGTTTAATTTTTAGAAGACTACTGCTTATTTGAAGTTACGATTGTTTTGTTTTTAGCTTTGTAATACTGTATCAGGTGTAACTGAAATTTGAAAATTAGTTAAATGTATGTAGAAAGGTCCATAGAATCGAATGGCGCAAGCCCCGTGCCTCTAACATTTACCGTTCATTAGCTATAGACCGCCAAAGTGAAAAAAACTTGTAAGTTTCCATTAAAAATAAAAATTTCTATTTTGGAAACTAAGCCCTAGAGAATTTTTTCATTATTTTTCCCTTAACCAGCGGGTCCGGATTAGGGGAAAATGATACTTTTCATTTATATACAGGCTGGTTTAATTTTTAGAAGACTACTGCTTATTTGAAGGTACGATTGTTTTGTTTTTAGCTTTGTAATACTGTATCAGGTGTAACTGAAATTTGAAAATTAGTCAAATGTATGTAGAAAAGTCCATAGAATCGAATGGCGGAAGCCCCGTGCCTCTAACATTTACCGTTCATTAGCTATAGACCGCCAAAGTGAAAAAAACTTGTAAGTTTCCATTAAAAATAAAAATTTCTATTTTGGAAACTAAGCTCTAGGAAATTTTTTCATTATTTTTCCCGTAATCAGCGGGACCGGATTAGGGGAAAATGATACTTTTCATTTATATACAGGGTGGTTTAATTTTTAGAAGACTACTGCTTATTTGAAGGTACGATTGTTTTGTTTTTAGCTTTGTAATACTGTATCAACTCTAACCGAAATTTGAAAATTTGTTAAGCGTATGTAGAAAAGTCCATAGAATCGAATGGCGCAAGCCCCGTGCCTCTAACATTTACCGCTCTTTAGCTATAGACCGCCAAAGTGAAAAAAAAAAATTGTAAGTTTCCATTAAAAATAAAAATTTCTATTTTGGAAACTAAGCTCTAGGAAATTTTTTCATTATTTTCCCCGTAATCAGCGGGTCCGGATTAGGGGAAAATGATACTTTTCATTTATATACAGGGTGGTTTAATTTTTAGAAGACTACTGCTTATTTGAAGGTACGATTGTTTTGTTTTTAGCTTTGTAATACTGTATCAGGTGTAACTGAAATTTTAAAATTAGTTAAATGTATGTAGAAAAGTCCATAGAATCGAATGGCGCAAGCCCCGTGCCTCTAACATTTACCGTTCATTAGCTATAGACCGCCAAAGTGAAAAAAACTTGTAAGTTTCCATTAAAAATAAAAATTTCTATTTTGGAAACTAAGCCCTAGGGAATTTTTTCATTATTTTTCCCGTAACCAGCGGGTCCGGATTAGGGGAAAATGATACTTTTCATTTATATACAGGCTGGTTTAATTTTTAGAAGACTACTGCTTATTTGAAGTTACGATTGTTTTGTTTTTAGCTTTGTAATACTGTATCAGGTGTAACTGAAATTTTAAAATTAGTTAAATGTATGTAGAAAAGTCCATAGAATCGAATGGCGCAAGCCCCGTGCCTCTAACATTTACCGCTCTTTAGCTATAGACCGCCAAAGTGAAAAAAAATTGTAAGTTTCCATTAAAAATAAAAATTTCTATTTTGGAAACTAAGCTCTAGGAAATTTTTTCATTATTTTTCCCGTAATCAGAGGGTCCGGATTAGGGGAAAATGATACTTTTCATTTATATACAGGCTGGTTTAATTTTTAGAAGACTACTGCTTATTTGAAGGTACGATTGTTTTGTTTTTAGCTTTGTAATACTGTATCAACTCTAACCGAAATTTGAAAATTTGTTAAGCGTATGTAGAAAAGTCCATAGAATCGAATGGCGCAAGCCCCGTGCCTCTAACATTTACCGCTCTTTAGCTATAGACCGCCAAAGTGAAAAAAAAAATTGTAAGTTTCCATTAAAAATAAAAATTTCTATTTTGGAAACTAAGCTCTAGGAAATTTTTTCATTATTTTTCCCGTAATCAGCGGGTCCGGATTAGGGGAAAATGATACTTTTCATTTATATACAGGCTGGTTTAATTTTTAGAAGACTACTGCTTATTTGAAGGTACGATTGTTTTGTTTTTAGCTTTGTAATACTGTATCAACTCTAACCGAAATTTGAAAATTTGTTAAGCGTATGTAGAAAAGTCCATAGAATCGAATGGCGCAAGCCCCGTGCCTCTAACATTTACCGCTCTTTAGCTATAGACCGCCAAAGTGAAAAAAAAAATTGTAAGTTTCCATTAAAAATAAAAATTTCTATTTTGGAAACTAAGCTCTAGGAAATTTTTTCATTATTTTCCCCGTAATCAGCGGGTCCGGATTAGGGGAAAATGATACTTTTCATTTATATACAGGGTGGTTTAATTTTTAGAAGACTACTGCTTATTTGAAGGTACGATTGTTTTGTTTTTAGCTTTGTAATACTGTATCAGGTGTAACTGAAATTTTAAAATTAGTTAAATGTATGTAGAAAAGTCCATAGAATCGAATGGCGCAAGCCCCGTGCCTCTAACATTTACCGCTCTTTAGCTATAGACCGCCAAAGTGAACAAAACTTGTAAGTTTCCATTAAAAATAAAAATTTCTATTTTGGAAACTAAGCTCTAGGGAATTTTTTCATTATTTTTCCCGTAATCAGCGGGTCCGGATTAGGGGAAAATGATACTTTTCATTTATATACAGGGTGGTTTAATTTTTAGAAGACTACTGCTTATTTGAAGTTACGATTGTTTTGTTTTTAGCTTTGTAATACTGTATCAGGTGTAACTGAAATTTTAAAATTAGTTAAATGTATGTAGAAAAGTCCATAGAATCGAATGGCGCAAGCCCCGTGCCTCTAACATTTACCGCTCTTTAGCTATAGACCGCCAAAGTGAAAAAAAAATTGTAAGTTTCCATTAAAAATAAAAATTTCTATTTTGGAAACTAAGCTCTAGGAAATTTTTTCATTATTTTTCCCGTAATCAGCGGGTCCGGATTAGGGGAAAATGATACTTTTCATTTATATACAGGCTGGTTTAATTTTTAGAAGACTACTGCTTATTTGAAGGTACGATTGTTTTGTTTTTAGCTTTGTAATACTGTATCAGGTGTAACTGAAATTTGAAAATTAGTTAGAAGTATGTAGAAAAGTCCATAGAATTGAATGGCGCAAGCCCCGTGCCTCTAACATTTACCGTTCATTAGCTATAGACCGCCAAAGTGAAAAAAAATTGTAAGTTTCCATTAAAAATAAAACTTTCTATTTTGGAAACTAAGCCCTAGGGAATTTTTTCATTATATTTCCCGTAACCAGCGGGTCCGGATTAGGGGAAAATGATACTTTTCATTTATATACAGGCTGGTTTAATTTTTAGAAGACTACTGCTTATTTGAAGTTACGATTGTTTTGTTTTTAGCTTTGTAATACTGTATCAGGTGTAACTGAAATTTTAAAATTAGTTAAATGTATGTAGAAAAGTCCATAGAATCGAATGGCGCAAGCCCCGTGCCTCTAACATTTACCGTTCATTAGCTATAGACCGCCAAAGTGAAAAAAAACTTGTAAGTTTCCATTAAAAATAAAAATTTCTATTTTAAAAACTAAGCCCTAGGAAATTTTTTCATTATTTTTCCCGTAACCAGCGGGTCCGGATTAGGCGACAATGATACTTTTCATTTATATACAGGCAGAGCTGGGCAAAGTACCGGAAAGTAGTACTTGAAGTACAAGTACCAAGTATCTTGATGTTTTTAAAAGTACTTGAAGTACAAGTACTTTTTTAGTTTCTAAAGTACTTGAAAGTACCAAGTACTTAAAAAAGTACTTGTAAATTTGGGTGCAAGTACTTTTTCAGATAATTGATATTTCTCTGATTATATGGACCTTAAAAGGTGATTGTTGACAAAAATTTCAATATGCGATATTTATTTGGTTATTTAAAACAAGAGTTCCTCGCTGGGACTGCTGTATCACCTAGCGATCTCATGACGTAAAATTGTCGTCATATGATCGCCAAGCGATGCGAGAAGCTGTACCGAGATGTTAGAATGACGTCATTTTTACGTTATGCGATCGCCAGACGATACGCAAAGTCTTAGCACTGTAGTTAGGTAATACAAACATTTATGTATATGCAATATGCGCAGATTAGAATTAATTTATTTATCCCAAAAAATTTGCAAATATATCTTTACTTTCATATTATCGCTGAAAATATATTTATTAATGAAATTCACATAACACCACACCTCTGCAAAAGAAATACTGACAGACAAACAAAGTAGGTAATTCAAGTACATTTAAAGTAATGCAAATAAAATAAAAATAAAATAAATATATCATCACGGCTTATTACCCATTGCTGGGTGTGCCAATCTGCTTTGTATGCAGATATCGGTAAAGATGATATTTGCACCGTGCGGGCGCTTACCAGGCGTCACCTCACGGGCACTCATTGCTGGCATGGAGAGTGCACCGCAGGGGTCAATTTTGTGCCATTTAAAATTGGAAATAATTGGCGTCGGTCGGGATCGAACCCGATTCCCCAGATTCTCGACCTGACACTCAGGCACGCGGCCACGAGACCCCGTAAAGTAATTTAAGTACATTTAAAATACTTCAAGTACATTTAAAATACTTCAAGTACATTTAAAGTACTTGAAGTACATTTAAAGTACTTCAAGTATTTTTCATTGTACTTCAAGTATTTTTCCAAGTATTAAGTACCAAGTACATGTGAATAGATTTACTTTGTCAAGTACAAAGTACTATAAATAGAAAGTACTTCAAGTACAGTACTTGAAGTACTCAAAGTACTTGCAAGCCTAATAAAGTACTTTTCTTGCAAGTATTGCCCAGCTCTGTATACAGGATGGTTTAATTTTTAGAAGACTACTGCTTATTTGAAGGTACGATTGTTTTGTTTTTAGCTTTGTAATACTGTATCAGGTGTAACTGAAATTTTAAAATTAGTTAGAAGTATGTAGAAAAGTCCATAGAATTGAATGGCGCAAGCCCCGTGCCTCTAACATTTACCGTTCATTAGCTATAGACCGCCAAAGTGAAAAAAAATTGTAAGTTTCCATTAAAAATAAAAATTTCTATTTTGGAAACTAAGCCCTAGGGAATTTTTTCATTATATTTCCCGTAACCAGCGGGTCCCGATTAGGGGAAAATGATACTTTTCATTTATATACAGGCTGGTTTAATTTTTAGAAGACTACTGCTTATTTGAAGTTACGATTGTTTTGTTTTTAGCTTTGTAATACTGTATCAGGTGTAACTGAAATTTTAAAATTAGTTAAATGTATGTAGAAAAGTCCATAGAATCGAATGGCGCAAGCCCCGTGCCTCTAACATTTACCGTTCATTAGCTATAGACCGCCAAAGTGAAAAAAAACTTGTAAGTTTCCATTAAAAATAAAAATTTCTATTTTAAAAACTAAGCCCTAGGGAATTTTTTCATTATTTTTCCCGTAACCAGCGGGTCCGGATTAGGCGACAATGATACTTTTCATTTATATACAGGCTGGTTTAATTTTTAGAAGACTACTGCTTATTTGAAGGTACGATTGTTTTGTTTTTAGCTTTGTAATACTGTATCAGGTGTAACTGAAATTTGAAAATTAGTTAGAAGTATGTAGAAAAGTCCATAGAATTGAATGGCGCAAGCCCCGTGCCTCTAACATTTACCGTTCATTAGCTATAGACCGCGAAAGTGAAAAAAAATTGTAAGTTTCCATTAAAAATAAAACTTTCTATTTTGGAAACTAAGCCCTAGGGAATTTTTTCATTATATTTCCCGTAACCAGCGGGTCCGGATTAGGGGAAAATGATACTTTTCATTTATATACAGGCTGGTTTAATTTTTAGAAGACTACTGCTTATTTGAAGTTACGATTGTTTTGTTTTTAGCTTTGTAATACTGTATCAGGTGTAACTGAAATTTTAAAATTAGTTAAATGTATGTAGAAAAGTCCATAGAATCGAATGGCGCAAGCCCCGTGCCTCTAACATTTACCGTTCATTAGCTATAGACCGCCAAAGTGAAAAAAACTTGTAAGTTTCCATTAAAAATAAATATTTCTATTTCGGAAACTAAGCCCTAGGGAATTTTTTCATTATTTTTCCCGTAACCAGCGGGTCCGGATTAGGGGAAAATGATACTTTTCATTTATATACAGGCTGGTTTAATTTTTAGAAGACTACTGCTTATTTGAAGTTACGATTGTTTTGTTTTTAGCTTTGTAATACTGTATCAGGTGTAACTGAAATTTTAAAATTAGTTAAATGTATGTAGAAAAGTCCATAGAATCGAATGGCGCAAGCCCCGTGCCTCTAACATTTACCGTTCATTAGCTATAGACCGCCAAAGTGAAAAAAACTTGTAAGTTTCCATTAAAAATAAATATTTCTATTTCGGAAACTAAGCCCTAGGGAATTTTTTCATTATTTTTCCCGTAACCAGCGGGTCCGGATTAGGGGAAAATGATACTTTTCATTTATATACAGGCTGGTTTAATTTTTAGAAGACTACTGCTTATTTGAAGTTACGATTGTTTTGTTTTTAGCTTTGTAATACTGTATCAGGTGTAACTGAAATTTTAAAATTAGTTAAATGTATGTAGAAAAGTCCATAGAATCGAATGGCGCAAGCCCCGTGCCTCTAACATTTACCGTTCATTAGCTATAGACCGCCAAAGTGAAAAAAACTTGTAAGTTTCCATTAAAAATAAATATTTCTATTTCGGAAACTAAGCCCTAGGGAATTTTTTCATTATTTTTCCCGTAACCAGCGGGTCCGGATTAGGGGAAAATGATACTTTTCATTTATATACAGGCTGGTTTAATTTTTAGAAGACTACTGCTTATTTGAAGTTACGATTGTTTTGTTTTTAGCTTTGTAATACTGTATCAGGTGTAACTGAAATTTTAAAATTAGTTAAATGTATGTAGAAAAGTCCATAGAATCGAATGGCGCAAGCCCCGTGCCTCTAACATTTACCGTTCATTAGCTATAGACCGCCAAAGTGAAAAAAACTTGTAAGTTTCCATTAAAAATAAATATTTCTATTTCGGAAACTAAGCCCTAGGGAATTTTTTCATTATTTTTCCCGTAACCAGCGGGTCCGGATTAGGGGAAAATGATACTTTTCATTTATATACAGGCTGGTTTAATTTTTAGAAGACTACTGCTTATTTGAAGTTACGATTGTTTTGTTTTTAGCTTTGTAATACTGTATCAGGTGTAACTGAAATTTTAAAATTAGTTAAATGTATGTAGAAAAGTCCATAGAATCGAATGGCGCAAGCCCCGTGCCTCTAACATTTACCGTTCATTAGCTATAGACCGCCAAAGTGAAAAAAACTTGTAAGTTTCCATTAAAAATAAATATTTCTATTTCGGAAACTAAGCCCTAGGGAATTTTTTCATTATTTTTCCCGTAACCAGCGGGTCCGGATTAGGGGAAAATGATACTTTTCATTTATATACAGGCTGGTTTAATTTTTAGAAGACTACTGCTTATTTGAAGTTACGATTGTTTTGTTTTTAGCTTTGTAATACTGTATCAGGTGTAACTGAAATTTTAAAATTAGTTAAATGTATGTAGAAAAGTCCATAGAATCGAATGGCGCAAGCCCCGTGCCTCTAACATTTACCGTTCATTAGCTATAGACCGCCAAAGTGAAAAAAACTTGTAAGTTTCCATTAAAAATAAATATTTCTATTTCGGAAACTAAGCCCTAGGGAATTTTTTCATTATTTTTCCCGTAACCAGCGGGTCCGGATTAGGGGAAAATGATACTTTTCATTTATATACAGGCTGGTTTAATTTTTAGAAGACTACTGCTTATTTGAAGTTACGATTGTTTTGTTTTTAGCTTTGTAATACTGTATCAGGTGTAACTGAAATTTTAAAATTAGTTAAATGTATGTAGAAAAGTCCATAGAATCGAATGGCGCAAGCCCCGTGCCTCTAACTTTTACCGTTCATTAGCTATAGACCGCCAAAGTGAAAAAAACTTGTAAGTTTCCATTAAAAATAAATATTTCTATTTCGGAAACTAAGCCCTAGGGAATTTTTTCATTATTTTTCCCGTAACCAGCGGGTCCGGATTAGGGGAAAATGATACTTTTCATTTATATACAGGCTGGTTTAATTTTTAGAAGACTACTGCTTATTTGAAGTTACGATTGTTTTGTTTTTAGCTTTGTAATACTGTATCAGGTGTAACTGAAATTTTAAAATTAGTTAAATGTATGTAGAAAAGTCCATAGAATCGAATGGCGCAAGCCCCGTGCCTCTAACATTTACCGTTCATTAGCTATAGACCGCCAAATTGAAAAAAACTTGTAAATTTCCATTAAAAATAAATATTTCTATTTCGGAAACTAAGCCCTAGGGAATTTTTTCATTATATTTCCCGTAACCAGCGGGTCCGGATCAGGGGAAAATGATACTTTTCATTTATATACAGGCTGGTTTAATTTTTAGAAGACTACTGCTTATTTGAAGTTACGATTGTTTTGTTTTTAGCTTTGTAATACTGTATCAGGTGTAACTGAAATTTTAAAATTAGTTAAATGTATGTAGAAAAGTCCATAGAATCGAATGGCGCAAGCCCCGTGCCTCGAACATTTACCGTTCATTAGCTATAGACCGCCAAAGTGAAAAAAACTTGTAAGTTTCCATTAAAAATAAATATTTCTATTTCGGAAACTAAGCCCTAGGGAATTTTTTCATTATTTTTCCCGTAACCAGCGGGTCCGGATTAGGGGAAAATGATACTTTTCATTTATATACAGGCTGGTTTAATTTTTAGAAGACTACTGCTTATTTGAAGGTACGATTGTTTTGTTTTTAGCTTTGTAATACTGTATCAGGTGTAACTGAAATTTTAAAATTAGTTAAATGTATGTAGAAAAGTCCATAGAATCGAATGGCGCAAGCCCCGTGCCTCTAACATTTACCGTTCATTAGCTATAGACCGCCAAAGTGAAAAAAACTTGTAAGTTTCCATTAAAAATAAATATTTCTATTTCGGAAACTAAGCCCTAGGGAATTTTTTCATTATTTTTCCCGTAACCAGCGGGTCCGGATTAGGGGAAAATGATACTTTTCATTTATATACAGGCTGGTTTAATTTTTAGAAGACTACTGCTTATTTGAAGTTACGATTGTTTTGTTTTTAGCTTTGTAATACTGTATCAGGTGTAACTGAAATTTTAAAATTAGTTAAATGTATGTAGAAAAGTCCATAGAATCGAATGGCGCAAGCCCCGTGCCTCTAACATTTACCGTTCATTAGCTATAGACCGCCAAAGTGAAAAAAACTTGTAAGTTTCCATTAAAAATAAATATTTCTATTTCGGAAACTAAGCCCTAGGGAATTTTTTCATTATTTTTCCCGTAACCAGCGGGTCCGGATTAGGGGAAAATGATACTTTTCATTTATATACAGGCTGGTTTAATTTTTAGAAGACTACTGCTTATTTGAAGTTACGATTGTTTTGTTTTTAGCTTTGTAATACTGTATCAGGTGTAACTGAAATTTTAAAATTAGTTAAATGTATGTAGAAAAGTCCATAGAATCGAATGGCGCAAGCCCCGTGCCTCTAACATTATCGTTCATTAGCTATAGACCGCCAAAGTGAAAAAAACTTGTAAGTTTCCATTAAAAATAAATATTTCTATTTCGGAAACTAAGCCCTAGGGAATTTTTTCATTATTTTTCCCGTAACCAGCGGGTCCGGATTAAGGGAAAATGATACTTTTCATTTATATACAGGCTGGTTTAATTTTTAGAAGACTACTGCTTATTTGAAGTTACGATTGTTTTGTTTTTAGCTTTGTAATACTGTATCAGGTGTAACTGAAATTTTAAAATTAGTTAAATGTATGTAGAAAAGTCCATAGAATCGAATGGCGCAAGCCCCGTGCCTCTAACATTTACCGTTCATTAGCTATAGACCGCCAAAGTGAAAAAAACTTGTAAGTTTCCATTAAAAATAAATATTTCTATTTCGGAAACTAAGCCCTAGGGAATTTTTTCATTATTTTTCCCGTAACCAGCGGGTCCGGATTAGGGGAAAATGATACTTTTCATTTATATACAGGCTGGTTTAATTTTTAGAAGACTACTGCTTATTTGAAGTTACGATTGTTTTGTTTTTAGCTTTGTAATACTGTATCAGGTGTAACTGAAATTTTAAAATTAGTTAAATGTATGTAGAAAAGTCCATAGAATCGAATGGCGCAAGCCCCGTGCCTCTAACATTATCGTTCATTAGCTATAGACCGCCAAAGTGAAAAAAACTTGTAAGTTTCCATTAAAAATAAATATTTCTATTTCGGAAACTAAGCCCTAGGGAATTTTTTCATTATTTTTCCCGTAACCAGCGGGTCCGGATTAGGGGAAAATGATACTTTTCATTTATATACAGGCTGGTTTAATTTTTAGAAGACTACTGCTTATTTGAAGTTACGATTGTTTTGTTTTTAGCTTTGTAATACTGTATCAGGTGTAACTGAAATTTTAAAATTAGTTAAATGTATGTAGAAAAGTCCATAGAATCGAATGGCGCAAGCCCCGTGCCTCTAACATTTACCGTTCATTAGCTATAGACCGCCAAAGTGAAAAAAACTTGTAAGTTTCCATTAAAAATAAATATTTCTATTTCGGAAACTAAGCCCTAGGGAATTTTTTCATTATTTTTCCCGTAACCAGCGGGTCCGGATTAGGGGAAAATGATACTTTTCATTTATATACAGGCTGGTTTAATTTTTAGAAGACTACTGCTTATTTGAAGTTACGATTGTTTTGTTTTTAGCTTTGTAATACTGTATCAGGTGTAACTGAAATTTTAAAATTAGTTAAATGTATGTAGAAAAGTCCATAGAATCGAATGGCGCAAGCCCCGTGCCTCTAACATTTACCGTTCATTAGCTATAGACCGCCAAAGTGAAAAAAACTTGTAAGTTTCCATTAAAAATAAATATTTCTATTTCGGAAACTAAGCCCTAGGGAATTTTTTCATTATTTTTCCCGTAACCAGCGGGTCCGGATTAGGGGAAAATGATACTTTTCATTTATATACAGGCTGGTTTAATTTTTAGAAGACTACTGCTTATTTGAAGTTACGATTGTTTTGTTTTTAGCTTTGTAATACTGTATCAGGTGTAACTGAAATTTTAAAATTAGTTAAATGTATGTAGAAAAGTCCATAGAATCGAATGGCGCAAGCCCCGTGCCTCTAACATTTACCGTTCATTAGCTATAGACCGCCAAAGTGAAAAAAACTTGTAAGTTTCCATTAAAAATAAATATTTCTATTTCGGAAACTAAGCCCTAGGGAATTTTTTCATTATTTTTCCCGTAACCAGCGGGTCCGGATTAGGGGAAAATGATACTTTTCATTTATATACAGGCTGGTTTAATTTTTAGAAGACTACTGCTTATTTGAAGTTACGATTGTTTTGTTTTTAGCTTTGTAATACTGTATCAGGTGTAACTGAAATTTTAAAATTAGTTAAATGTATGTAGAAAAGTCCATAGAATCGAATGGCGCAAGCCCCGTGCCTCTAACATTTACCGTTCATTAGCTATAGACCGCCAAAGTGAAAAAAACTTGTAAGTTTCCATTAAAAATAAATATTTCTATTTCGGAAACTAAGCCCTAGGGAATTTTTTCATTATTTTTCCCGTAACCAGCGGGTCCGGATTAGGGGAAAATGATACTTTTCATTTATATACAGGCTGGTTTAATTTTTAGAAGACTACTGCTTATTTGAAGTTACGATTGTTTTGTTTTTAGCTTTGTAATACTGTATCAGGTGTAACTGAAATTTTAAAATTAGTTAAATGTATGTAGAAAAGTCCATAGAATCGAATGGCGCAAGCCCCGTGCCTCTAACATTTACCGTTCATTAGCTATAGACCGCCAAAGTGAAAAAAACTTGTAAGTTTCCATTAAAAATAAATATTTCTATTTCGGAAACTAAGCCCTAGGGAATTTTTTCATTATTTTTCCCGTAACCAGCGGGTCCGGATTAGGGGAAAATGATACTTTTCATTTATATACAGGCTGGTTTAATTTTTAGAAGACTACTGCTTATTTGAAGTTACGATTGTTTTGTTTTTAGCTTTGTAATACTGTATCAGGTGTAACTGAAATTTTAAAATTAGTTAAATGTATGTAGAAAAGTCCATAGAATCGAATGGCGCAAGCCCCGTGCCTCTAACATTTACCGTTCATTAGCTATAGACCGCCAAAGTGAAAAAAACTTGTAAGTTTCCATTAAAAATAAATATTTCTATTTCGGAAACTAAGCCCTAGGGAATTTTTTCATTATTTTTCCCGTAACCAGCGGGTCCGGATTAGGGGAAAATGATACTTTTCATTTATATACAGGCTGGTTTAATTTTTAGAAGACTACTGCTTATTTGAAGTTACGATTGTTTTGTTTTTAGCTTTGTAATACTGTATCAGGTGTAACTGAAATTTTAAAATTAGTTAAATGTATGTAGAAAAGTCCATAGAATCGAATGGCGCAAGCCCCGTGCCTCTAACATTTACCGTTCATTAGCTATAGACCGCCAAAGTGAAAAAAACTTGTAAGTTTCCATTAAAAATAAATATTTCTATTTCGGAAACTAAGCCCTAGGGAATTTTTTCATTATTTTTCCCGTAACCAGCGGGTCCGGATTAGGGGAAAATGATACTTTTCATTTATATACAGGCTGGTTTAATTTTTAGAAGACTACTGCTTATTTGAAGTTACGATTGTTTTGTTTTTAGCTTTGTAATACTGTATCAGGTGTAACTGAAATTTTAAAATTAGTTAAATGTATGTAGAAAAGTCCATAGAATCGAATGGCGCAAGCCCCGTGCCTCTAACATTTACCGTTCATTAGCTATAGACCGCCAAAGTGAAAAAAACTTGTAAGTTTCCATTAAAAATAAATATTTCTATTTCGGAAACTAAGCCCTAGGGAATTTTTTCATTATTTTTCCCGTAACCAGCGGGTCCGGATTAGGGGAAAATGATACTTTTCATTTATATACAGGCTGGTTTAATTTTTAGAAGACTACTGCTTATTTGAAGTTACGATTGTTTTGTTTTTAGCTTTGTAATACTGTATCAGGTGTAACTGAAATTTTAAAATTAGTTAAATGTATGTAGAAAAGTCCATAGAATCGAATGGCGCAAGCCCCGTGCCTCTAACATTTACCGTTCATTAGCTATAGACCGCCAAAGTGAAAAAAACTTGTAAGTTTCCATTAAAAATAAATATTTCTATTTCGGAAACTAAGCCCTAGGGAATTTTTTCATTATTTTTCCCGTAACCAGCGGGTCCGGATTAGGGGAAAATGATACTTTTCATTTATATACAGGCTGGTTTAATTTTTAGAAGACTACTGCTTATTTGAAGTTACGATTGTTTTGTTTTTAGCTTTGTAATACTGTATCAGGTGTAACTGAAATTTTAAAATTAGTTAAATGTATGTAGAAAAGTCCATAGAATCGAATGGCGCAAGCCCCGTGCCTCTAACATTATCGTTCATTAGCTATAGACCGCCAAAGTGAAAAAAACTTGTAAGTTTCCATTAAAAATAAATATTTCTATTTCGGAAACTAAGCCCTAGGGAATTTTTTCATTATTTTTCCCGTAACCAGCGGGTCCGGATTAGGGGAAAATGATACTTTTCATTTATATACAGGCTGGTTTAATTTTTAGAAGACTACTGCTTATTTGAAGTTACGATTGTTTTGTTTTTAGCTTTGTAATACTGTATCAGGTGTAACTGAAATTTTAAAATTAGTTAAATGTATGTAGAAAAGTCCATAGAATCGAATGGCGCAAGCCCCGTGCCTCTAACATTTACCGTTCATTAGCTATAGACCGCCAAAGTGAAAAAAACTTGTAAGTTTCCATTAAAAATAAATATTTCTATTTCGGAAACTAAGCCCTAGGGAATTTTTTCATTATTTTTCCCGTAACCAGCGGGTCCGGATTAGGGGAAAATGATACTTTTCATTTATATACAGGCTGGTTTAATTTTTAGAAGACTACTGCTTATTTGAAGTTACGATTGTTTTGTTTTTAGCTTTGTAATACTGTATCAGGTGTAACTGAAATTTTAAAATTAGTTAAATGTATGTAGAAAAGTCCATAGAATCGAATGGCGCAAGCCCCGTGCCTCTAACATTATCGTTCATTAGCTATAGACCGCCAAAGTGAAAAAAACTTGTAAGTTTCCATTAAAAATAAATATTTCTATTTCGGAAACTAAGCCCTAGGGAATTTTTTCATTATTTTTCCCGTAACCAGCGGGTCCGGATTAAGGGAAAATGATACTTTTCATTTATATACAGGCTGGTTTAATTTTTAGAAGACTACTGCTTATTTGAAGTTACGATTGTTTTGTTTTTAGCTTTGTAATACTGTATCAGGTGTAACTGAAATTTTAAAATTAGTTAAATGTATGTAGAAAAGTCCATAGAATCGAATGGCGCAAGCCCCGTGCCTCTAACATTTACCGTTCATTAGCTATAGACCGCCAAAGTGAAAAAAACTTGTAAGTTTCCATTAAAAATAAATATTTCTATTTCGGAAACTAAGCCCTAGGGAATTTTTTCATTATTTTTCCCGTAACCAGCGGGTCCGGATTAGGGGAAAATGATACTTTTCATTTATATACAGGCTGGTTTAATTTTTAGAAGACTACTGCTTATTTGAAGTTACGATTGTTTTGTTTTTAGCTTTGTAATACTGTATCAGGTGTAACTGAAATTTTAAAATTAGTTAAATGTATGTAGAAAAGTCCATAGAATCGAATGGCGCAAGCCCCGTGCCTCTAACATTTACCGTTCATTAGCTATAGACCGCCAAAGTGAAAAAAACTTGTAAGTTTCCATTAAAAATAAATATTTCTATTTCGGAAACTAAGCCCTAGGGAATTTTTTCATTATTTTTCCCGTAACCAGCGGGTCCGGATTAGGGGAAAATGATACTTTTCATTTATATACAGGCTGGTTTAATTTTTAGAAGACTACTGCTTATTTGAAGTTACGATTGTTTTGTTTTTAGCTTTGTAATACTGTATCAGGTGTAACTGAAATTTTAAAATTAGTTAAATGTATGTAGAAAAGTCCATAGAATCGAATGGCGCAAGCCCCGTGCCTCTAACATTTACCGTTCATTAGCTATAGACCGCCAAAGTGAAAAAAACTTGTAAGTTTCCATTAAAAATAAATATTTCTATTTCGGAAACTAAGCCCTAGGGAATTTTTTCATTATATTTCCCGTAACCAGCGGGTCCGGATCAGGGGAAAATGATACTTTTCATTTATATACAGGCTGGTTTAATTTTTAGAAGACTACTGCTTATTTGAAGTTACGATTGTTTTGTTTTTAGCTTTGTAATACTGTATCAGGTGTAACTGAAATTTTAAAATTAGTTAAATGTATGTAGAAAAGTCCATAGAATCGAATGGCGCAAGCCCCGTGCGTCGAACATTTACCGTTCATTAGCTATAGACCGCCAAAGTGAAAAAAACTTGTAAGTTTCCATTAAAAATAAATATTTCTATTTCGGAAACTAAGCCCTAGGGAATTTTTTCATTATTTTTCCCGTAACCAGCGGGTCCGGATTAGGGGAAAATGATACTTTTCATTTATATACAGGCTGGTTTAATTTTTAGAAGACTACTGCTTATTTGAAGGTACGATTGTTTTGTTTTTAGCTTTGTAATACTGTATCAGGTGTAACTGAAATTTTAAAATTAGTTAAATGTATGTAGAAAAGTCCATAGAATCGAATGGCGCAAGCCCCGTGCCTCTAACATTTACCGTTCATTAGCTATAGACCGCCAAAGTGAAAAAAACTTGTAAGTTTCCATTAAAAATAAATATTTCTATTTCGGAAACTAAGCCCTAGGGAATTTTTTCATTATTTTTCCCGTAACCAGCGGGTCCGGATTAGGGGAAAATGATACTTTTCATTTATATACAGGCTGGTTTAATTTTTAGAAGACTACTGCTTATTTGAAGTTACGATTGTTTTGTTTTTAGCTTTGTAATACTGTATCAGGTGTAACTGAAATTTTAAAATTAGTTAAATGTATGTAGAAAAGTCCATAGAATCGAATGGCGCAAGCCCCGTGCCTCTAACATTTACCGTTCATTAGCTATAGACCGCCAAAGTGAAAAAAACTTGTAAGTTTCCATTAAAAATAAATATTTCTATTTCGGAAACTAAGCCCTAGGGAATTTTTTCATTATTTTTCCCGTAACCAGCGGGTCCGGATTAGGGGAAAATGATACTTTTCATTTATATACAGGCTGGTTTAATTTTTAGAAGACTACTGCTTATTTGAAGTTACGATTGTTTTGTTTTTAGCTTTGTAATACTGTATCAGGTGTAACTGAAATTTTAAAATTAGTTAAATGTATGTAGAAAAGTCCATAGAATCGAATGGCGCAAGCCCCGTGCCTCTAACATTTACCGTTCATTAGCTATAGACCGCCAAAGTGAAAAAAACTTGTAAGTTTCCATTAAAAATAAATATTTCTATTTCGGAAACTAAGCCCTAGGGAATTTTTTCATTATTTTTCCCGTAACCAGCGGGTCCGGATTAGGGGAAAATGATACTTTTCATTTATATACAGGCTGGTTTAATTTTTAGAAGACTACTGCTTATTTGAAGTTACGATTGTTTTGTTTTTAGCTTTGTAATACTGTATCAGGTGTAACTGAAATTTTAAAATTAGTTAAATGTATGTAGAAAAGTCCATAGAATCGAATGGCGCAAGCCCCGTGCCTCTAACATTTACCGTTCATTAGCTATAGACCGCCAAAGTGAAAAAAACTTGTAAGTTTCCATTAAAAATAAATATTTCTATTTCGGAAACTAAGCCCTAGGGAATTTTTTCATTATTTTTCCCGTAACCAGCGGGTCCGGATTAGGGGAAAATGATACTTTTCATTTATATACAGGCTGGTTTAATTTTTAGAAGACTACTGCTTATTTGAAGTTACGATTGTTTTGTTTTTAGCTTTGTAATACTGTATCAGGTGTAACTGAAATTTTAAAATTAGTTAAATGTATGTAGAAAAGTCCATAGAATCGAATGGCGCAAGCCCTGTGCCTCTAACATTTACCGTTCATTAGCTATAGACCGCCAAAGTGAAAAAAACTTGTAAGTTTCCATTAAAAATAAATATTTCTATTTCGGAAACTAAGCCCTAGGGAATTTTTTCATTATTTTTCCCGTAACCAGCGGGTCCGGATTAGGGGAAAATGATACTTTTCATTTATATACAGGCTGGTTTAATTTTTAGAAGACTACTGCTTATTTGAAGTTACGATTGTTTTGTTTTTAGCTTTGTAATACTGTATCAGGTGTAACTGAAATTTTAAAATTAGTTAAATGTATGTAGAAAAGTCCATAGAATCGAATGGCGCAAGCCCCGTGCCTCTAACATTTACCGTTCATTAGCTATAGACCGCCAAAGTGAAAAAAACTTGTAAGTTTCCATTAAAAATAAATATTTCTATTTCGGAAACTAAGCCCTAGGGAATTTTTTCATTATTTTTCCCGTAACCAGCGGGTCCGGATTAGGGGAAAATGATACTTTTCATTTATATACAGGCTGGTTTAATTTTTAGAAGACTACTGCTTATTTGAAGTTACGATTGTTTTGTTTTTAGCTTTGTAATACTGTATCAGGTGTAACTGAAATTTTAAAATTAGTTAAATGTATGTAGAAAAGTCCATAGAATCGAATGGCGCAAGCCCTGTGCCTCTAACATTTACCGTTCATTAGCTATAGACCGCCAAAGTGAAAAAAACTTGTAAGTTTCCATTAAAAATAAATATTTCTATTTCGGAAACTAAGCCCTAGGGAATTTTTTCATTATTTTTCCCGTAACCAGCGGGTCCGGATTAGGGGAAAATGATACTTTTCATTTATATACAGGCTGTTTTAATTTTTAGAAGACTACTGCTTATTTGAAGTTACGATTGTTTTGTTTTTAGCTTTGTAATACTGTATCAGGTGTAACTGAAATTTTAAAATTAGTTAAATGTATGTAGAAAAGTCCATAGAATCGAATGGCGCAAGCCCCGTGCCTCTAACATTTACCGTTCATTAGCTATAGACCGCCAAAGTGAAAAAAACTTGTAAGTTTCCATTAAAAATAAATATTTCTATTTCGGAAACTAAGCCCTAGGGAATTTTTTCATTATATTTCCCGTAACCAGCGGGTCCGGATCAGGGGAAAATGATACTTTTCATTTATATACAGGCTGGTTTAATTTTTAGAAGACTACTGCTTATTTGAAGTTACGATTGTTTTGTTTTTAGCTTTGTAATACTGTATCAGGTGTAACTGAAATTTTAAAATTAGTTAAATGTATGTAGAAAAGTCCATAGAATCGAATGGCGCAAGCCCCGTGCCTCGAACATTTACCGTTCATTAGCTATAGACCGCCAAAGTGAAAAAAACTTGTAAGTTTCCATTAAAAATAAATATTTCTATTTCGGAAACTAAGCCCTAGGGAATTTTTTCATTATTTTTCCCGTAACCAGCGGGTCCGGATTAGGGGAAAATGATACTTTTCATTTATATACAGGCTGGTTTAATTTTTAGAAGACTACTGCTTATTTGAAGGTACGATTGTTTTGTTTTTAGCTTTGTAATACTGTATCAGGTGTAACTGAATTTTGAAAATTAGTTAAATGTACGTAGAAAAGTCCATAGAATCGAATGGCGCAAGCCCCGTGCCTCTAACATTTACCGTTCATTAGCTATAGACCGCCAAAGTAAAAAAAAACTTGTAAGTTTCCATTAAAAATAAAAATTTCTATTTTGGAAACTTAGCCCTAGGGAATTTTTTCATTATTTTTCCCGTAACCAGCGGGTCTGGATTAAAGGAAAATGATACTTATCATTTATATACAGGGTGGTTTATTTTTAGAAGACAACTGCATATTTGAAGGTACGATTGTAACTAACTTGAAACTAAGCCCTAGGGATTTTTTTCATTATTTTTCCCGTAAACAGCGGGTAGAAAAGTCCATAGAATAGAATGGCGCAACCCCCGTGCCACCCACTTATGATTTACAAATTGTTTGCTAATTTAATCAACTTCGTATCTTTTATAGTTCTCGAGATAAGAATAATTCCCCACTTATTGAACATCTATATAGTGTGTATATAAATGCAAAATTGAACTTACAATGTATATTTTTTCAGATTTGAAAGTCTGGAGATCAGGCGAACTGGTTCACAACTTCATAATACTGCAGGAGAAGGTTTCTTGATCCAGAAAACGAAATGAAGTCCACCAGGTCCGGAGAAAAGCTCCAAGATGCTGCAGACTCACGAACGGGTTCTCCAAGACGCGATGTCTGCGTCTCCTACTACTGGAACGTCGGCAACGCCATCATCTGTAAAAAAAACAAGATTAAAATATTATTTATTAAATTTGCATATTGTATTTTTTTATCTGTATACATCATATCTCGATTTTAGTAAATGTCCATGTTTTAAGGTTCCTAGAATCCAACAAAAACAATATTGTTTAAAAATCAAAAGAATAATATAAATAATTATATACAATTCTTTTTATCCTTTCCTAATACTAATATCAATTTGTTTCATACATTTTATAATTGCTTTTCGTTGATAATAATTCAAATGTTTCAAATATAGTACTATTCATGTTAATAGAACAAGCAGTGACATCTAGCGAATACTCCGTGACGAGACATAACATATCTCTATCCTTAGTTGTCTCTTTCTGTCCAGCCGAAAACAAAACAAATGCTTTGATGTTATATCTAGTGTACACTATTATTCACGAAAGATGACTATTCAAGGTCATTTGTTCGAGTAAAGAATACACATCACTTTATAGCAGTAGCCTAGCAACATTTTGTATTAGAAAGAGAAAGATTATTTGACCTATGTCTATTTAATTTATGTGGTGTGGCATTACTTTCTAACACACTATAAATAATAATGACATATGTCGTAGAATTACAGATCCCTAATTATCTACTGCACTGCCCTCTGTGCTAATATTTACCCAGTGGCGTTGACATTTAAATCAAATTATTATTCCTTGGTTTATAAGTTAAGTCTATGTTTTTGTATTTTGCAAAAACGTAAGTGAAGAACATAAATCTTTCAGAAATGCATTATTTAGAAAGAAACATAATTTTCAAATGAATTACTCTTAGTTTTTCAGTTAAAATGTATCCATAAATATGTCATGTTGCGCGCCTATGCATACGAAATGCAATGAAGTTATCTGCAAGTAATATCAGACGGCTCACAAATGACCTTGAATAGTCATCTTTCGTGAATAATGGGCCCTATTCTGTAACTCAATCGATAACTTTTATCGATCGATAATAAATTATAGCCAATAATTATAGTAGACACTGAATAAAAAATGATACTGACAAATGATACATTTGTTTCTATTTGTCAAAAATTGTTATCGAATGAGTTACAGGATAGGGGCGAATGTTTATTTGTGATCGTTGCATCAAACCGTATCAAAATGAAGCAATGGTGAACAAACCATATAAGATTTTATCGAGCGATACGAGAAATTCCATTGCCACCTTTAATGGGCTGAATTTTCCAAATGCACTTTTGTGATTTAATTAAATTTTAGCATTGTAAAAATATTCAAATATTGAGATTTCAAATTTGTTATTATTTACAATATTCATTAGAAAATAAGTAATATTAAATATATAAAATACTTAAAAAGTATATAACGATTGACTGCAAAACAATGCAATTTGGTACATATTGTAATTTGGAATGAAATAAAGCCTTGTACACACTGTACAATTTTTCGTAATCTTGTAGATACTGAAAATGGAAACAATATAGATAATTTGCATTATATATATATATATATATATATATATATATATATATATATATATATATATATATATATATATATAATATACTTATATAAATATAGTGTTAAATATATTATAATATTGTCTTGGTTTTTTGGCGACAGGATAAATTTATTTTATCTAATGATTTCGTTTTGTTTGTACACTGGTTGCTATGACAACTACATCAATAAGAATCCATTCCCGCGCAATCAACCATTTTGAATTCAAATATTCAAAAAAAAATCTGATGTGGCCAGCACGTAACCTCTCGCCAGATATTTTACCTGGTTGTACGCATAAAACAAAAAATATTTTTAAATGCAAATACATATATTCATGTCTCACTACAAAATAATTCTCACATATATTTGCAAAATCTATGGGATATTTTAATATAAATTATGTACAATACATACATTTTCGTTATATTCAATATCCTGAAATTTTCTTTTTCTACTTTCCTTTTTTTCGTTATATTCGTCATTTTTTCGCAAATTCCTTTTATATTCTTTTTTACGTATATTCTTCTGCGTTGTTTTCATAATTTTCATAATGATGTACAAATATTTTTGACAGTGGCATACAAATATTTTTGACAGTGACATTTATGTGTCAATTACAAACATTTGAATTTCTTGCCTTGAAGTAGTTTGATCTGAGAATTTTTACATCAAATTATTTTATATGCATTTCTTTATCTCTAAATCTATAGAAGATATAATAATGAATTTATATTTATCGAATAAAGAATTTAACGTTCTTTAATATAAGTATTTACATAAATTTTCGATAAATAATATTTAGATGATTTTTTTCTTGTAACTACTACTTCCTGTTGTCCAATTGTTACCAAAACTTAATCAACTCTTCCCATTATTGTTAGATTGAGGAATCTGTAGTTAAAAATGTCTTAAGTCTGATAGTATTTGAGAAATCGTGGATCCAACATACATACATCCACACACACATACGGTCATCATCGACAAAAATGTTATAATCGGATTCTAGAGACCTCTCTTAGAGAGAGGTAAAAAAACAAACATTGTCAGTGCTCAAAATATAATTTTTATTTTCAGTATTTCACAATAATTATTTATAAACATGCAAGGCCCTTAAAAAGAAGAAGAAGAGGACGAAAAGTTATCACAATAATTATTACAATAATCAAGTTGCCTTAAACAAGCGTTAATAATATCTAAAATGATTTCTGCTACTTTCTCTGTTGTAAATTTATCACTTATGTTAGGAACGTGTATAAAAATTGTTCTGCTGTTATCAACACTCAAAGATTTGTAGTAGATATATTCACATAAGTACCTATAAAAATAATACATTTTTAAAACATAATATACAATCAAAATCAAATTTTAACACAACACAATTTAATGTTGGCTAAAAATTGTAAGCTAAGCAGAGGCATTATGTCCAAAAATTAAAAATACACAAGCCTGGGGAAATTTTGTTCTGAAAGTTGTCTCCACTGTCATGTAGAGAGACTCCTCCTCTTTCCGCCAGTAGGAAATCCGTTCGATCACTACTGTAAAACACTAAAGAAACGATGAAGAGCATCCGCCATACATCCCCGATCTGCCACCGTCTGATAAGACAAAGTAAAAGAGGAAGTGAAACGGAGACTATGTAGAGAAATAGTTGGTTGACTTACCAACACCCTCTTGTAAGATTTTTGAAAATAATATCTTTTTTCGATTTTGGTAGCCTGTATATATTTAATTTTTGAACGGCCCTCGTACAGTGGCGTACCCAGGAAGAGGGCGATAGAGGCGACCCCCCCCCCTAGACCTATACATATATTTTTTTATATCAGATATTTCGAGTTAGTTGTAACAATTGTCATAAAATTGCTCTAAGTTTTGTTTATGTATCTCGAAATTTCTTCTAATAATGGCCCCTTACTTAAGTAAATCTGACTTAAGTACCGTTCACAATAAAAAAGAATTGCACCTTGTTATCAAGAAAAAAATTGGCGTGATGAAAAAATTGCCCTAGAATTTCTGAAGAAGAGACAGCCATTTTCAAGTATAAATTATACTATTAGGTGACAGATTTTGTTTTTTAATGTGACTAATATTTTTAATGTAACCATGGGCGCCCATACAATGTTGTTCGGGGGGGGGGGGCAAAGTCAAGAATACAAAAATATAATTTTCTAAAAATAAGTATATTCTTAAAAATATAAAACAACATAAATATTTATGAAAAAAACTACAATACAGTAATAGTACATTACTAACCGAGGTGGAAAGTGTTTCATTACTGTCGAGGGCGAAGATAGCTGACCAAGGCGCGAAGATTAACAATAACTAACTTCCCAACTTTTTAAAAGTCAGAAATCGTTATATTACCAACTGATTGTGAACAAACAACATTACCTACTTATTCTTTTTCCGAAAATGCTAATTTTAAATTCTTTGCATCTTTGGCAAATTCATTTAGAACTTCGTCTATATATTTTTGTTTATTTTCGATTATGTAATCGCGATGGAGGCTCATCATACATAAACCGTCTAGCCGATATTCGCTAATAGTAGATCTAATCCATGTTTTCACTCTTCTTAGAGTGCTACCAAAAATCTTTCCACAGTACATACAGTTGGAGGAAGATAAATTAAAATTTCTAAAGCTTTGGATATTGCTGGGTAAAATGTACAATGTTGTAAAAGTTCTATTACAGGAGTTTCTTCAGTAATAATCATTTCTTTATTTGAAACCCAATATTCGTGCCATGTTAAAGCTTCTTCTAAAAAATTGTCAATTTTATAATATGAATGAATCTCTTGAGCTAGTTTAGTAAAATTATTATAGTTTATTTGTTTTAAATTAATCGCATGCAAATTATAGACCAAAAAGGCAACATTATTATCATTCGAAAACCGATAATTTAAAGAACTAATTAAGGAATCTAAGTAACTTATAAAAATTGCTTTTTTAAAATATTCTCGCACAAAATTAGCTTCGTAGTTTGCACGGTGAATTTGTCTTCCACCACTAGCGACATTTTTAATTCAAGATCAAAATTAAGATGCGACGTAAGTAGCCGTGATAAAACAATTAAAAATGGTAGCTTTGCTTATAAAATTCTTAAAATTAGAGAAAAGCCAGGGGGGGGGCAAGTGCCCCCTCTTGACCCCCCACCCCACCCTATGGGCGCCATGAACATTGAGTTTTGACACATTTTGGAACTTGATTTTTCCTAGCCAATAGGAGGTTTCAAAAATCCACTCAATGTTGGAATATATACTAAAATGACCCGAGAATATGTGGACAAAATTTGAAGTCCCAATCATTATTCTCAAGATAATAATAGATGGTTAAACTATCGCCCAAAAAAGCTATCTACAATTGTCTTACTTACTTTCCCGCATTATTAGAGGTACAAGCTACTCTATTTGGATATAGCTTGTTGACCTCCTTGCAGATGTCCTCCAAGTCTAGCTTGCAGCAGATGGTGTCCAGTCCAGCATTAGAAGGACATGCATCACCTGTTGGATGTTTGCAACCTACGCAATCTGGCATAGAGTAACCAGAACGGCTAGCTTGAGACTCTATTGTTATTAGATTTGCTACTGCTGATACGCCTACATGTACCATAAGCTAGAAATACATACCTACATATACTCGCTATGTTTGTATGAAGTGAAAGATGAAGATATGTTAAATGATATGCTGCCAATGGCAATCAAAATTTATACTATTGCATATTTCCAATTATTGACCACGAAAGTTATTTTAAACATATTTATGTCTCATAAAAGTACGAGTATTATGAACTGTTTATTGCTAGGATACGGTGTATATAAACATATCTATAATGAGGGCATAATAATTTATTATGCCCTCATTATAATCCAAACATCGTTTATGGACTTTAAATTAGAAATAATATGAACGATATATAACGAATATTATTTTCTTTTTAATTATAATTCATTACAATAATAATAAGGATTGATTACAACAATTAATATAATAAGAAAACAGCTTTAAAAGCACAACACAGAAATCATTTTTAATGAGATCATGCACGATTTTTCATTTTTAACTTGAATCGATAGAGTAATGAAAAATAATAGACATTGTTCAAAACGCGGCCTCGCCCCTTGCCCAGTGACGTCAGCGTTTCATCAACGCGGCCATTTTGATTGTTACATTAACGTCAAAGTGACATTTAAAGATAACCTGAAATTAACGAAAGTAAATATGTCAGTGAAACGATGTAAAATATTTTTAATAGTACCGGGTGACAAAAAAAACAACTGGAAAAACAGTTACTGTTTGTATTGAAAAATACGGATTTGATACGCAACAAAGTAACGGTAATGAAATTCTAAGAATACACAACGAACAACGTAGACAAATGTTAATCAGACGAAAAAGTAAAAAGGAATGACTAATGAACAGCAGCTCAGTGATACGTGGATAACTTCAGGTCAAATGAAAATTATATTTATAAAAATGAATAGAATGATGTTATATTAACATATTATAGCATTTCTATCAAATATTTAGATATGTAATTCTCAATTTATAGTCTACATAATTTTTTTCTTTTAAAATTTTTGTGTCGATATAATAGGGGGGTATGAAATGAGTCTGAACTTGCAGTGTGAAACGCTGACGTCACAACATGGCTGGTTTTTTGCAACTTTTTAAAAATGTTACACTTAAAAACGATTTTTTACAACAAAAAATGTAAACAAAAATAATTCATTCATACAGATCGATAAATTAGACTATGCTTATTTAATTATAATACTTAAAATTGATTATGAAAAGGGCCTTAAAAAGCAATGTTTGGCATTGATTTTTGACGGATGACGGATCACTAATTTTTTTGGGGACGATATTTATCCGCGTTTGAATTTATTTTTTATTTATTTACAGTCAAATGTGACACATCCAAAGCAGTACAAACTCTAAAATGTAATAATATTCAGAAATAAGTGCATAAGAAATAAAGAACTGAGATCTGTCATGTGAAAACGAACCTCAAAATACAATACTTACATTTTCTACAGACGCGAATGGAATAATTAGGGGAACATTTATGCGTTTCCTCTTCCTCAAAGTATGCAGAAGCATTCAAAATAATTTCTTTACACCGTTTCGATAAAATATCTTCCCAAACATCAAATTTACCCATTCCATCATCCCAAAATATTGATGTTTTAAAAATAAATAAATGTTGATAATAAACAAAACAATTAAACAACATCCTTAGCAACGCCAAAGCTTAATCATTGTTGTAATCAAAATTATTATAAATGAAAACTTATTTCACATATTCTAGTGAGACATAAAATCTTGTTGACATACAACAAACTTTAAAACAAAAACATACCTCTGGCTTGTGTTTCTCCCATAATTCTTTCGTATTCCTTTCTACATCTACATAAGTGACTGGTATTTCAGCTATTTGAAACTCAATATCTGTTGTATTTTTACTAGGTATTAGTTTTACAGCTTCCCAGCTTGGATTTTTATCTTTGAAATCTCTAAAAGGGCCGAAGCCTGTGACTACTACTGTTTTACCCATTGAAAGACGTTAGACAATAAATAGAATAATTATTTTTTTTATGTAAAACACTTTTATGATTTCTTATCATATGTAAGTTATCTTGTTGTCAGTCGACTTGAAATACAAATATTTTAATGTTTTTTTAATGATAAACTATTTATTTTTATTTGTTTTGATACGGTTAGAATTTTGGTTTGATTCTAATAAGAACAGATGGTTGACGAAATTCAACGAAAAAATTTTCTTGTAAACATGTTGACATTAATATTAAAATGCTATTATTTACGTATATAATATTATTTGTTATATATTTCCTATAATATTACAATATATACATATACATTTTTATATTAAATACATGAAAAATAATATATAGATCTATCATAAATCATTTTTGGCGCCAAAAAATCTTTCAACGGACTATACTTTAACCTTGCTTCTAATTGGTTGGGAAAACACGCCTCCTATGATTATAATATTATCTTTTCTATAATTGCAGATAGCAGAAAAACATTATGTAATGTTTTCTAAATATATAAAGTCACGTAAAATATTGATTGTATATACATTGATTTTATGTGACCTCCATATTTTAATTTGTGTGTCAAGTACAATATCAAAACAATTATTTTATGGACAATCGACTGTTAAGGCTTTAAAAAAATATATAAATTCAATTATTTTTCTATCGGTTGTGATTTGGACGACAACGGTTCGATTCCGATTGACGTCAAACTTTAATTTTATTTCAAGTAGCATATAAGTTTTATGCTCTCTCCATGACAACTTTGGAAGCCCGTGAAGTGACGCCTGGTAACGCCCTAAACGATATAGACACAGCCAGATTGTAAAATCTGTTTTTTTATATAATGCCTAGTTCAGAATTTTACCTCCCGTCATATCGTAGGTAAGGGAGGTAATGTTTTCGCTCCAAAAATTCGATACTGAGTTTTCAGTAAAAAATCTGATGTGGCCAGCACATAACCTCCCGTCAATTCCATGTTTAAAATAGCAATGAGCTTTAAGTAAAGTATCACTTCCGATTGATCGTTTGTAAACAAAATCTAATTTGTTCCAATAAATAGAAAAATCTGTAATACGAAATTTTGGATTATATTTTACTATGTTTTTCCTCGAAAATCTGTTAAAAGGTCCAAATTAAGTACCACTTCCGGTTTATCATATAGGTATAGTCAAAATCTATGTTCTTTCAAATTATACACGAGTTTTAAATACCAAATTTGATAGGTTTTGGATCATGTTTTAATATATTTTTTCAATAAAATCTGTTCATAATTTTCTGTAAAATACTACTTCCGGTTTATCAATCTTAGAAAAAAATCCAATATGCCGTTCTTATTAATATAAAAGTCTTAAATACCAAATTTGGCAAGGTTTGGAATATATCATAATATAGGTATTTTTCACGAAAATCTGTTTAGAGCTTCAAGTAAACTATCACTTCCGGTTTATCAATTTTAGGAAAAATCTAATATGTCGTTCTCTCAATCTAGAAGTCTTAAATACCAAATCTGAAAAGTTTTGGAATATATAATTTTAAGATAAAAGATACAGATAATTTGAAAAGTATTTAAAATGAAGTGTGTGTGTGTGTGGATGTTGGATCCACGATTTCTCAAATACTATAAGACTAAAGACATTTCTAACTACGGATTCCTCAAGCTAACAATAATGGGAATAGTTGATTAAGTTTTGGAAAAATTGGACAACTGGAAGTAGTAGTTACAAGAAAAAAATCATCTAAATATTATTTATCGAAAATTTATGTAAATATTTATATTAAAGAACGTTAAATTTTTTATTCGATAAATATAAATTCATTATTATATCTTCTATAGATTTAGAGACAAAGAAATGCATATAAAATAATTTGATGTAAAAAATCTCAGATCAAACTACTTCAAGGCAAGAAATTCAAATGTTTGTAATTGACACATAAATGTCACTGTCAAAAATATTTGTATGCCACTGTCAAAAATATTTGTACATCATTATGAAAATAAAAAAAAGTTAACAGCGCAAAAGAATATACGTAAAAAGAATATAAAAGGAATTTGCGAAAAAATGACGAATATAAAGAAAAAGAAAATTTCAGGATATTGAATATAAGGAAAATGTACGTATTGTACATAATTTATATTAAAATATCCCATAGATTTTGCAAATATATGTGAGAATTATTTTGTAGTGAGACATGAATATTTGTATTTAAAAATATTTTTTGTTTTATGCGTACAACCAGGTAAAATATCTGGCGAGAAGTTACGTGCTGGCCACATCAGATTTTTTATATGGAATAAATAGTACATGCACAGAAAAAGAAATATTTATAAGTAAGCAAAAGTAACCATCCGCTACTTGCGCATAATATTCTGTAGTTTTCTACAAAAGCCGTGTTTCTTCGGGTTGTGATTTTGTGAATCCTGATTAATTTAATCGTGATCCTTTTGAAACAGGATTTAAAAATTATAGCAAGAAAACAACACAATCTAGTGTCAAATGTCAATGTCATATGCAGACTAATGCAAACTATCCTGCTTTATTTTATAAATAATCAACTGTCTAGTGTTATATTCAGAATTAAAAATGGGTTATATTGAAGTAAAAAATAATGTTCTTGGTAAGGAATATGAAGTATGTTTATTTCAAACAAATCTTTAAGTGGTTCATTACACGCTTTTGTAGAAAAATCTTATTTCTCTTGATGCCACAAACCCCACATTTGTAAATTTCTACGCTCGAAATAGTATATTTTCAATTTGTTCTGAACTGAATCCATGTGAATCACTCAAAAAGGTTGATTCTGAAGGGAAGGGGGAATGTTGTCTAGTGATCACAAAATGAGAAAGTGGGAATAACGAATAGGAAACGAAAAAACATTATTCTTCTTAATCATTATCACTTTTATCATTTAGATCACGAATCACAGCTCGAAGGAACACGGCTAAAGTTAGGAAGGTAGAGAAACAAACAGGAACATATTCAAATTAATAACAGAAATAAACGAACAATTAAAATCTCTGGAGTCTCACAGATTCCACACTACCACAGTAGGGTTAAAGGTAGAACACACGTAATATAAATAACGCAAGGAGATTACTATTGTTAAGACGCATGCGCACATTCTGCGTTACTGCCAATGCTGTTTCGCCCGGCTGATGTCGGTATGACGTCACAAGTAGTGGACGCGTTGTTTAAAACTATTATAATTCTTCTATCTTGAACAATAGAAATATACGGTTTGAAAATTTGTTCTTAAAATTTTTCATTCTACAATTTTAATGAGAAATTTTCGTTTTCCGGGAATGGACTGTGTCATATTTTGAGTCAGAGCTCAACGTTTCGCCCGCAGTCATATGGGGCATCTTCAGGAGCAAGGGGGATAGTACTGTCTTAAACACGGTTACCCGACGTGTCAACCACGCTAGAGGCCGAGTTTAAGCAACAAGGAACTCAGTTTACAAGGTTACCCGACGTGTAAACCACGCTAGAGGCCAATAAACCCTTGGTTTATTTGGCCTCTAGCGTGGTTTACACGTCGGGTAACCTTGTAAACTGAGTCTCCCTCCTTTGTTGCTTAAACTCGGCCTCTAGCGTGGTTGACACGTCAGGTAACCGTGTTTAAGACAGTACTATCCCCCTTGCTCCTGAAGATGCCCCATATGACTGCGGGCGAAACGTTGAGCTCTGACTCAAAATATGACACAGTCCATTCCCGGAAAACGAATATTTCTCATGACTCAGACTGTGGAAGCCTACGCAATTATTTTACAATTTTAATTTTTGGTTTACACCCCCTTTAACATTTTTTCTAATCATTCATTTAAAAACATTTGAAATGTTTGGTTGAAAGCTTTAAAGAACACTTGGAACATATTTCAAATAAATAAATAAATGTGTTTAAAATTTTTATTATACAAAATATTTGAAAATACATCGATTATAACCATAACCCTTGTAACCATGGCATCAAATTTTGTTTTTCATAAACAGTCAACCCCTCATTTTCGCCTGTAAATTCTCAGCAAGTTTATTCATAAACTCAAAAGTTTCCAAATAATCAGAACGTTTAACACCATTCATTCCTTTAATACAAATGGCCAAATCTTTTGTCATAAATCCAGACTCAATTGTTTCGACACAAACAGCCTCCAAATTTTCAGCAAATCTTTTTAACTCATTATTATTGTCTAGTTTGGCTCTGTGCAGTAATCCTTTGGTCCAAGCGAAGATGCTAGCAATCGGGTTTGTACTAGTTTCTTGTCCTTTTTGATAACATCTGTAATGTCTGGTGACAGTTCCGTGCGCTGCTTCACTTTCAACTGTCTTGCCATCTGGACAAATCAAAACACTCGTCATAAGGCCGAGACTTCCGTATCCTTGAGCCACGCTGTCTGATTGGACATCGCCATCGTAGTTTTTGCAAGCCCAGACGAATCCCCCTTCTGATTTCATACAATAAGCGACCATATCGTCGATTAATCGGTGTTCATACCATATTTTTTTCGCTTCAAATTGTGGTCTGTATTCTTTTTCGTATATCTCTTGGAATATGTCTTTGAATCGACCATCATACCGTTTTAAAATAGTGTTTTTAGTGCTCAAATATAATGGATAATTTCGGTTTAAGGCGTATTGAAACGAGCTGTGCGCAAACGCGATAATACTTTCGTCTGTGTTAAACATTCCCAGAGCGATTCCAGGCCCTTTGAATTCATGAACAGTGTGCGTAATAGACTCCCCATCACCGCTTTTGGGAGTAAAAACCATTTGTAATGTGCCTGCTCCGGGTACAACAAAATCCGTAGCTTTGTATTGGTCAGCGTGAGCATGTCTACCAATGATGATAGGTTTCTCCCAACATGTAACCAATCGTGGAATGTTTTTGCAAATTATTGCCTCGCGAAAGACCGTCCCGCCTAAAATGTTTCTAATTGTTCCGTTCGGAGATTTCCACATTTGTTTCAAGTTGAATTCTTCAACTCGTTTTTCATCTGGAGTAATAGTCGCGCATTTGATACCAACATTATATTTTTTTATCGCTTCGGCGCAATCAATAGTAACTTGATCATTTGTAAGGTCACGGTTTTCGATTCCTAAATCATAAGTATGTAATTCGATGTCTAAAAAGGGAAGGATTAGTTTTTCTTTGATGCAATCCCAAATGATTCGCGTCATTTCGTCGCCCAAAATATCTACAACTGGACCTGACTTGATTTTTGCCATTTCTGTAACGAACAATAGATCAAATTAAGAGTGCTAAATGCTTGAAGATGTATGCTGTAACGAACCATGGTTTTTGTAATGTGGAATGAGAAATAACATTGTAAATGTGACAAAAATTATGACAAAACTGTCAAATGTATTTGAGAGGTTGGTCTGACGTTTAATTTAACATATGGGATGAGAAAATCGTCGCCTACTTTATTATAATATGTGTAGAAACAACACAATAATTATTCTTTGATGTGTACTATAGGGCGCGAGCAGACACGTGACTCGAGCAACCTTGAAGTGCTTGGAATCAGCTGATTTGTGTGCTGAATGTTTAGACTTATTTTAATTTTAAACTGTTAAAATGTTATTTTACCTTCCGTCACCTTTAGGTAAGCATAGTATTCTCTTTGGTCAAAAAATTCGGTGGTGAGTTTTTGATGAATAAACACGTTTTAGGGTCCCTAGAATACGATTTTACTATTTTTACGATGATGTCTGTATGTGTGTGTGTGTATGTATGTATGTATGTATGTATGTATGTATGTATGTATGTATGTATGTATGTATGTATGTATGTATGTATGTGAGTGTGAATGTATGTATGTATGTGTGCGTGTGTCTGTGTGTGACAAAATTTTCTAATGCGATAACTCTAATACTACAATTCCAAAAATTATAATTCTTTCGTATTCCTCTTCGTTGCATCCATATGAAGAGCTGATTAGATTTTGGTTATAATTGGTCAACCGGAAGTACCCTCATTTTAAGATTTTAACAGTTTTTCTTGAAAAAACGATGTTAAATATCATCTTTTCACATTTAATGTTATTATAAATATTAAAGAACATTGTATTCTCTATACGATTTGATTGCATTTTATACTTCATATTAAATGGATATAGAATTATAAAATTATAAAGAAATTAAATTTCATAAATTAGCCAGCTATGCTAGAAACAGCTACTATATTAAAAAAAATTCTGATTGAAAGATGTCAGTGTCAATTGACATATTCGTAGTATATTTGTGTTATAATTTTTCTCAAGATATGGGATCTTTTTGCTCGAAACTTTCTGTATGGAATTAGTATAAAATACATACATCTGTCGAAAGGTAATATACATACAAGAAATTTAGAATCTTTTGCAAGGAACTTTCTGTATGGATTTTATAAAAAATACATAGGCATTTACGAAAATTCTACCGGTAGATACCGCATCTACCGACTGTGTTCGAAAATCGTACAATATCTACCAGATCCATCTACCGGATTCATGAAGAATCTAATCTCAAAAAAAGGTAGTGATGGAAAGCGAAACGCGCGCGTTAAAAGTGGAAATGTGTTCAAAGTAGGACTCTGCTCAGTTTGTTAACTACATCAAATTTCTAATGTGTTTCAAATTATTAAATTTTTTCATAGGTTATGGATCTACCCTGTTTACCACTTGCGTTCTTAAAATATCGTCTCCGGTAGCTATAACCTGATAAACAGCTGTTTACCGGTAACAGTTCACCGGTAGAATTTTCGTAAATGCCTCATATAACTGACGGAAGGTAATCTGCTGGCCACATCAGATTTTTTATAAAATTATAGATTTTTGAAAAAATCATGAAAAGAACACCGTTAAACGGGTTCCCCACCTTCGGCTGAACCCCCCCCCCCCTCGGAGACTTTTACTATGCCTTATATATATCTAGGAAAATATTAAAGATCGGACCCATGTTGATTAAACTTTTTTACTCATTTTGGTCAATACTATATGCCTTTAAAGTTTGTACCAGAAGTTGTGAGATACCATGACACCAAATGCAAGATTTGTTTACAAATTATAATCAACTAATTATTTATAATATACATAGAAGATGGAAAAATATATTATGAAAAAATCTTCAAATGTACATTGTCATGATAGATAAAGCAAAACTTTTTTTACGATAATAAAATGTATAGATATACAAATCGACATTAAATTTTGCAATGTTTAATATTTAGAAATATGTTTCTTCTAACATTTGATAACTTTAGATAATAAAAATATGTACCAATAACAATTTTAATAGAACAAACAATAATATTTGTTAAAAACTAATAAGTTGGCAAAGCATCAACAAAATGGTTATTTATTTTACAAGCGTTTAAAATAAAGCTTTAATGAATATATTGTTTAATCCCTAGAGCCTACAAGCAATTTTGATGAAATAATAATAACAACCATTATGAATTTAATTTTGAAAATACAAAACCAATCAATTGGTAATCTGTGTATGACAATCGTCGTTGTTATTTATTCAATCAACGTTTTAAACCGTCATTATTTGTTGCAGTGACTACTTTACTTGAAGCTCAAAATACCTTCAAATATTATTTCTTCGAAATTTGTGTTATAAAAATTAAAGATTATTAAATTTTCTACGTATTTGCATAAATACTTTTTCTATATATTTTATGGATAAATTTATAAAATTATCTGTAATTTAAATCCCGGAGACTACGTTTTAAACAAGCACAACTCCTTGGTTACACAGCTCATATCTCAAATGTATGATGTAACTGACAGATAAATGTCACTGTCAAAAAACTAATCATTTCAAATTAATAATAGTAACGTTATAAAATAAAATAGTAAATAGAACCATAGTTATATGGAATGAATCTTAATAATTTTCAACATAACTAAATATGTAAATCTGTATATTTAAATTAATAATAATAATAATAAAATGGCGGGAGGTATTGTCTTTGGTCATAAAATTCGGTGGTGAGTTTTTGATGAATAATAGAATGAATAGTCCCTGGAATAAGATTTTACTATTTTTACGATGATGTCTGTATGTATGTATATATGTACGTATGTATGTATGTCAGTATGTATGTATGTATGTATGTATGTATGTATGTATGTATGTATGTGTGTGTGTGTATGTATGTGTGACGATTTTTTCGGATCCGATAACTCAAATATTACAATTCAAAAAATTATAATTCTTTCGTATTCCTTTTCTTTACATCCATGTGAAAAGTTGATTAGATTTTGGTTATAATTGGTCAAACGGAAGTACCCTCATTTTAAGATTTTAACAGTTTTGCTTGAAAAAACGTTGTTAAATATCAATTTTTCACATTTAATGTTATTATAAATATTAAAGAATATTTTATTTTATATACGATTTGACTATCTTTTATACTTCATATTCAATGGATACAGAGTAAAAAAATCTGATGTGGCCAGCACATTACCTTCCTTCAGTTCTATTTGTTTTGTACAAATTTCATACAGATAGTTCCTTGCAAAAGATTCTATTTTTTGTACACTACCTTCCCGTAATTGTATGTATTGTATACAAATTCCATACAGAAAATTACTAGTAAAAGATCCTATATTTACAGTAAAATTATAATATAAACATGCTATGTCAATTGTACTTGACACTGACATCTTTCAATCAGAATTTTTTTAATATAGTAGCTGTTTCCATAGTTATAGCATAGCTGGCTAATTTATGAAATTTATTTATAATTTTTTAACTCTATACCCATTTAAAATGAAGTATAAAATGCAATCAAATCATATAGAGAATAAAATATTCTTTAATATTTATAATAACATTAAAAGAGAAAAAATGATATTTAACATCGTTTTTTCAAGAAAAAGAGTTAAAATCTTCAAATGAGGGTACTTCCGGCTGACCAATTATAGCCAAAATCTAATCAGCTCTTCATATGGATATAACGAAGAAGAATACGAAAGAATTATAATTTTTGAAATTGTAGTATTAGAGTTATTGCAGACGAAATTTTAGTTAAACACACACATACATACAGACATCATCGCAAAAATAGTAAAATCGTATTCTAGGGACTCTAAAACGTGCTTAACTATTAAAAACTTAGAATCGAATTTTTTGACCAAAAACAATACTTTCCATATATATGAGGGAAGGTAAAAATTATAAAGAAATAAATTTCAAAAAGCAGCCAGCTGTGCTATAACCATGGAAACATCTACTATATACATTAAGAAAATTCAGATTGACAAATGTCAGTGTCAAGTTTAATTGACATAGTATGTTTGTGTATAGAAACTTTTTATAAGGAATTTGTACAAAATACATAGAACTGACTGAAGGTAATGTGCTGGCCACATCAGATGTTTGAAATTAAAATACAATACAAATATAGTACAATACCCTATTCATATTATAATTCAAGTATAATATATGAATAACATAAATATTTCAACTGAATGAAATGAACAGTTATTCATTCCAACCTACATTTTCAAACATTGACAGTTTTTACCATAAAATTGTCACAAAAACCATTTGAAAACTATTATATTTTATATTCCAACACTTATTACGAATATAAAAAGTATTTGCTTACCTGTTTACGATAAAATTCCGGCTAAAAGATGATAAGAAAACAACCGGTTCAATGTCAGCGTCCAATGCACGATGACTCGTGGAATGAGAATGCTTAGAATAAAATTCTACCACGTCAACAGTTCTGCGCATGCGTACGGTAGTAGGGGTTTAACATAATCGCAGACATACCTACTTAAAACTTTGACTTTGTACTTAGTAATTAGGCTCAAAAATTGATTTTATCATGGTGAAAGTTTATGCGATAAAGTACCTTTAAAGTTATAGTAAGATACGTGAAAATTTCTTGTCGAGTATTGTACAATTTTTTTCTAAATTTTATGAGATTGTTCATTGTTGTAATTATGTAATATCCTTGTACTTCTACAAGAAGTTGTTTTGATGTTTTTATGATCTACTTTTTATAAAAAATGCATGATAATATGACACAAGGTTGTTACTGTATTAATTGTTGTTTCATTCAAGATATAGTGAATAATTTAAACATTATTAAGAAAGATAACTACCATACACAAACCATAATACATTATGGGGGTACTTCTATACTGAAATATGAAGCGAAAATTCAAATAAATTGTTCTTGTACTAGAACTATTAACATTTTAAAAAATCTGATGTGGCCAGCACATTACCTTCCGTTGACCTATGTATCTTGTATAAATGTATTTCTTGTACATTACCTTAAGGCAGTTGCACATATTTTATACAAATTCCAAACAGCAAGTTTCTGGCAAAAGATCCTATATTTTTAGTAAAACTATAACACATACATACTGTCAACTGCACTTAACACTGACACCTTTCAATCAAAATTTTTCTCGAAATTTTCTTAATATAGCAGCTGTTTCCAGAGTTATAGCATAGCTGGCTAATATTTAATATATGATATTTAATTTCTTTATTATTTTTTAACTCTATATCCATTTAATATGAAGTATAAAATGCATTCAAATGTATAAAGAATAAAATATTCTTTAATAATTATAATAACATTAAATGTGAAAAAATAATATTTAACATCGTTTTTTCAAGAAAAACTGTTAAAATCTTCCAATGAGAGTATTTCCGGTCGACCAATTATAACCAAAATCTAATCAGCTCTTCATATGGATGTAACGAAGAGGAATGCGAAAGAATTATAATTTTTAGAATTGTAGTATTGGAGATATCGTCGGAGAAAAAAATCGTCACACATACATATACAGAGACATACATAGTAAAAATAGTAAAATTCTAGGGACTTTAAAACGTGCTTATTCATTAAAAACTTACCATCGAATTTTTTGACCGAAAACAATACCTTCCTTACGTAAAGGTATGACGGAAGGTAAAAATTCTGATAGACAGATGTCAATGTTAAGTTTCTATTATAATTTTACAATCAATTCTGAGTAACTTTCTGTATGGAATTTGTATAAAATACATAGAACTGACGGGAGGTAATGTGCTGGCCACATCCGATTTTTTAAAAATGTTAATAGTCTGGAATAGGCCCATAAACCACTTTTTTATTTTACCTCCCGCTACCCTTGGTAAGGTAGGTATAGGGATCATGCTAAAAATCGCATATCGAGATTTTGGTAAATGACTACGTTTTAAGGTCCCTAGAATCCAATTTTAAGTTTTTCACGATGATGTCTGTGTGTATGTGTGTGTGTGTGGATCCTGTATACGCTCTAACTCAAATACTATCATTCAGAAAATTTTGAAACCTTGTATTTCTACCTTATTCTAATATGGAAAGAAGCCATTAGATTTTGGTTTAACACAGATCACCTGAACTTTTCTATATAATTTATGGATAAATTTATAGAATTATATATAATTTAAATCACAGAGCCTATGATTTAAACAAACACAACTACTTGGTTACACAGTTAATATCTCAAATGTATGTAACTGACAGATAAATGTCACTGTCAATGAACTAATCATTTCAAATTAATAATAGTATCGTTTTAAAAAGAAAATAGTAAATAGAACCCTAGTTATATGGAATGGATCTTAATACAGTTTCCGCAATAACTAAATATGTAAGTAAGTGTATTTAAATTAATAAAAATTAAATAGCGGGAGGTTCGGTGTTGGCCACATCAGATTTTTAGGTATGAGGATGGTGTGATTTAAACCGCAGGTCGATATCTCTGCGATTTTTTCAGTTTTTGACGATTTTAAAGAATGTTTAATAATAAATGCATCCGTTGGAAATTTTTTATGAAAATTGGTAGGCTTATGTTTTTTGGTACGAGGAATTTATTGGTAAGGTCGTTGAAGGTGTACCGCATACCCATTTTTGGGTATAAGGGTGGTGTGGTTTGAAAAAAGGTCGAAATTTTTAAAAAATTAAAAATTCTGAAAATTTGTATTTAAGTAGTTTGAAGGGTGTAGATTTAAGATTTTAAAACCGCAGGTCGATATCTCTTTTCGTGTCCGAGATATTCGTCCTCAAAACTTTGCTCAAAAATGCCCATTTTTGGGTCATATTCCAAAAATGGTCAATTATACACCGCTGGCAATATTACCATTAGATTCTACGACCAAAATTACATAAGCATACCAATTTTCATAATTTTTGAACAACTATTACAATCTCCAGAAGGAAAAGTCTGAAAATGGCCAAAAATCGCAAAAAATCTAAGGTGTACCCCTTACGATTTTTTCAGTTTTTGACGATTTTAAAGAATGTTTAATAATAAATGCATCCGTTGGAATATTTTGATGAAAATTGGTAGGCTTATGTTTTTTGGTACGAGGAATTTACTGGTAAGGTCGTTGAAGGTGTACCGCATACCCATTTATGGGTATAAGGGTGGTGTGGTTTGAAAATAGGTCGAAATTTTTAAAAATTTAAAAATTCTGAAAATTTGTATTTAAGTAGTTTGAAGGGTGTAGATTTAAGATTTTAAAACCGCAGGTCGATATCTCTTTTCGTGTCCGAGATATTCGTCCTCAAAACTTTGCTCAAAAATGCCCATTTTTGGGTCATATTCCAAAAATGGTCAGTTATACACCGCTGGCAATATTACCATTAGATTCTACGAGCAAAATTACATAAGCATACCAATTTTCATAATTTTTGAACAACTATTACAATCTCCAGAAGGAAAAGTCTGAAAATGGCCAAAAATCGCAAAAAATCTAAGGTGTACCCCTTGCGATTTTTTCAGTTTTTGACGATTTTAAAGAATGTTTAATAATAAATGCATCCGTTGGAATATTTTGATGAAAATTGGTATACTTATGGTTTTTGGTACAAGGAATTTACTGGTGAGGTCGTTGAAGGTGTACCGCACACCCATTTTTGGGTATGAGGGTGGTGTGGTTTAAAAAAGAATCGAAATTTTTAAAAAATTAAAAATTCTAAAAATTTGTATTTAAATAGTTTGAAGGGTGTAGATTTAAGATTTTAAAACCACAGGTCGATATCTCTTTTCTTTTTCGAGATATTCGATATTTTTACAAAAAAGTGAATACACCCTTTCTCTCGGTTATTATTGCAGATACACATATTGCTTTTTGCATTGTGTGAAAATTGTAATTATGGAACTTCCGGTATAACCGGAAGTGACATCAACTTTGTAAATTTTAAAACAACCTATACTATTTTTTAGTTTCATAATATTTATTAAAACAGGTGAAATTTTTAACCAACGTTCCACGTGAATCAAATCAAAAGTCTTCTTCTTCAAAATCGCTCATTTGAATATTTTAGACAAGAAATAATAGTCAAAATCTATCATATTATGAGACTATAATTTATAAAATTATCTATAATTTAAATCCCGGAGTCTATGCTTTAAACAAATACAACTCCTTGGTTACACAGTTCATATCTCAAATGTATGTAACTGACAGATAAATGTCACTGTCAAAGAACTAATCATTTCAAATTAATAATAGTAACGTTTTAAAAAGAAAATAGTAAATAGAACTGTAGTTATAGGGAATGGGACTTAATACAGTTTACAGCATAAGTAAATATGTAAGTATGTAATTATATTTTAATTAATTAAAATTAAATAGCGGGAGGTATATATTGTGGGTAGAGTCGGTACAGCGGACAAAAATGACAAAATTGGTTACTCATTGAAACATAGCAAGGTTATTTTTTATGTCAGAATAATTTTGCAAATTCTATTTTATAAAATATTTGCAATGAATGCGAATGATAAGACGTTAAATATTATGTGAAGCAGTGGTGGATCTAATAATTCTTACAAAATTACCGATTGAAGTATCAAATTTCATAAATTTCCTAGAAGATCATATGAGGAACAGATGTATAAGAAAATAACTTTTCAACAGATATCTTCTACTAATATGAAAAATTCTTTTAGGTATACATATTTTCTTATTGTAAAATATACTTATCGTATGAATAAAATTCCAACAATGGTCGTCTGATTGCAATAATGAATTATATAAAAATGTGTTTCTTAAGTTACTATTTGAACAAGATATAATACAGAAAATTGTCTTAAAATTGTATAATACTTGCAGTTGTATGAAATAGAAGTCTATTTTTGACATAATTCGTCTATTTATTATAAATTTTGTACATGTAATGTTAATGTTAAAGATAGAAATTCACATGGTTCGTACTTTTCGTGTATTTTCTTTTCCGAGCTAGTGCAACTGAATCCACTTAGAGCCTGGTATATTTTCAATGAAGAATCTTCTTCATTTATTGCGAATATAAAAGAAAGATGCTAACATCATCCACTGATATTGTGATATGTAGAAATTTTCTTCTTTCCAATCATTCAAGTTTTCCAACTTTTTAATCTCAATTTCCATGTATTGTGCATCTTGTAACATTTAACTAATATTATAAATTATAATATAAATTTAAATATGATAAAATGGTTTACAGAAATCACACATTATGAGAAACATTATATTTTCTGCCACAGTATTTTGACTTTTTTGATTGTCACATCACATATACCGTGTGTCTATCTTAAAGGTGTACATAGGAGATTAACATGGGAAATCAGTTTTCTGCAATTTCCTGTTCGCCTAATTATTTTAAATAAAAACGCGTCAAATAAATGTTTTAGGGCATAAAATTCTGCATCTAAATCAATAAATAGAATTACCTTTACATGCTTTGTAACGACAGAAATTAAATCTGAAAATTTCGAAAATTACGTTGAAAATATCAACATTCATGGAATTGAACAATAAATAAATAAATGCTTGACGTTTTATCAAATTGTCAGAAACGTCAAATAAGTTAACTTACGTTGTGACAGATAAAACATCAAGCATTTATTTATTTATTTTTTGTTCAATTCCATGGCTGTCGATATTTACAACGTAATTTTCGAGATTTTCATAATTAATTTCTGTCGTTACAAAGCATGTAAAGGTAATTTTGTTTATTGATTTAGATGCAGAATTCTATGCCCTAAAAATTTTATTTGACGCGTTTTTGCTTTAAATAATTAGGCAAGCAGGAAATTGCAAAAAACAGATTTCCCATGTTAATCTCCTATGTACACCTTTAAGACAGACACACGGTATAGCAATTTAAATATTTTCTTTATTCATTTCAATATACTATGACGTATAATATTCATATACAACAGCTAAAACTCAAAATAAAATTGTAAATTGTATCACTTTCTCGAAATGTCAAAATTGATTCGGTACCCAAAAATGCCAATGTAGCCGTTAGAGGCGCTGACGCTCAAAATGTGCACATCGCCTATATTGTGAGTAGAGTTGTGATGTCACGTGTGCAAACCAATGACATTGTAACAATATTTATTCATGAGAGATCCGCCATCTTTCTCACCAATAGAAATGGAAAATGGATAGTCTTTCATATTTTTTGCTAATAGAAAATCCACAACGATATATTGTTTTAATTCGTTATAACTTTATAATGAAAAATATATTTTAATATTAATTACCGTTACTACTTATCAATCAGCAGACTGCCAAACCCAAAAATGGGTAATTAATAAATCATACGAATATATGTAATAATAAATATTTGACAAAATACAAAACTTACAATACATTTCACAATAAATTTATATTATGTCCCTTCCGGTTTCTTTTCTTCCGTTGTTTCGTCAGGTTTACTTTTGTCTTGGGAAGTGGATTGAGAGGTACTGCCTCCGCTACCTTCAGTGTTAACGACAGATTTCTTTTCTTCACTTTTAGCTACATCAGCTTTACCATCTGGTGGTTTGCAACAATTGTCTTTAAGGGAGATTCCTCTTATGTTCTTCATTACACAACTTTCTTGAATTCTTAGATCTGATAGTTTGTTTTCTTCTAGTCGTTTAGGTTCAAGTTTCTTTTCTTCCGGTGTTTCTTCAGATTGGGGCGTTTTACCAACACTTTTTTTAACTTCAGGTGCTTCCGCTGGAGTTTCAGGTTTACCAACACTACTTTTTTTAACTTCAGGTGCTTCAGCTGGAACTTCAGGTTTACCAATACTACTTTTTCTAACTTCAGGTGCTTCAGTTGGTTCAGTTGGAACTTCAGTTTTACCAATACTACTTTTTTTAACTTCAGGTGCTTCAGCTGGAGTTTCAGGTTTGCCAACACTACTTTTTTTAACTTCAGGTGCTTCAGCTGGCACTTCAGCTTTACCAATACTACTTTTTCTAACTTCAGTTGATTCAGCTGGGACTTCAGTTTTAGCAATACTACTTTTTCTAACTTCAGGTGTTTCAGCTGGCACTTCAGCTTTACCAATACTACTTTTTCTAACTTCAGTTGCGTCAGTTGGAACTTCAGTTTTACCAACACTACTTTTTTTAACTTCAGGTGCTTCACCTGGAACTTCAGCTTTACCAATACTACTTTTTCTAACTTCAGTTGATTCAGCTGGGACTTCAGTTTTAGCAATACTACTTTTTCTAACTTCAGGTGCTTCAGCTGGAGTTTCAGTTTTACCAACACTACTTTTTTTAACTTCAGGTGCTTCAGCTGGAGTTTCAGGTTTAGCAACACTACTTTTTTTAACTTCAGGTGCTTCAGCTGGAACTTCAGCTTTACCAATACTACTTTTTCTAACTTCAGGAGCTTCAGTTGGTTCAGATGGAACTTCAGTTTTACCAACACTACTTTTTTTAACATCATTTGCTTCAGCTGGAGTTTCAGTTTTACCAACACTACTTTTTTTAACATCAGGTGCTTCACCTGGAACTTCTGTTTTACCAATACTACTTTTTCTAATTTCAGTTGCTTCAGTTGGTTCAGCTGGAACTGCAGTTTTACCAATACTACTTTTTCTAACTTCAGTTGCGTCAGTTGGAACTTCAGTTTTACCAATACTACTTTTTCTAACTTCAGGTGCTTCAGCTGGGACTTCAGTTTTACCAATACTACTTTTTTTAACTTCAGGTGCTTCAGTTGGAACTTCTGTTTTACCAACACTGCTTTTTCTAACTTCAGGTGCTTCAGTTGGAACTTCAGTTTTACCAATACTGCTTTTTTTAACTTCAGGTGCTTCAGCTGGAACTTCAGGTTTACCAATACTACTTTTTCTAATTTCAGTTGCTTCAGCTGGGACTTCAGTTTTAGCAATACTACTTTTTCTAGCTTCAGGTGCTTCACCTGGAACTTCTGTTTTACCAATACTACTTTTTCTAACTTCAGGTGCTTCAGTTGGAACTTCAGTCTTACCAATACTACTTTTTCTAACTTCAGCTGCTTCAGTTGGAACTTCAGTTTTACCAATACTACTTTTTCTAACTTCAGCTGCTTCAGTTGGAACTTCAGTTTTACCAATACTACTTTTTCTAACTTCAGGCGCTACAGTTGGAACTTCAGTTTTACCAATACTACTTTTTACAACTTCAGGTGCTCCAGTTGGAACTTCAGTTTTACCAATACTAGTTTTTAAAACTTCAGTTGCTTCAGTTGGAACTTCAGTTTTACCAACACTACTTTTTTTAACTTCGCTTGCGTCAACAACAGATTTCTTTTCTTCACTTTTAACTTCACCATCTTTCATTTCTTTGGCTTCATCGTCTGTTGGTTTACAGCAATCGTCTCTAATGGCCACACCTTTTATGATCTTCATTTCACAACTTACTTCAAATTTTGCGTCTGATGGTTTCGTCTCTTCTGTAGATTCAGGTATAGTTTCTTCTACTTTTACATCAGATTCGGGAGTTTTACCAATACTACTTTTTGTAACTTCAGTTGCTTCAGTTGGAACTACAGTTGCCTCAGTTGGAACTTCAGTTGCCTCAGTGGGAACTTCAGTTGCCTCAGTTGGAACTTCAGTTGCCTCAGTTGGAACAACAGTTGCCTCAGTTGGAACTTCAGCTGCCTCAGTTGGAACTTCAGTTGCCTCAGTTGGAACTTCAGTTGCCTCAGTTGGAACTTCAGTTGCCTCAGTTGGAACTTTAGTTGCCTCAGTTGGAACTTCAGCTATCCTTTCTCCAGCTTTCTCAAGATCAGTTTTGCAACAATCGTTTTTAATGGTCACTCCTTTCACGATCTTATCTTCAAGAGGTTCTAAAATTACAGGAGGTGCTGGAACTTCAGGAGGTGCTGAAATTGCAGGTTCTGGCATTACAGTAGGTTCTGGAATTGCTGGAGGTTCCGTAATTTCAGGAGGTTCTGTAACTGCAGGCGGTTCTGTAACTGCAGGCGGTTCTGGAATAATTTCTGGAGGTTCTGGAATAATTTCAGGAGGTTCTGGAATAATTTCAGGAGGTTCTGGAATAATTTCAGGAGGTTCTGGAATAACTTCAGGAGGTTCTGGAACAATTTCAGGAGGTTCTGGAATAATTTCAGGTTCTGGAATAATTTCAGGAGGTTCTGTATTTTGAGGTTCTGTAATTTCAGTAGCTACTGGAGTTTCAGCTTGTGATGGTTTCGTTTCTTTTATAGATTTTTGTATTGATTTTGGCTTCGGGAGACTGGTATGCGCAGTACAGCATGTTTGAACTTTTAACTTCCGTACTCCTTTTGCTGAAACATATTCATTGACATTAGGTTCTTCAGAGATGTTAGCCTGACAGCAAGGAGCTAATTCGGGTTTAGGTTTAGGTAGTTTGCCTTTGCAACAGTCGTGTTTCTTTTCGATAGGTCCTTTTCCATTTTCTGGTTTAATATCTTCTTCTTCAGTTACAATTTCAGGAGTTTCTTGTTTGGTAATATGTGTACAACAATTATCTTTCTTGACGATGCTTGATAATTTTCGTGCATCGACTTTTGGTGTTTCGTCCGTTGGTGTTACTATTGGTATTACGTCTGTTGGTGTTTCTGCCATTGGTGTTTCTTCCATTGCTGTTTCTATCTTCGGCGATTCTTCTGCCGTTGTTTCTACAGTCGGCGTTTCTACCGTCGGCGGTTCTCCCGTCGTTGTTTCAACCTTCGCCGTTTCGTCCTTAAGATCTGGAATTGTGTCTGCGTCAAGATTTTGAGACGCGCCAACATTATCGAAGACAATTTGTTTAACAGATCCTAATTTGTCAACTGGTTGCTGAATTTGTGCTTCATCTTTGGGTGTTTCTTCTTCTGTTTTCTCCTTCGAATCTTGGTCTTTGTCATCTGTAGGGGGTGCCTCAGCCATTTTTTATCCGAGTGTATAAGGTACAGTATAATTTTACATATTATCAAAATAAACATAAAAGTGACAGCTACTGTCAATATCATTTGTGAACTGTGGCAGACTTTTTTGTTATTATCAAGAATTGCATAGCCGTCTGTCTGTGTGTGTGTGTGTGTGTGTGTGTGTGAGTGCGCGCGCGCGCGTGTTTGTATGTGTGCGCGAGCGTGTGTGTGTTTGAGGGTGTGCGCGCGCGTGTGTTTGTGTGTGTGTGCGCGCACGCTTGTGTGTATGTGTGTGCGTGTGGATGTGTGTGTGTGTGTGTGTGTGTGTGTGTGTGTGTGCGCACGCTTGTGTGTATGTGTGTGTGGATGTGTGTGCGTGTGGATGTGTGTGTATGTGTGTGTATGTATGTATGTGTGTGTGTGTGTGTGTGTGTGTGTGTGTGTGTGTGTGGATGTGTGTGTGGATGTGTGTGTGGATGTGTATGTGGATGTGTGTGTGGATGTTGGATCCACGATTTCTCAAATACTATAACATTTGAGACATTTTTAACTACGGATTCCTTAATCTAACAATAATGGAAAGAGTTGATTAAGTTTTGTTAACAATTGGACAACCGGGAGTAGTAGTTACAAGAAAAAAATCTTTTAAATATTATTTATCGAAAATTTATGTAAATGCTTGTATTAAATAAAATAAAATAAATATGTCATCACGGCTTATTACCCATTGCTGGGTGTGCCAATCTGCTTTGTACACAGATATCGGTAATGATGAAATATTTGCACCGTGCGGGCGCTTACCAGGCGTCACTTCACGGGCACTCATTGCTGGCGTGGAGAGTGCACTTGTATTAAAGAACGTTAAGTTCTTTATTCGATAAATATAAATTCCTTATTATATCTTCTATAGATTTAGAGATAAAGAAATGCATATAAAATAATTTGCTGTAAAAAATCTCAGATCAAACTACTTCAAGGCAAGAAATTCAAATGTCTGTAATTGACACATAAATGTCACTATCACATATTTGTATGCCACTGTCAAAAATATTTGCACATTATTATGAAGATTAGAAAATAAAAAAAAGTCAACAACGCAAAAGAATACACGTAAAAAAGAATATATAAGGAATTTGCGAAAAGATGACGAATATAAAGAAAAAGAAAAGGAAAGTAGAAAAAGAAAATTTCAGGATATTGAATATAAAGAAAATGTATGTATTGTACATAATTTATATTAAAATATCCCATAGATTTTGCAAATATATGTGAGAATTATTTTGTAGTGAGACATGAATATATGTATTTGTATTTAAAAACATTTTTTGTTTTATGCGTACAAACAGGTAAAATATCTGGCGAGAGGTTATGTGCTTGCCACATCAGATTTTTTAAATTGCTTACACCAACATTTCACTGTAAATAATATTATGGACTGCTTCATTTCATTTATTTGCTAGTATCAAAAACCTTTGTAAATATAAAAATATTAATTTGAAACAAACGCACAAAAATTATTTTATATCATCACGGCATATTACCCATTGTTGGAGATACCAATTTGCTTTATACACAGATATTGGTGATGATAACATCACCTCATGGGCACTCATTGTTGACGTGGAGAGTGCATCACAGGGGTCACTTTTGTGCCATTTTAAATAAAATTAAATTCTTTAGCGAATAAGAAAATAAAAATATATGTTACATACTAAAATAAAAGTTAGGGTCCATATTTCAAAAACCACTTTCGAAAAAATAGTTAATAAATATGTCTAATGTTGATTACAAATTTAAACTAATTCAAATTAGTTCATGTATTTATTGTATATTTGTATTTGACGCTTTATTTCAATGTATTGATTCACAAATACAGTTATTTGTATTTAAAAGTTCACAAATACAGTTATCTGTATTTCATAGTTTAGCTGCCCGGTAAGAGATGTCTCTGTATATACTAAGGATGCCACCAACACAAATCTATGTATTTTGCAAAAATTCCATAGGGAATTTCTTATGTAAGTTTCTATATTTCCAGTACTTTACCTTCTGCAAGTTCTCTGTCAATCAGAATTTTCTTAATATGGTAGCCGTTCATGGTTATAGCATAGCTGGCTACTTTATGAAATTTTATTTCTTTATAATTTTTAAACTCTATATCCATTGTATATAAAGAATAAAATATTCTTTAACATTTATGACAACGTTAAATATGGAAAAATGATATTTAACAGCGTATTTTCAAGAAAAACTGTTAAAACCGTCAAATGTGGGTACTTCCGGTTGACCAATTATAACCAAAATTTACTGATCTTTTCATATGGATGAAAACTCGAGGAATACGCAAAAAAAAACATTATTTTTTTTATACTTTTTTGTCCTAATCCATAGCAAGCTTTACTACAAAAACCAAAAAGTATATAATTTCTAAATTTACATTTCTCGCTTATACAAAGGGCTAATTTAAGAATATTGGATATGCCAGACGCAGAATTTAATTCTCTAAAACTATTATTTGAAGCATTTATTTCTAAAATCAAAATAAAACAATTTTATTCAAGAAAAACTGTTAATAACTTCAGGTAATATATCACTTCCGGTTAGTCTATTTTAACCAGAATCTACTATGTTATTCCCATTGACATAAAAGTCTTATATAAAAAATTTGAAAAGTTTTCGATTATATTTTATAATAGTTTTTCATTAAAATCTATTATAGGCAGGCCCGGATTACCCATAAGGCCAACCTAGGCCATGGCCTAGGGCGTAGGCACGGAAGGAGCGCACATCGAGTAATTGGAAAAATAGCAAAACGGAAAGAGAGAAGTGCCTGCAGTTACCAGACGACGTAAACAGTCACATTTGCTTTAATTATACAAAATCAGTATAATAAAGTGATTGATAAATCCTGTTGAGCTATGACAGTTGTCGAAGATTTTAAATAATTCTAATAGTTATATACCAGATGTCTACTTCTTATGAATCTTAGCAAATACAATGGTAAAACTTTCATGACTGCAATTTCTGCCCTATGAATTGTAGAATAAAAGTATAAATATTAAAATTGTTCAGAATTAAAAACTGCATCTAATAAGTCCAAAATTATTGTTTACATGCGTTTCATTTGAGAGATAGAGAAGCAAAATAAAAGTTGTAGTCTTTAGCTACTTATAAAAAGATGGTAAATGTATCTTTGATGCCTGATAATAGTAGGTATATTAAAAAACAAATTTCATAAGGCAATCTGTTAACCCACGAGTCCAACGTTGGAAAACGAGCCGCTTCGCGGTGAATTTTAAAAAGGACGAGTGCGATCACAGTCCTTATGAAACATGTTTTTATTTTTTTTTCTATTTAGGTAATTTTATAATTCTATCAGATTTTTAATATATGCGACTTGTAAAATCAGTTACGTTGGTAGCACTTCCCGCTAACAAATTTAATTTTACAGATGAAAATTATTTGTTGATTGACAGCAATTTGATGTTAATATGTCATTTATGTATCAGTTTTAAAAGCAGTCAGTCATACCACATCTAGAAAACGAAAAGCTCCAAAAACAGTACGTTTATAGATATCCTTAACAAGTTATCAGCGCGTTTATAGACCCATAAAGACACCGATATAGAAAAACAATTTAAAAGTATTATTAAGGGGGGAAGTGGGGGGGGGGGGCGTAGTCATGAATTTTGGCCTGTGGTGACTATTAAACATTTCTGGAAAAGTTGACCCTGGAATGTACAAACGGTTTTACTCTATCATTAATATTACCCTAGATACCTTAAAAAAAACATCGAAAATGAGACACCTGTACACCTTTAAGACAGACACACGGTATATACATATTTTTATATGTCAAAATATGATGTATTACTCATCATTCGTACAATTACATTGGTTTGAAAATATACTAGATATCACACTTTTCCATTTTGATGGATCTTCATTTGACGTTTCGTCTGATACTGCTCTTGGCGTTACTTCTGTTGGTGTTTCGTCCGTCGCTGTTTCATCGTTTGGTCTTTCTTCCGTCGTTGAACCTATCCTAGGTGTTTCTGTCGTCATTGATCCTACCCTAGATGTTGCTGGCGTCCTTGGTTCTACCGGTTGTGTTTCTTCAGACGTTCTTCTTACATCCGGCGTTCGTGCCGTTAGTGTTTCTACCATCGGAGTTTGACCTGTTGGTGTTTCTTCTGTTGTTCCTACCTGCGGTGTTTCTTCAGTCATTGTTTCTACCATCGGAGTTTCACCTGTTGGTGTTTCGTCCCATGTTGTTCCTACCTGCGGTGTTTCTTCAGTCATTGTTTCTATCATCGGAGTTTCGCCTGTTGGTGTTTCGTCCCATGTTGTTCCTACCTGCGGTGTTTCTTCAGTCATTGTTTCTACTATCGGAGTTTCACCTGTTGGTGTTTCTTCTGATGTTTCTACCTGCGGCGTTTCTTCCGTCATTGCTTCTTCCATTGGTTGTTCTTCCGTCGTAGGTTCTTCCCATGGTGTTTGTTCCCACCATGGTTCTTCCCCTGGTGGTTGCTCCCACCATGTTGTTTCTTCATCCTCCATTTCTTCTTCCTCTCCTTCTTCCTCTCCCTCTTCTTCTTCACCCTCTTCTGCTAGACTTTTCTTCCATTTTAGTGTTTCATATCCTCCCTGTTCGTATTCTTCAATTGCTGTTTCCGTTGTTAATTCTACGTTAGGCGAACCGTCTGCCGTCGTATCTTCCTTCGCTGTTTCGTCATTAAGTATATCTGGATTTGCGTCTGCGTCAAGATTTTGTGACGCGCCAACCTTATTGTAGATAACAGTTTTAACGGAGCCTAACCTGTCAACTGGTTGCTGAAGTTGTATTTCATCGTTCTGTGTTTCTTCTTCTGTTGTCGCTTTTGACGTTTGGTCTTTTTCTTTTGAAGGGGATGCCTCGGCCATTTTTTATCCGAGTTTATAAAATACAGTATTGTTTTACATATTATCAAAATAAAAATAAAAGTGACAGCTACTGTCAATATCATTTGTGAGCGGCGTGACAGACTTTTGTTTACAATTATCACCATGAATTCTATAGCCGTCTTGTTATATTTTATGTGTGTCTGTCTTCAATATTTTTACCTCCCGCTACCCTTGGTAAGGGAGGTTAGGGATCGTGCTAAAAATCGCATATCGAGATTTTGGTAAATAACCACGTTTTAAGGTCCCTAGAATCCAATTATAACATTTTCACGATGATGTCTGTGTGTATGTGTGGATGCTCCACTCTAACTCAAATACTATCATTCAGAAAATTTTGAAACCTTGTGTTCCGAACTTTTTCTGTAATGGAAAGAGCCCATTAGATTTTGGTGAAAATCGGATAACCAGAAATGGTACTTTACTAAAAGTTCAAAATAATTTTTCTTCGAAAAATACCTTTAAATGTTAATTTTCGAGACTAATGTTATTATAAAAATTAAAGATTATTAAATTTTCTATAGAATTGCATTAATACTTTTCTATGTATTTTATGGATAAATTTATAAAAATATCAATAATTTAAATCCCAGAGTTTACGCTTTAAACAAACAAAACGCAGTTATTCAAATGTATGTAACTGACAGATAAATGTCACTATCAAAGAACTAATCATTTCAAAATAATATTAGTAACGTTTTAAAAAGAAAAAGTAATTAGAATAATAGAAAATGAATTCAATACAGTTTCCAGCATAAGTAAATATGTAGGTATGTATTTAGATTAATAAAAATTAACGATTTACAAAAATGTTTAAGCTAATCCTCATTTTTGGATTAGTGAATTCTATTCTATCCCGGTATTTAAAATTTAATCTTCATTTTATTATAGCTCCGGTAGCTCAATGGTTAGAGCAACGCCTCATGTCATGAGTGCCCTCGGGGCTCTGGGTTCGAATCGTGGGATGGATGTGTGTGAATGTGAACGCACTCTGTAATTGGGATTTAATCCTGTTGAGGGATTTAAAAAAGTAGTTACTTGGATTAGATTAGACTATATTTTAAGAAACAAACTTAATCTTTTTTGTGACTCGGGCTGTAAATGGCGGGAGGTATTGTGTAGGCCACATCAGATTTTTTACCTTCCGTTCATACCTTTTAGGTAAGGAAAGTATTGTTTTCGGTCAAAAAATTCGATGGTATGTTTTTAATGAATAATCACGTTTTAGAGTCCGTAGAATACGATTTACTATTTTTGCGATGTCAGTGTGTGACGATATTTTCTCCGTCTATAACTTCAACACTACAATTCTAAAATTTATAATTTTCGTATTCCTCTTCGTTACATCCATATGAAGAGCTGATTAGATTTTGGTTATAATTGGTTGACCGGAAGTACCCTCATTTGAAGATTTTAACAGTTTTTCTTGAAAAAACGCTGTTAAATATCATTTTTTCACATTTAATGTTATTATAAATATTAAGGATTATTGAGTTAAAAAATTATAAAGAAATTAAATTTCATAAAGTCTAATAATTTGTCTACGACAAAAACTGTTTATGAACAGGCAAACAAAAATATGTATAATATTCGTAAATATGAACACGTGTGAAGGATACAAGCTAGTTTTATTAATACTTCCTTCTATGAACAGGATACAGTAATTATAACGCAATTTGCCTTAATTTTATTACTATATCAATTAGTTTTAATAGCCTCACTAAGTTATAAATTTTAGAATAGAATATATATTGCATATTTTGTACTTTAATTAAATCCATTATATTATTTATTAAGAAAATATATGTATATACTTACGACAACCCATCCAAATATACACCATACTTACCCAACTTGAATATGAAATGAAATACTTTGAGCAGTCAAAATATATAATATTGAATAATAAAAATTTAGTCAGAAAATGAAAGGTTCTACAAAAAAATGGTCTGGATCACAATGTACAAAAAATTTAAATAAATTAATTTCAAAATTAATTAAATTGTACGCACAGTGCCGGCTCGAGACTTTTGAGCATGCCAGACGAAAATTGTAAATGCGCCCCTCATTTATTACAATTTTGTTTAGATTATATAGGTACAAAAATTAGAAGAGGCGATTTGTGTCCATAACTCGCGAACAATCACAGAATCTTAATCTGAATAAAAAATTTTTCATAATATTTTGGATATTTAAAATACAGCGATTTTTTTCTTTTGGGTTCTACAGAGTCGCTTTATTTTTGTCTAATACCATATACAGGATTAGTCGCGGGAGAATTACTTTTAAAGTCCGTTTGTGTGCAACCCGAAATATAATTTACAAAAGCGTCTAGCTTCCTCTCTTAAAAAAATAGAATATTTAATTCACGATTGCTTTGTATGTCTAGTGATGGTCCTGTCATTTTGACATTAAACAATTAAATATGGTCTGTTGTCATTAGTATTTTGGGTTGCAAACAAACGGACTTTCAAAATAACTTTTCCGTGACTAACCCTGTATATAGGGAAAGAAAAAATATGTCTCAGTATAGGTATAAACCATGAACCTAAGTTTCATTTGTGAATGCACCTTAAGGGTTCATCATAGGTAAAAAATCTTGTTTTGTATAAAATTTCGATACGGATCACCGTTTTCAAGAAAAATGTCAAAAACCAAAATATGTCGCCTGTTTCCAAATTGGCGAGGGGCTGTTGCATACGTGTATTTTTCTGTACAGGACTCCGTATAAAAGCTTTTGTTGCAATTGCTTTTTCAGTATTTGACATGACAATGTTTTTAATTGATATAATCGCCAACGAATTTAACCATTCTTCTTTCTTAGTATAACGTAAAAATATATAAATAAGATTTAATTAATATAAGTTTGCTGCAACTGGAATTGTCAGCATTATGATTAAAGCTACACATTAGACGAGTCAATAAACTTATAATTTAATTTGGATTTATTTTGCAAAAAATACATACATACATACATACATACATACATACATAAAATCACGCATTTCCCACTTAGTGGGTTAGCACAAACCCGAAAGAATAAAAATAACATCATCCAAAAAAAAATCAGTCTCTCTTTCAACAACATTCGTACTAACCTGACATCATAGGTACAACATATATTCCTAACTCTTAACATATTAAAGTGACCGATTTTCGGTAGCGGAATACCGCAACCGGACCACAATAATAGTTACGAAACAATCATCCTTCGCCACACATTCCTGTCTAAGCACACTTCTTTCGCCTCGGCCACATTCATACACGCTCTTCTTCTCTTCCCACTCGGAAACTTTCTCTCTTTTAGTACCTTATCAATCACATCCATCCACTTACACACTGGACGGCCACGCAATCGAACACCTGAATTTCACCAAGATATATTACATATATATATATATATATATATATATATATATATATATATATATATATATATATATATATATATATATATTTACAAGACGTTCATTCTTCATTCTCTCCACATGACCAAACCATCTCAACTGGCTCATTCCTACTCTCTTAACAACATTCTTCCAAAAAATAGTCTCAAAAAATGTCGCCCTAAAACCAATTTCGACCCAGGCGGTCGCCTGGCTTGCCTGTAGCTTGGGCCGGCCCTGTTTGTACCATGTGGGTGTTTACAAGGCGTCACCTCACGGGCACTCGTTGCTGTCAGAAAGAGTGGAAAATATACAATGATATATGCATGTTTTTATTAGGCTCACATATTTTACACATACTTACATACTAGCCGATTGTCTATTACATACATAATAAACATTTATTTCGAAATTATTTTGAATATTTTAACTTAGAACAATGTATTCAAAATAAAGTCGATGTTTCACACAAAATATAATATATATATATATATATATATATATATATATATATATATATATATATATATATATATATATATATATATATATATTTGAAATGGATACACCATCATCTTTTATAATTTGACAGCTTTGACCTCGGCTTTGACAATTTTATCCTGAAATTAGTTTAAATCACTACAAAATAATTTGACAGTTTTGACTATATTTATGTCTTCCAGAAATTCAAAGTCGGTTTCAAAGCGTTTTAAACGAGGATTGGTGTGAAAAATTATATCCATTTTAATACGTTATATTTTGTATTATAAATTATGCCCTATACAACGAACACTAATATCTTTATACAATAATTGACTAGAAAAATGTACATTTCGAACAAATTTACAAAAATTTAACTAAGTATAATTTTGAGCCATTGTAAAAGTGAAATGCAATAAAGGCACATGAAATTAATTATAACAAAAGTTTGTCCATATTTCTCATCCTCTCATGATTTTCCCTTGAATTTTTTTTTCTATATTTAAATCAGGACAAAACGAATAGGTCCGAATTATTCAACCGTTCCCAATTTGACCTATGATGATTAATCTCTTGATGTAATAATGATTTAGGGATGAATTAGCATCGCATGAAACCCTATTTACAAAATTTTCAAGGGACGATTATTCATAGAAAGAATAAGAACATGGAAATATAAACCTTATCTAAATTATATTTATGGCTAATGAATGTCTAATGATTGTATGTATGCATGAAGGTATGTATGAAAATATGGTATTTATGATGATTATTATAGGAAAATATGGTTTTAACGAGTATAGTAGTTGGTACATTTATTATTTACATTAAGTATTCAGTATCATTACAACAATGTATTTAATGTCAGTCAATAAAACAACGAATATACTTCTTATAGTTTTTCAAGCACAAAGTATTATAAACATAAAAATTTGAAGAAATATTGGGTAATACATAAGTATGTCTATGGTTTAATGCCAAATCCAGACATGTCATTTTTAAATGATAATATACTGACTGCAAAAAAAATATCTGATGTGGCCAGCACATTACCTTCCGTCAGCTCTATATGTATTTGAGAAATATTCGTTTTCCGGGAATGGACTGTGTCATATTTTGAGTCAGAGCTCAACGTTTCGCCCGCAGTCGTATGGGGCATCTTCAGGAGCAAGGGGGATAGTACTGTCTTAAACAAGGTTACCCGACGTGTCAACCACGCTAGAGGCAGAGTTTAAGCAACACTTGGTTTATTTGGCCTCTAGCATGGTTTACACGTCGGGTAACCTTGTAAACTGAGTCTCCCCTCTTGTTACTTATACTCGGCCTCTAGCGTGGTTGACACGTCGGGTAACCTTGTTTAAGACTGTACTATCCCCCTTGCTCCTGAAGATGCCCCATACGACTGCGGGCGAAACGTTGAGCTCTGACTTAAAATATGACACAGTCCATTCCCGGAAAACGAATATTTCTCATGACTCAGACTGTGGAAGCCTACGCAATTATTTCATGATATATTTTTATAACTATATCAAATTATGATGTATTACATTTTACATTGTAATGATATTTAACAAAAAAAATTATATTTTAAATTTGATATACAATACGAAAATGTTTGTAAAACAAAACAATTAATAAATAAATATTATTGAAATGAATTAAAAATAAAAACATCGTATTTGTTTATTATTTTTACGGCTAAAACAAATGAAATTTGAAATTGTTTTCCTCTCTGGTCCCTTTTCAAATTAACGTAATATTAAATTGATATTTTATTTTTACTTTATACATTTGATGAAATTTTTATTGATCGCAAAATATTAGTTATTTATTTATTTATTTATTTCATTCTGGTGATGGCTCTGGTTGTAAAATAGTGTATTTAGTAGTATTAGGGTCCCTAGAACATTATAGTATTTCAGTATAGTATGACTAGCGAGTGAAAGTTGATGTTTAAATTATTTAATAAATGTTGTTTCTTTTCAAAAATCGGTTAAATTTCGACTTGACCACTTTTAAGGTCCACCCTAGTATACATATATTTTAAACAATTTCATATACTTATTCTCCCATATTTAAAATAAAAGCAAAGATTTTTCAAAGATATTAAGGTATAGGAACGTTACATTAAAAATATTAGAAACATTAAACAAGAAAATCTGTCACCTAATAGCATGATTTATACTTGAAAATGGGTGACTCTTCCCTAGAAATTCTATCACAATTTTTTCATAACGTCAATAATTTTTACCTCCCGCTACCCTTGTTAAAGGAGGTATAGGGATCGTGCTAAAAATCGCATCTCAAGATTTTGGTAAATGATCACGTTTTAAGGTACCTAGAATCCAATTTTAACATATTCACGATGATGTCTGTGTGTATGTGTGGATCCTCCACTCTAACTCAAATACTATCATTCAGAAAATTTTGAAACCTTGTATTTCGAACTTTCTGTAATGGAAAGAGCCCATTAGATTTTGGTGAAAATCGGGTAACCGAAAATGGCACTTTACTAAAAGTTCAAAATAGTTTTTCTTCGAAAAATACCTTTAAGTGTTATTTTTTATATTTTGCGTTCATAATGAAGTCATTACGATACGCAATTGCGTATCGTAATGACCTTCATTTCGATACGCAATTTTTTGTTTTAGACGGTTGGTACTAGATGACGTTTCTTTAACCCATTTTTACCTAATTTATTTTTAGTTAATTGACAATTCATTTTAATAATATAATGTCGAAATTATTATTATTATTTTTTATTTAGGGAAGATTATTTTGTTGAGGACTGCTGCTAGCAGTTACCCTGCTTTCAACGTACCCTTGGTGAGGGTGCGGACAGACATTTAACAGGACAGTAGATAAGAAGATATTTTTAGGAAAAAGACAGAGTTGAAAAACAGTTGTTAAGAACACCTCATAGTGTAAGGTCGAACCAGTATAATATCATGTCATTTGTAATCGTCGTCACGCGAATTTGCCCATTTATCGTTTTATAATAATAAATAGTGTGTATGCAACCAATATAAAAATTATTTAAATGCGAATGCGACCTCATCCTAACTCCTACTTACACATCTCCGGGTTCGCGTCTCTGCGAGGAATTGACTAAGCAACGCGACCCAACAATTTACATGAAAATGTACAAATGGTTACAAATATAATCACAAATTGAGTAAGTAAATGTTATTGTAGAAGGCGCAAAATATAAAAAATAGTATAAAGAACTCATTTTATAAGACTTTCTTTCGCACTTGTTCGCACACGTTCTTTAATATACTATTTTTGAGATTAATGTTATTATAAAACTTAAAGATTATTAAATTTTCTATAGATTTGCATTAATACTTTTTCTATATATTTTATGGATAAATTTATAAAATTATCTATAATTTAAATCCCAGATCTTTAAACAAACAAAACGCAGTTATTCAAATGTATGTAACTGACAGATAAATGTCACTACCAAAGAACTAATCATTTAAGAATAATATTAGTAACGTTTTAAAAAGAAAAAAATAAATAGAACAATAGAAAAGAAATTCAATACAGTTTCCAGCATATGTAAGTATGTATTTAGATTAATAAAAATTAACGATTCACAAAAATGTTTAAGCTAATCCTCATTTTTGGATTAGTGAATTCTATTCCATCCCGGTATTTAAAATTTAATCTTCATTTTATTATGCGTGCCCTCGGGGCTCTGAGTTCGAATCCTACTATGGCATGGATGTGTGAGAATGTGAACCCACCCAGTAATTGGGATTTAATCCTATTGAGGGGTTTAAAAAAAAAAGGTATAGTTACTTGGATTAGATTAGACTATATTTTAAATTTTAAGAAATAAACTGTCAAAATTAGAGTAAAATTCGCTAATCCAAAAATAAGAATTAACTTAATCTTTTTTGACTCGGGCTGCAAATGGCGAGAGGTATTGTGTTGGCCACACCAGATTTTTACCTTCCGTCACCTTTAGGTAAGGAAGGTATTGTCTTTGGTCAAAAAAATCGGTGGTGAGTTTTTGATGAATAAGCACGTTTTAGGGTCCCTAGAATACGATTTTACTATTTTTACGATGATGTCACTCTCTCTCTCTCTCTCTCTCTCTCTCTCTCTCTCTCTGTGTGTGTGTGTGTGTGTGTGTGTGTGTGTGTGTGTGTGTGTGTGTGTGTGTGTGTGTGTGTGTGTGTGTGTGTGTGTGTGTGTGTGTGTGTGTGTGTGTGTGTGTGTGTGTGTGTGTGTGTGTGTCGGTGTGTGTGTCGGTGTGTGTGTCGGTGTGTGTGTCGGTGTGTGTGTGTCTGTGTGTGTGTGTGTGTGTGTGTGTGTGTGTGTGTGTGTGTATATGTGTGTGTGTCAGTGTGTGACAAAATTTTCTAATGCGATAACTCTAATACTACAATTCCAAAAATTATAATTCTTTCGTATTCCTCTTCGTTACATCCATGTAAAGAGTTGATTAGATTTTGGTTAGAATTGATCAACCGGAAGTACCCTCATTTGAAGATTTTAACAGTTTTTCTTGAAAAAACGATGTTATATATCATTTTTTCACATTTAATGTTATTATAAATATTAAAGAATATTTTATTCTCTATACGATTTGAATGCATTTTATACTACATATTAAATGGATATAGATTTAAAAAATTATAAAAAATTAAATATCATATATTAGCCAGCTATGTTATAAGTCTGGAAACAGCTGCTTCATTAAGAAAATTCTAATTGAAAGGTGTCAGTGTCAACTGCAGTTGACAGTATGGCTGTGTTATAATTTTACTGGAAATATAGGACCTTTTGCTTTCTGTATGTAATTTGTATAAAATACATACACCTGCCTTAAGGTAATATACAAGAAATAAAATCTTTTGCAAGGAAGTTTCTGTATGACATTTATACAAAATACATAGAACTGACGGAAGGTAATGTGCTGGTTGCAATTTCTTTTTTATTGTGAACGATACTTAAGTCAGATTTACTTAAGTAAGGGCCATTATTAAAAGAAATTTTGAGATTTTATGACAATTATTACAACTAACTCGAAATATCACTGATATAAAAAAAATATGTATAGAACTAGGGGGGGGGGCGATCGCTCCCATCTCCCTCCCCCTGAGTACGCCACTGCTATTATTTCGTTCATGATACAGATGCCTTTTATCGACCATCTTAAAAATATTGAATAATCGAATGTAATATTTCACGGTATTTCCAGACACTCATCCATCCAAATACTAACCGCGGTATTTATGCTTAACTCCATATAATATATTATACGTATACGAGTCTACGTGTTCAAAATGACAGGTAAACATGATATATTACTGCACGTGTTTTAATATTAAGTGTATTAGAAAATAAAATATATTGCCAATATAACATATATCATCCACTTAAAAAATGTGACAGGTTTTTTAAATATAAATGGGGTATGGTGTCAATAATTTATATTGAAGGGTCCATCCTATACTTGTCAAAATAATAATAAATAGGCTAATCGGAAGTCGATATTTACTTCGCAATATCCGACAATATAATAATAAATATACTACGGCCTAATTCTCTAAGCAAAATTGTTAACATTAACAACCATTTTCAGTTGTTAATTTCACTGTCAGTTGCTAAGTTCAAAATCCCAATTCACTATTACATCAAGTTGCTTAAATTTAACAACTAAACTATTATTCACGAAAGATGACTATTCAAGGTCATTTGTGAGCCGTCCGATATAATATTACTTGCAGATAACTTCATTGCATTTTGTATGCATAAGCGTACAACCTGAAATATTTATGGACACATTTTAACTGAAAAAATAAGAGTAATTTATTTGAAAATTATGTTTCTTTCTAAATAATGCCTTTCTGAAAGATTTATGTTCTTCACTTATGTTTTTGCAAAATACAAACACATAGACTTAAGGGACTGTCCTTAAATTACGTAACGCAAAATTAGGAAATTTTTGATACCCCCTCCCCCCTTTGTAACGCACCCGTAACGCAAACATGAACCCCCCGCATATATTACGTAACGCAGTACTTGACCCCCCCCTAATTTTTTACTGGATATAAAAGTATATGGCCTCCTTAATATTCAGTTAAAATTTGAAACAGAAACTATTTAAATTAATGTTTATAAAGATGAAAAATAACAGAACAGAACAGAAACTATTTAAATTAATGTACATAAAGATAAAAAATAATGTACTACTCTTGCCCTACGGCTTGTCAGCCCAATTTTTTCCTGTATATAAAAGTATATGGCCTCTTTAATATTCAGTTAAAATTTGAAACAGAAACTAATTAAATTAATGTACATAAAGATGAAAAAATAACAGCACAGAAATTAAAAGCATATGCTTTTAACAAACTATTGAAAAGTTTTTCCTTATCAACGCTACTTGAGTTTATGTTTTAATATGAATTGCATTGCACGAATGAAAGACCACTGTCCCGAATTTGAACTGTGCCCGACATATTATGTTGACTGTTATTGAAAACAAACGACTGCCTGCATTTACGAATTAGCACCGCGAAATTAAAATAAGTTTAGCAATATTTTTTAGATTTTATCGTTACGTAACGCACACATTAACCCTCCCCCACCCCCTCGTAACGCTGCGTAACGCTACTCTTGACCCCCCCCCCCAGCCTTGAAGCGTAACGTAATTTAAGGACAGCCCCTAACTTATAAACCAAGGAATAATAATTTGATTTAAACGTCAACGCCACTGGGTAAATATTAGCACAGAGGGCAGTGTAGTAAATAATTAGGTATCTGTAATTCTACGACATATGTCATTATTATTTATACTGTGTTAGAAAGTAATGCCACTATTTACGTATATCTGTCATACCACATAAATTAAACAGACGTAGGTCAAATAATCTTTCTCTTTCTAATACAAAATGTTGCTAAGCTACTGCTATAAAGTGATGTGTATTCTTTCTTCGAATGAATGACCTTGAATAGTCATCTTTCGTGAATAATAGTGTAGTCGTTACGTCCTGTTGTTAATCTAGCAACTGCATTTCTCTCGTTGTTAGTATTGAACAATCGTTGGTAAATGGTTTTTCTTGAAAATTTTGTGTTAGGAAATAAACTTTTACTGGAAATAGAGGGACGACAACAATGGTAAACTATTTATAAACTAATATATACCTACATGCCCAATAATTATATACATTTTTAAACAAGGTTTTAGATTTATGCAAAGAAATTTGAGAGATGTTAATAATCCATTCCCGATCCTGATATCGGGAAAAAAATATTTACAAAGATATTCAAACTGAGCAAGTGTCGTTTAATTCATGAATTGGATGGTCTCACGCTTCAAGCATACTGAGTCAGTATATGCCCGAAGGTCTCATGTTACAAGATGAAGGATTTACATTTATTCCAAATTTAAATATTTTAATTCCTAATATTGAACAAATTCTCAGAATTTCTCCCGAAAAGATCTAAATTCAATTTTTTAAAATTTATTTTCATTTATCTTACACATTTAAATTTAAACAACCATTTCAACAATGTCAAATTTCTATAATTTTTACTGCTAAAACTCCTAGACCATAGATTAAGGAAAATATATAGTAGAAGATTGGCTATCTCCCTTATATACCGTGATAACAAGTTTTAGTGACATCTATGAAAAGGTCAGAGAACTAAATTTGACAGCTGAGATGTGGCGGGAAATATGAATTCATTTTGAATTATTCTGAAAATTTAATTTCATTTCTTAATAATGTAATTAATAAAAAATCTAACGAAAATAGATAATTTATTAAAGACATTATTAAGAAATGTGAAATATATGTTGCACTGTAGAAAAATAATAAAAGTACTTAATATGTTAGTCTTTATTTAAACATGTAGGTATTACATTACATTATTTAAATCAAATAATAAATAAATAACTACAAATCTCAAACTACATAGCGACAACTAATAATATTTAAGCACATACTACTCAAGAAAACAAAAATTTAAATTATTATTATAAGAAGTAATTTTATTTCAAAAAAGGGTTGTTACTTTAAATGTCAACCAGAAATGTACTGTTTCTTTGACTTCGTCATCGATATTCGTCCACTTTTTAATAAATCTATCCTCCTTTGTACTCCTTTTTTTATTAAAACTGATAATACCATACTATTCCAACATTCTTTGATGAATCTTATTAAACTTCACGTCCATTCGTCAAAGAATGGGATATCTTGTTGCCCTCCTACGGTGCAAATACCTAAGAGCACCGCGACGATGTACATTCTTCTGATCCACTTGCGCACACCATTTCTTCTACTGGGCACTGTCAACTTCTGCAAGAATGTCTCTTTACTACGTAGAATTTACAAATATTTCATGCGATCTTTTTCTGAAATATGAATAATTTGTTATTTTTTATATCAACCTCGTATAATAATGGTAATATGAAAGATAATATACTTACCGAAAATATATTGAATGATAAAGCACTATATTGCAATAAAGATATAAATTCACAAATAACAGTTTGAATTTGAAATGTCAAAATTTTTCGAACAATGCAATGATAGAGAATTGTGGGAAATTTACAGCAGTTTTCAAACATTTGTCACCTTTTTATAGGATTTTGACATTAAAGTTTGCGAATCACTGTAAAATCTGTACAACTAACGACATCTATGAACGGGTCAGGAAGTATTTCCAGCGCTACTAGATTGAAAACTTGTTATCACGTTTCTCAATGCAGATTCACCCCCCTGTCCTAGACGATGCGATGGTCATGTGTCATCCTGATGATAAGATTCTTGATATTTCAAAATTGATCGCATAGAATTGAATAAACATGTATACTAAACTGGAGAACTTCATCAGATTCTCCCAACACTTAATTTCTACGCCTAGCTATGGGTCTTATAAAGAGATTACAGGGCAAAATTTCAATTTGCAAAATTTCCAACTAGCAGTTATCAGAACTGAAATGGAAAACTAGCTTTGTTATTTAATTAGTCCAAAATTATCATGAAATCTACCATTAGAGAATAATGTTCCGTGGAACATCTTGAACCCCAAATTTTCTTATCACTCATTATTAAAAACTCAAACGTCAAACGAATCAAAATCTGTCACTTTAGGTTGTGAATAGAGTAGAAATAAACTATTATTCACGAAAGATGACTATTCAAGGTCATCTGTGAGCCGTGTGATATAATATTCCTTGCAGATAACTTCATTGCATTTAGACGTGTAACATGAAATATTTATGGATACATTTTAACTGAAAAAATAAGAGTAATTCATTTGAAAATTATTTTTCTTTCTAAATAATGCTTTTCTGGAAGATTTATGTTCTTCTCTTATGTTTTTACAAAATACAAAAACATAGACTTAACTTATAAACCAAGGAATAATAATTTGATTTAAACGTCAACGCCACTGGGTAAATATTAGCACAGAGGGCAGTGCAGTAGATAATTAGGTATCTGTAATTGTACGACATATGTCATTATTATTTATAGTGTGTTAGAAAGTAATGTCACTATTTACGTATATCTGTCACACCACATAAATTAAATAGACATAGGTCAAATTATCTTTCTCTTTCTAATACAAAATGTTGCTAAGCTACTGCTATAAAGTGATGTGTATTCTTTCTTCGAACAAATGACCTTGAATAGTCATCTTTCGTGAATGATAGTGTATGCACAAATATTGAGAATCGACATGTCTTTTATCTCACTTGTTAATAACTTCATTGCTATATTTAACAACGATTGTTCAGAACGACCATTTTTAACAATATCGTTAATTATGTATTTACTGAATACCAATTGAATGACAGTTGTTACAAGAGTTGCTAAAAATCGTTGTTAACTCTCAGTTGTTACCTAACGACTATGTTAACAACTATCTTAGTAAATTAGGCCAATTCCAATTTCATATTTCAACGTAATAACAATAAAACAAACAATAATACAAATAAAAAATAAATCATCTTACTTTGAAAGTCGCCATACTGCATACCATCAGGAATTTTCTTTGACAATTTTCACAACATATTTTACAGTTTCAGTCACATATTATACATAAACACACGTACAAAATCATACAGAGTTTGTTAATAACACTATTTATAATTAAATCACTTATATTTCACGAAAATTTATAAAAGAATAGTCCACGAACGCGACAGTGTGAATGTTTGTTTACAACTGACAATATACGATCGGCCGCGTGGTTGCTTGGCGCGAACAGGCAAAACCTGGCTTGCTACGATTCCAAATCCGGGGAAAATAAATATCATTATTGAAGAAATTAATTAATATCTCATATATTAATGTATGAAATGGGATGAAATTTGGTATTTAAGGTTTATAAAAATGCAAGATTAATTTGTTGAATTTTGGGAAGAATTGATTAACGATAAATGATAGTTTACTTGAAGGTGTTATAATTTTTTTTAAAATATTTAATCAAATATCATTTTGCAATAATTTATATTGTTATAAAAATAAATATGATTGTATTTAAGACAGTTTTTATTTGAAATATTTTTTGATATCTTTGCCTATTTCAAAATAATTACAAGAAATTTTAACACCATATAGGGCCTATTCTCTCCTCAGTGGTTAATTTTTAACCACTGGTTAATTTTTTAACCAATCAAGTACGTTGATATATAACATAAAAAGGAATTTTTAGTTGTCAAATCAATATCTATTGGATAAAATTTTTAACCAGTGGTTAAAAATTAACCACTGAGTTACAGAATAGGCCTGTATAGGAGCTAAAAGCAAATTTGCAGATTGGAAACAATATTGGCATATGTGCATTATATCTAATGAAAAATATCAATAGTGATGAATAATTTATTACTTTTTGAAACAAATAAAAATTCTTGTTATTTTTTTTATCAAACCTCGCATATAGTAACGACCAATCATTTATTTACACCCATTATAATATATTAATAATTCATAAATTAATAAATAATAATAATAATTAATTGTGCCCTTATGATGTTATTAATAGTATAGGAAAAAAATATGTATAATACGAAATATAAACAAGAATTATACAATTATTCACGTAAGAATGGCCTTGCGCAATAGTCCTGACACCGTCTAAGAAACCATGTTTTTCTGTATCAAAAAATGCAGATACAGACAAGGCCATTATTCTGAAGCCCTTTTGGATAGTGATGCACGCGAGGCGAGACGAGACGAGAAATATAAAATATCGATCTCGTCTCGTTTTCGGATCTGCAATCTCGATCTCGCTCTCCTTCTCGCACATTTTTTTGGGTCTCGTCTCGTTCTCGCGCGAGAGTCTCGCTGTAAAAATAAGCGCTTGCGCACTATACAGGGTGTAAATGAAATAAGTGCATTAAATTTAACCAGTAATATAACTCGGCGAGAGCAACAATATTTCTCAATAACTTTTTCTCGAAATCGCATATTTTTTTAGCATTTTTACCACCCCGTAAATTGACGAGTCGTTCCAAATATTTTTGTGATAATTGAATGCAGTAGCAATAGCTATGAAAAATTTGGTTTAGCAATTGACATTCCTGTCAATTGTTCCAATTAAATTTTGATATTAGTAATAAAGTTTATAAGGCAAAATTCTGTCAAAATGCGAGTACACAGACATTGTAATTACTTACCTATGGTTTATTTATTTATTTTTTTACTCGTATCTGTACTACATTTTGCTTGACATCAGGGTTGACATAAAGACAGTGTCATGGAGTTGCCAACGCATTTACACGGAGCGTTTCCAAATCATCACCAAATCATTCTGTTCTTAATATTCGCACATTTGTTAATCTTGTACATCTGTATCAAATCACAATACGGAGTGTCACATATGACAATTTTAAAAAAAGCAACAGTTATATCCATAACATGTGCAAAAAGTTCTATGTTTTCAGCATATAACAGACTTCAATTTTGGCAATGGCTCATAATGTTCATTCATGAGACTGAATTTACTTGGGAAGGTGTATTTATTATGCACAATAGACATCGCGACAGACGAAAATGCTGTAAAAATTTTCATTAAAAAATGTTTTGGGCGGGAACAATAAATGGACGACTAATTATTGGTACTCATGTACCTCTTTTAAATGGACAAAAGTTTGTACTTACATTTTTTGAATAACGTATTTAAACTATTATGATTTGTCGACGATAAATAATCATCTCATAACCTAAGAACTACGCTTTTGCTCTTCCTTGTCCCTCCTTGTCTTCCTCTATTCACACTATTCACAGGTAATTAAAAGCCTGGTTTAATACGCAACTTTATAATTTTTGCACCCAAAATTGAAATTTATTTATTTTAAAAATTTTACTATTACGTATTAATTAATAATAATGTTATTTCCCTTGATTCGTTTATTAATTAATTATTAAGTGTAACCGATAACCGACAATTTTTGAGCTGTTTGTATCTTACTTGAATACGGCACAGGCATTTGTTCTCCATGGGCGTGTAGCGAAATATGCCGCAAATCTTTAAAGAATTTTAACTCAAAATCTAAAAGACTTAGAAAAAAAAGTTATTAAGAAATATTGTTCCTCTCATCGAGTTACATTACTGGTTAAATTTAATGCACTTATTTCATTTACACCCTGTATATTTACCTCGGTATTTACGTATCAGTTGAACTACAAAAGACAAGTTCGCATCAATCGTTCAGTCTTCCGTGTATTTACAGTCGTATAACTATAATAAAGAGAAAAAACACTAAATTCTAGTCAGCAAATAATTTCAATACAAACATCTGTTAGTGTTAATACATTCGCCGTGGATGACTCCCGCCATTTGTTGACTTACTATAGCAAATCTCATTGCGCATAATTTCTATCACCTTTTGTAGCGCAATGCCTCTCTTACGTGTTGAATACTATATTTGTTTATATTTCGATTAATATAAAATTTATAGAGTATTATTATTAATAAGAATTAAGTGTTGTTTAAAGCTTTGTTTACATGTACATGTACGGACGTTCTATACAAAACTCACACATATTAATCTAGCTTAGTACAAAGTATATTTTACTTTTTCTAGCATCTACTAAACTTACACATTAACTTTCTCAGTTAAATTATTTTGGTGACGATGTCTGCTCGAATTTCTGCAGCTGTGTTTCTTGGAGGTTTCGTTCAGGCAGATCTTTTCTTCGCCTGCAACATACTGAAGAAAAATCATAATTAGTATTTTTAATAATATGGAAAATGGAACAACAAATTCAACATTGTCATCGTTTGCATAATAGGGTTGTTACAAGAATTATTTTTACCTCCCGCTACCCTTGGTAAGGGAGATATATAATTGTTTGTATATCTTTCAGAAAAAGGATACATTATTATGTAATAAAGATCTACATCACTTTGATACTAGGGGGAAAAATGAATTAAAAACTCCTTTTAATAAATTAAAAATTGGAAGTCACGCTCCAAATTCTTTTGGAGTTAAATTATTTAATAAATTACCTGTAAGTATAAAAGAGGAAAAGAATATCAAAATTTTTAAACAAAAATTACCTCATAGAGAGATGCTTCTATGATCTGAATGAATTTTACATGAATACTTGTAATATCTGTAAGAGAAATAATTTTATTGTATTTTAAACAATGTTGACGCTTCCTATAAAATGTAAATATTTTCTAAAGGAATAAAGACGTATATTATATTATTATATTATATTATTATAGGGATCGTGCTAAAAATCGCATATCGAGATTTTGGTAAATGACCACGTTTTAAGGTCCCTAGAATCCATTTTTAACATTTTCACGATGATGTCTGATGATGATCCTCCACTCTATCTCAAATACTATCATTCAAAAATTTTAAAACCTTGCATTTCGAACTTTTTCTGTAATGGAAAGAGCCCATTAGACTTTGGTGTAAATCGGATAACCGGAAATGGCACTTTACTAGAAACTCAAATTTTCTATTTGCATTAATACTTTTTCTATATATTTTATGGATAAATTTATAAAATTATCTATAATTTTAATCCCAGAGCCTACGCTTCAAACAAACAAAATGCAGTTATTCAAATGTATGTAAACTGACAGATAAATGTCACTATCAAAGAAATAATCAATTCAAAATTATATTAGTAACGTTTTAAAAAGAAAAAATCTGGTATGGCCAACACAATACCTCCCGCCATTTACAGCCCGAGTCACAAAAAGATGTTTTTTGGATTAGCGAATTTTACTCTAATTTTGACAGTTTATTTCTTAAAATATAGTCTGATCTAATCCAAGTAACAACTTTTTTTAAACCCCTCAACAGGATTAAATCCCAATTAAAGAGTGGGTTCACATTCACACACATCCATACCTTAGTGGGATTCGAACCCAGAGCCCCGAGGGCACTCATGACATGAGGCGTTGCTCTAACCATTGAGTTACCGGAACTATAATAAAATGAAGATTAAATTTTAAATACCGGGATAGAGTAGAATTCACTAATCCAAAAATGAGGATTAGCTTAAATATTTTTGTGAATCGTTAATTTTTGTTAATCTAAATACATACCTACATATTTACTTATGCTGGAAACTGTATTGAATTCCTTTTCTATTGTTCTATTTACTTCTTCCTTTTTAAAACGTTACTAATATTATTTTGAAATGATTAGTTCTTTGATAGTGACATTTATTTGTCAGTTACATACATTTGAATAACTGCGTTTTGTTTGTTTAAAGCGCAGCCTCTGGGATTTAAATTATAGATAATTTTATAAATTTATCCATAAAATATATAGAAAAAGTATTATTGCAAATCTATAGAAAATTTAATAATCTTTAATTTTTATAATAACATTAATCTCGAAAAAATAACATTTAAAGGTTTTTTTTTCGAAAATCTAATGGGCTCTTTCCAATACAGAAAAGTTCGAAATACAAGATTTCAAAAATTTCTGATTGATAGTATCTGAGTTAGAGTGGAGGGTCCACACACACATACATCATCGTGAAAATTTTAACATTGGATTCTAGGGACCTTGAAATGTGCTCATTTACCAAAATCACGATATGCGATTTTTAGCACGATCCCTATACATCCCTTACCAAGGGTAGTGAGAGGTAAAAAGTAAATAGAACAATAGAAAAGGAATTCAATACAGTGTCCAGCATAAGTAAATATGTAGGTATGTATTTAGATTAATAAAAATTAACGATTCACAAAAATATATAAGCTAATCCTCATTTTTGGATTAGTGAACTTTATTCTATCTCGGTATTTAAAATTTAATCTTCATTTTATTATAGTTTCGGTGGCTCAATGGTTAGAGCAACGCCTCATGCATGGATGGGTGGAATGTGAACCCACTCTGTAACTGCAATTTAATCTTGTTGAGGGGTTTAAAAATAAGTAGCTACTTGGATTAGATTAGACTATATTTTAAGAAATAAACTGTCAAAATTAATCTTTTTTGTGATTCGGGCTGTAAATGGCGGGAGGTATTGTGTTGGCCACACCAGATTTTTTTATTTTTACAGTATGGTAAATATTGGATTGTTAAAGCAAATAAATTAATAAATAAACACTAGGTAGTAGGTATACATTATTAAACCCTCTACAAACTGCAAATAAATAAAAACATTACAAAAGGTATGTTCGTCTACTATTTACTGCCGTTCCCATTCAATTGTATGGACGTGGCAGTAAACCATTGGACGCAAAGTAGCGAAACAAACAGACCTATGATAAAGAAAGTCGCAAATCAAATAATATATAAATTTAGAAAATCATATTTAATTTGTGCATATATATCTCAGTCATTTTACTATACCAAAATCTCGGTGTATATTTATTTATAAAAACACATTTAACTAAAGCGCGTTTGGTTTATTTTCAGGTTTATTTATATGACTTCTATTCTCCATTTCCCACAAAAGGAAACATATAAATTATTAATGTACGCACTCTGCGAACCAGACTTTCTCCAACTGTTTAAATATTTGATGTGTCCAATGAACAAAAAGTTACATTTGTTACCGAAACATGCTACAAATAATTTATTTGTTTAAAATGGTTTAGTGTCAATATTGTCCTAAGTGTCTGCTAATCTATAAAGGTGGCACAAAAAGCAAAAGCATGTTGATAGTATAGGCGATGTGCACATTTTGAGCGTCAGCGCCTCTAACGGCTACATTGGCATTTTTGATTACCGAATCAATTTTGACATTTCGAGAAAGTGATACAATTTACAATTTTATTTTGAGTTGTTGCTATTGTGTATGCATATTATACCTCGTAGTGTATTGAAATGAATAAAGAAAATATTTAAAATGCTATATATGTGATGTGACAATCAAAAAAGTATAAATACCAGCGAAGGTACTGTGGCAGAAAATATTTTTCTCATAATATGTGTTATTTCTGTAAACCATTTTATCATATTTAAATTTATATTATAATTTATAATATTAGTTAAATGTTACAAGATGCACAATACATGGAAATTGAGATTAAAAAGTTGGAAAACTTGAATGATTGGAAAGAAGAAAATTTCTGCATATCACGATATCAGTGTATGATTTCTATTTCATACAACTGCAAGTATTATACAATTTTAAGACAATTTTCTGCTTCTTGTATTATATCTTGTTCAAATATTAACAAATGATTATTTGATCAAATTTTTATTAATATGCTGATCGAAAGACTGGGAACAAACATTTTCGTAATAAATAACTACGATGTGAATTTTCCATATAAAAAAACAAAACATTAAAAAACTAATTTTAATGCAGAAATTGAGAGTATAGAAACAGCAAATTTTTACCTTCCGTTACCTTTAGGTAAGGAAGGTATTGCCTTTGGTCAAAAAATTCGGTGGTGAGTTTTGAATGAATAAGCACGTATTAAGGTCCCTACAAAACGATTTTACTATTTTTACGATGATGTCTGTATGTATGTATGTGTGTGTGTTCGATAACTCTAAAACTACAATTCCAAAAATTAAATTCTTTCGTATTCCTCTTCGTTGCATCCATATGAAGAGCTGATTAGATATTAGTTATAACTGATTAACAGGAAGTACCCTCATTTGAAGATTTTAACAGTTTTTCTTGGAAAAATGTATGAATGTTAAATAATAAAGAACATTGTATTCTCTATATACGATTTGACTGCATTTTATACTTCATATTAAATGAATGTACAGTTATAAAATTTAAAAGAAATTAAATTTCATAAATTAGCCAGCTATGCTACAAACAGCTACTATATTAAGAAAATTCTGATTGAAAGATGTCAGTGTCAAGTGCAATTGACATATTCGTAGTATATATGTGTTATAATTTTACTCGAAACTTTCTGTATGGAATTTGTATAAAATACATACAACTGTCGAAAGGTAATGTACATACAAGAAATTTAGAATTTTTTGCAAGGAACTTTCTGTATGGATTTTATAGAAAATACATAGACATTTACGAAAATTCTACCGGTAGATACCGCATCTACCGACTGCGTTGGAAAACACGAGTGGTAAATAGTTACCGTGTTCGAAAATTGTACAATATCTACCAGATCCATCTACCGGAATCATGAAGAATCTAATCTCAAAAAAACGTAGTGATGCAAAGCGAAGCGCGCGCGTTAAAAGTGGAAATATGTTCAAAATAGGACTCTGCTCAGTTTGTTAACTACGTCAAATTTCTAATCTGTTTCAAATTTTCAAATTTTTTCATAGGTTATGGATCTACCCTGTTTACCATTTAATAAATAAATAAATATAAATATATCATCACGGCTTATTACCCATTGCTGGGTGTGCTAATCTGCTTTATACACAGATGCGGTAATGATGAAATATTTGCACCGTGCGAGCGCTTACCAGGCGTCACCTCACGGGCACTCACTGCTGGCGTGGAGAGTGCACCACAGGGGTCAATTTTGTGCCATTTAAAATTGGAAATATTTAGCGTCGGTCGGGATCGAACCCGGTTCCCCAGATTCGCGACCTGACACTCAGGCACGCGGCCACGAGACCCCATTTGCATTTTTAAAATGTCGATTCCGGTAGCTATAACCTGATAAATAGCTGTTTACCGGTAACAGTTCACCGGTAGAATTTTCGTAAATGCCTCATATAACTGCCGGAAGGTAATGTAACGGACAAAAAAATCTGCTTTAAATTTTGTGAAACTATACAAGAAAACATTATTTCGCATTTTACCATTTCCATTTAAATGAAGACAAACATTTTCTTTTTCAGAATGTCCATATGATTTATATAGAGAAAATGTAAATCTTCCAATTTCAGGCTGAAAAATGAAAATAATTTAGGCCGAGTGTAATTTTCTGCATACACGAATATTTAGATTATATTTTCAGACTACAGCGTAAGCCTGAACTGAAAAACAAATCTGGGCTTCAGTTGGTTTGTTTCTGAAATAAAACAAAAATAATACGTCTACCTGAAAAACTGAAATTCAGTTAAATTGCGATATGTATATTTCATGTTGTATTATTTTGCGGTTTTAAAAATAGCATGAAATCCTGAAATATGTATATAAATGTTTTTATTATAATTAACGTATGTAATTTTTCGAACAATTGCGTGGCTTCAGGGCAACAGGTGAAAAAAAATTTGAAAAATTAAAAAATTTAAATTGAGAAAAATATTTACATTATTATAATAATATATTGATATATCTGTATCGTTGAGGGTGTTTACCAGGCGTCACCTCACGGGATCTTATACTGTTCTGGCAAGAGCACCACAGAGGCTTCGCTAGAATCACTAAGAATAAGACATATACAAGATGGTGTCTTGGACGAGGCTGCATAAATGTTTCAATGGTAAAATATTAATGTACAGTTATTTGATCCCTTAATTATTTTAGAGCAAAATAGGGGATTACAGCTCAAACGATTTAAGAGAAATTATGAGAAATAATCGTTTTCCGGGAATGGACTGTGTCATATTTTGAGTCAGAGCACAATTACTGAGTTTACATGCAGTTTTGAAACCGTTTTTAAAACGTTTTTAGTTTTGAAAACGCCATGTATACAGTGTCAAAACGGTTTTGAATTATCTCAAACCAAAACTAAAATTCATGGGTTGGACTTGAAAACTATTTAGAAAACTACTCATGTAAACATTTAAATTCAGTTTCGATACTGCGCATGCGTACAGAGCATAACGTCTCTTTGTCTTACTAACCTTCAAATATACTGACAGTTGTATAGTTTTAGTGCGTAGTGGTACGAAGTATAAAAAATAATTGGAATAATAGCAAAACGAAGTATTTGGAGTGAAGAGGATCTGTCACTTATATCAGCTAAATGCGCATGCGCCGAAACTGATTTCAAATCAATTTTTAAACTTGTTTTGAAAACTGCATGTAAACAGTTTTGCATAATTTTGACTGAAAACTGAAACCATTTTCAAAACTGCATGTAAACGTAGTTAATGTTTTGCCCGCAGTCGTATGGGGCATCTTCAGGAGCAAGGGGGATAGTACTGCCTTAAACAAGGTTACCCGACGTGTCAACCACGCTAGAGGCCGAGTTCATTTTGATTATAGAAATAAATGCTTCAAATAAGAGTTTTAGAGAATTAAATTCTGCATCTAGCACATTAAGTATTATTAAATTAGCCCTTTGTATAGGCGAGATATGTAAATTTAAAACTTATATACTTTTTGGTTTTTGTAATGAAGCTTGCTATGGATTAGGACAAAAAATAACATAAAAATAAAAAATCTGATGTGACCAGCACATTACCTTCCGTCAGTTCTATGTATTTTGTACAAATCTCATACAGAAAGTACCTTGCTAAATTAAATATTCTATTTCTTGTACATTACCTTCCGGCAGTTGCATGTATTTTATGCAAATTTCTTACAGAAAATTATTATTTTGTGACGTACTCTATATACAGTGTAATGTATCTGCAGAAATAAAAGATTTATTATTATTATTTGTTACCTTAAAGCAGTTGTATGTATTTTATACAAATTCCATATAGAAAGCAAAAGATCCTATATTTCCAGTAAAATTATAAGATAAACACACTATGTCAATTTCACTTGACACTGACATCTTTCAATCAGAATTTTCTTAATATAGTAGTTGTTTCCACAGCTATGGCTACTTTATGAAATTTAATTTCTTTATAATTTTTTAACTCTATATCCATTTAATATTAAGTACAAAATGCAGTCAAATCGTATAGAGAATAAAATATTCTTTAATATTTATAATAACATCAAATGTGAAAAAATTGTATTTAACATAGTTTTTTCAAGAAAAATTGTTAAAATCTTCAAATGATGGTACTTCCGGTTGACCAATTGTAACCAAAATCTAATCAGCTCTTCATATGGATGTAACGAAGAAGTATACGAAAAAATTATAATTTTTGTAACTGTAGTATTAGAGTTATCGCACACGAAAATTTTGTTACACACACATCCACACACACACATCCACACACACACACATCCACACACACACACATACAGACATCATCGTAAAAATAGTAAATTCGTATTCTAAGGACCCTAAAACGTGCTTATTGATTAAAAACTCATCATCGAATTTTTTGACCAAAGACAATACCTTCCTTACCTAAAGGTGACGGAAGGTAAAAATAGATGTTAATGTCAAATTACGTCAAATACGTGCAATTTTTTAATTGAGTCTATACTTCATATTAGTCTTGCGTACAAGGAAGTCGCGTGGTGTACCCATCAGATTTTTTATTTATAAATATTCACACTTGGTTTCCTTATGGCAAAAACTTTGCCGTACAAAACTTTTCAACTAATTGCCATGCAACCAAGTATTCATATAAATAAAAATAAATCTGGCCAAATCAAATCTGTAGTGGTATTACTAACGAATAAGTTATTATTTCGTAAACTTCCTTATTACTAATGTCGTATCTTGCGTAATATCTTGAACAAGTTTTGGCTCAACGTGACAGTTGTGTTTAAATGCATAAAGTTTCAACAATAAATTAACCGTGAACTAATTTTGAGTATGTTATAAATCCAAAATGCTAGTCGACTATTGATTTTTCGTTACTATGGTTACAACACAGCATCAGGCACAGACACATGCTCAGGCTAGCGGTCACACCGTAATGTACCAAATAAATAGATTAGCAAGATGATGGACCTAATAAAAGACCCGCGAAATATGAATAAATGTGTCATTAAGATGATTATAGGTATACGAGATTCTTTTTTTACCTTCCGTTATGCCTTTAGGTAAGGAAGGTATTGTTTTTGGTCAAAAAATTCGATGGTGAGTTTTTAATGAATAAGCACGTTTTAGAGTCCCCAGAATACGATTTTACAACTTTTGCGATGATGTCTGTGTGTAGGTGTGTATGTATGATGTATGTATGTATGTATGTATGTATGTATGTATGTATGTGTGTGTGTGTGTGTGTGTGTGTGTGTGTGTGTGTGTGTGTGTGTGTGTGACGATTTTTTCTCCGTCGATAACTCCAGCACTACAAGTCTAAAAACTATAATTCTTTCGTATTCCTCTTCGTTACATCGATATGAAGAGCTGATTAAATTTTAGTTACAATTGGTCGACCGGAAGTACTCTCATTTGAAGATTTCTTGAAAAAACGCTGTTAAATATCATTTTTTCACATTTAATGTTATTATAAATATTAAAGAATATTTTATTCTCTATACGGTTTGATTATATTTTATACTTCATATTCAATGGATATTGAGTTAAAAAATTATAAAGAAATTAAATTTCATAAAGCAGCCAGCTATGCAATAACACTGGAAAGAGCTAATATAATTTAAAAAATCTTATGTGGCAAACACCAAACCCCCTGCTATTTAATTTTTATTAATTTAAATATACATACTTACATATTTAGTTATGCTAGAAACTGTAACTGTATTAAGATCTATTCCATATAACTATGGTTCTATTTACTAATTTCTTTTTAAAACGTTACTATTATTAACTTTAAATGATTAGTTCTTTGACAATGACACTTATCTGTTAGTTACATACATTTGAGATATGAACCAAATGAACTGTGTAACCAAGGAATTTTGCTTGTTTAAAGCGTAGGCTCCGGGATTAAAATTATAGATAATTTTATAAATTTATCCATAAAATATATAGAAAAAGTATTTATGCAAATCTGTAGAAAATTTAATAATCTTTAATTTTTATAATGACATAAATATCGAAAAAATAACATTCGAAGGTATTTTTCGAAGAAAATCTATTTTGTGAGTTAATTTGCGTGATGATGTTCTAACTATGTCTTGAGTTACTTTTAATAAGACTGTTGATTCAATTTGGGGACAAAAATTTGGGTCGCCCATTATTTGGTAAATTAATACGAGTACATACTTGACTCTCCTCAAAAATCTACGTATCCACGTTGAAAGGTCGTATTCGGAACCAAATATTTACCCTATAGGTAATATATAAGAAATCGTTTTCGATTTTCCGATCTTTCCTATTTCCCGATGTGAAAATATGTGAAAGGGAAAAATCTTCATGAATAATGCATGCCAGGGAAGGACTTAATTAAATTTGAAATTTTGCGGCCAATGTTATGAACGTGTCATCTCTCTGGAAAGAAATCTACTGGGAGTAGAACTCTTCCATAAATTGTGTGTCAGAAAAATTTTCCTCAACTATAGGTAACAGAAAACTGAAGAGATGAGTTTTCTTTTCTTATTTGGGAAACTTGTTTTACACTTCTTTCGATTCTTAGTACGTGCCTACTCATTTTATATCCATTAAATTGCAGTTTTGCATTCTCCATAACAGCTGACAGTGTCTGTATTTACTGACAATCTCTTGTTAATCTCGATAGCCATGATGGCATTTGAACAAAATGACAAAAAAAAATTGAAATTTTATCTGTCAGGATTCGTTACAACTTCTAAAATTTGTGCAATTTTTATTATTTAATATTTTATAATTTATTTCAAGCCATTTCTAATCTACAAAATATTAAAAAGAAATTAAAATAAAAAAATCTGGTGTGGCAAACAAAATACCTCCCGCCATTACCGCTCGAGTCACAAAAAAGATTAAGCTAATCCTTATTTTTGGATTAGCGAATTTTACTCTAATTTTGGCAGTTTATTTCTTAAAACATAGTCTAATCTAATCCAGGTAAAACCTTTGTTGATAATAAAGATTAAATTTTAAATACCGAGATTGAATAGAATGCACTAATTCAAAAATGAGAATTAGCTTAAACTTTTTTGCGAATCGTTAATCTTTATTAATCTAAATACATATGTATTGTTCTATTTACTTTTAAATATGTTACTGTTATTAATTTGAATTGATTAGTTCTTTGACAGTGACATTTATCTGTTACACATTTGAATAACTGCGCAACCAAGGAGTTTTGTTTCTTTAAAGCGTAGAATCCAGGATTTAAATTATAGATAATTTTATAAATTTATCCATAAAATATATAGAAAAAGTATTAATGCAAATCTGTAGAAAATTTAATAATCTTTAATTTTTGTAATAACATTAATCTCGAAAAAATAACATTTAAAGGTATTTTTCGAAGAAAAACTATTTTGAGGTTGTAGTAAAGTGCCATTTCCGGTTATCCGGTTTACACCAAAATCTAACGGGCTCTTTCCATTACAGAAAAAGTGCGAAATACAAGGTTTCAAAATTTTCTGAATGATAGTATTTGAGTTAGAGTAAAGGATCCACACATACATACACAAAGACATCATCATGCCAATGTTAAAATTGGATTCTAGGGACCTTAAAACGTGCTCATTTACCAAAATCTCGATATGCTATTTTTAGCACGATCCCTATACCTCCCTTACCAAGGGTAGCGGGAGGTAAAAATTATAGATAAACATTTTTTTTGTCATTTTGTTCACACAATTAACTTGTTTTCATTTTGACAGTTTAGTTTTTTCGATTTGATGCAGCAAAATGTCATACAAGCTAGATATTTGTAATAGTTATTTACATTATACGTGCGGTAGGTGTTATTTTACAACGCGAGGTTTTATATTGAAGCACGACGCGCAGCGGAGTGCTGCAATAAAACCGAGCGTTGTACAAATACCTAACGCACACATTATGTATTAAATTTTTTGGCCGAGATATCTACTAAAATATGTATTTTCTATAAATTTTACTTGTTAACCTTAAACCATTGTTGTCATCAAGCGAGCTGCTATCAAAACAATTTATTGTAGGCTCAGCATCAAGGCGCTTTGAAAACCAACGAAACGTCAAAATAATCAAAAAATTGTATTTCTTGTTATATTTGTAATCATATCTATCAAAGAGAAAAATGTCAGACAGTGACGAATCTATAACATCTACTCCGCCAGAGTTACGTGAACAAGCAAAAAATGTTTCATCGGAATTACTCCCTGAAAAATCAAATGCCCGTTACAAGAGATATTATCAAGTTTTCATACGGTGATGTGACGAAAAAAAGTCAACAATTGAGAGCATTGAGAGGTTGGGTTGGGACAAGACCAAGAATTTGCACTTTGATTATTTTATTTATTAGGGATGTCTATTGTCTATGCTGCTATGCTGGAAGGAAATTAAGGTTAGGTAGATTAGTTCCTACATACGTAGTTCCTACAGACTACATGAATGATTCTAATGTTACCTACCCTTTTCGACATTCTTCATTAAAATTAATTTCAAACATTTGAAATAAAATAAATAATTCTCATCAATCATTCTACTTATTTTATCATTTGACAATTTTGACATATTGACATTGCCGACTGAGACTTATGCCAAAAGATGGCGCTGGCGGATTAAATTAAAAGAAATTCAGTTTTATTTATTTATTTATTTATTTATTTATTTACTATTATTGTACGAAAATTGCGGTAGCTAGTGTTTTTGTATGCACTCTTTATTATTACAAAGTAGATTTCTTTATTAGTGGCCTATTAAAACTTAAAAATATGGGTGTGTATTACTTTATTCGGTGCGGTAAAGTCATGGCATGTGTAAAATCGCAACTACCATGAACGCCAACGATGTGTGATTGTTATGTTTACACTTTAGAAGGCCAAAAAGAAATTTACAATCTTGTTGGGCGAATGCCTAAATGTGATATTGTTGCAGTTTATCGCGAGCACAATATCTCTGTGGCAACAATTTATCGGACAATAAAAGATTGTGAAGAAAGTATACCCTGTGTTAATTTGCTCAAAAGTAGTCGACCAAAAATTTTGAGCCACATGAAAGAACAAAGATTAATTGCAGCCGTTAAAGACAAAGTCGGAGTGTCAAAACGAACTGTAGCCAGAAGATTCGATGTTGCGAAGACCACTGGTTTTAGAACACTTTCTCGAAATGACGTGGTGTTTCGAAAAAGAAGAAAGGCACCAAAACATACCTTAGATGTTGTCGTGCGTTAAGGCGCATTTATTTTCTCAATAAACTTATTGTAATGGATGACGAGAAATATTTTACTCTGTCCCATTCAGAGATGAACGGAAACGATGGTTGTTATACTAATGACATGGAAAACACACCTGACAATGACACGTTCAAAGGTAAATATAAATTTGTGGATAAAATTTTAGTATGGTGTGCCATTTCTGAAGCCAAATATATTTTGCAGCCGTACATTGGTCGTGTTCGAGGAGAAGCCTTAACTGCACAACTTTATATTCAAAGATGCCTCTCTAAATTGCTTCAATTTTTAAATACACATCACCCGAATGATATAATGTTTTGGCCTGATCTAACTTAATGCCATTATGCTAGAGTAACTAGAGACTGGTATAACGAAAACAACGTAGACTTTGTTCCGAAATTGGAGAATCCTCCCAATGTATCTCAAACTCGACCAATAGAAGAATTTTGGTCAATATTGACCAGAAAAGTGTACGACAAGGGATATGGGAAGATGCAAATGAAGAACAATTACGACGTCGCATTTACCAAAAGATTCGAGAAATCGATCCAGATGTTGTCGAGAGGATGATGGGGCAAGTGAGAAGAAAATTAAGGGCCATTGAAGATAATGGTCCATTATCAATAATTAAAATGTTAAATATTAATTGTTATATTTATTATTAATTGTTGTAATAATTAGTTTAAAAAGTAAAAGAGTTTTAAAAAAGATATCTGTATCTAAAAATTTTCATACAATTTAATCAACATTTTAGAATGTGTCGCACTACATGTTATTATGTAATCGACAGAATAACAGAAGCCCAAATAATGCTCACTCATAGATTTGGGCGATCCAAAATAACACCTGAAAATATCATGGTTGACCGTTGGAAAGCTACTGTTAAATCCAAATTGTACATACGTGGTACACACACACACACACAGAAGAAATCCAGTGACATCAGTCGTTCAAGTTACCAACAAAATTTGTCTTTTGTCGTTCTTTTTATTTCATAAAATCTCACTTAATCTCAGCTCAGTTTTTGCCAAACTCATCTCATTTAGAGATGAGAAGAGGCAAATACTAAAAAGAACGCGACTTATATATCTGTACCATTGAGAGCACTGTAATAATATTTGCAGACTAAAGAAAACATAAAAATTGCATCAATTTTATATAAATTCAACTTAAACGGCGTTGAAATGTTCTTCTTTCTCTTTACTTTTATTTTTTGTGTAATGCTCTTTTGCTAAAAGTATTTACTTTTCCTTGTAACTTAATATTGTTTGAGAACGTCCATTGCCATTCTAAAAATAAATCTGTCTAACGAAATTTACTCGTATTATATTAAATTTTGTCAAAATGCTTTTACTCTTTGAAAATATATGTAATTGTTATTATTGTTTTGTCTATTGTTATAAATTGTATTTGTTAAATATTATACGTTACAGTAGTGCACACAGTGGCGTACCCAGGGGAAGGGCAATGGGGGCGATCGCCCCCCCTAGACCTACACATATTTTTATATTATATTATATTCGAGTTAGTTGTAACAATTGTCATAAAATTGCTCTAAGTTTTGTTAATTTATCTCGAAATATCTTATAATAATGGCCCCTCACTTCAATAAATCTGACTTAAGTATCGTTCACAATAAAAAAGAAATTGCAACTTGTTATCAAGAAAAAAATTGGCGTGATGAAAAAATTACGCTAGAATTTCTAGGGAAGAGACAGCCATTTTCAAATATAAATCATGCTATTAGGTGACAGATTTTCTTGTTTAATGTTTCTAATATTTTTAATGTAACGTTCCTATACCTTATTAATATCTTTAAAAAATCTGCTTTTATTTTAAATATGAGAGAATAAGTATATGAAATTGTTTAAAATATATGTATATTAGGGTGGACCTTAAAAGGGGTCAAGCCGAATTTTAGCCGGGACGCCCCCTAAAATGGTTCCAAATAAATAAATAAAAATTGTGCTGGCAATGATTTCGCTTAATATTAATATTTGACTGTGCCGAAATGCCCTTGATTTTCTCTATTTAAATAACATTGTGTTTTGACACATTTTGGAACTTTATTTTTTCCTAGCCAATAGGAGGTTTCAAAGATCCACTCAATGTTGGAATATATACTAAAATGACCAGAGAATATGTGGACAAAATTTGAAGTTCCAATCATTATTATTAAGATAATTATAGATGGTTAAATTATCGCCCAAAAAAGCTAACTACAACTGTCTTAAGATTATTGATTGGGACTTTAAATTTTGTCCACATATTTTCGGATCACTCTAGTATATATTCCAATATTAAGTGGATTTTTTAAATCTCTTTTATTGCCTTTGACAAAAATACAGTTCGAAATTGTGTCAAAACCCAATGTTATTTAAACGGGGAAAAATCAAGTGCATTTAGGTACGGGCGCATTTTTTTTATTTATTTATTTGGAACCACTTTAGGAGGTGGCCCGAATGAAATTATTCGACTTGACCTATATTCGTGACGTCATATCTATATTTTCAAACTTCGGGGGACTATAACTCGCTTATTAATAGGAATTTTTTCACCAGATTTTCACCGATAGTCTTAAGGTCCATTTTCACAATTGAAAATTATGTTTATGGTTTTTGTTTAGGTTTAAGTAAGTCATTCATAAATGTAAGTTTAAATTACCTGAAAATTAGTTTTGATATGTACAGACATATATGTAAATGCTTTAAAAATAAGATTAAAATATCGGTAGAGCAACAAGACACCTGTGCGCCGTGAAACTGTCATTCGCTTGGCATTATTGGTTATATTTCAGCAATTAAGTTATGACAGTCTCCATGTCCAATTGTTTAAAGAGCCGAATCCACCAAGCATACTAAATAAAGATGGGTGTATATATCTATATCATTTTAGACTCGTTCTCATTGGTGAAGTTTCCCGGCAAACACAGTTTTAACATATATGTACCAGATATGTGATATCTGAAACCTATGTAGTATATAATTCATTTACGTACTTATAACGTCGTATACTTATACCATGTCGGACATCTCTCAAGAGACTGTGATATTGTCGGTATGTCACATTGGTATTGTACCTGGTACATACCTATAACTATATACATGTTACCGTACTTATAATATATTCGTAGCGCATTGACCACGTGTCATCTATTCCAAATCTAATTGGTCTATTTATGTGACCAAGGTCTCTGTCTGTCCAAGCCAGGTGTGCAGAGGTTTAACAACGACGCATTTTACTTTTGCAGCCATTGCAGTATTTGTTTATGTTTTATGTAGTGTGTATACTTTAATTCTTTGATTTCATGGCAAAATCGGCTTGTCATACGGTAAGTTTGTTTATGTAACTATATATTCATTATGTAGCTTATTTTCATTCTTGAACGAAAATGAAAATTTAGATAACCTGAAATAATAATTTCAAACTAAAATATTATAAAATTAGAATTTCAAATGAAAAACGTTTATAAACATTACATATTATATATTTTACGTATTGTATTAATAAATTGTATTGAACTAGTCTGAGTGAAATTTGTGGGTCGATTTTGTTCACATCTGTAAGTTTTACAGATCTGTAAATTGTAAAAAATGACAAAACACCTGTTCTTGTTGATTAATATAAAATTATACATAAGGGTGGCAGCTTTAGGTGCGATTTTGTTCATATTTACAGATCTTGCGACTTACAGATGTGAACAGAATCGATTCATTAAGTTGTTTTATATTTAATTTCTATTGTTATAAATATGTAATATAAGTATTGTAATAAACTACGTATTTAAATATATATTATTTGTAGTTAGTACCTACACATTTTCCTACCATCCTTCATAATATTTAATATTTAAATTTAGGATTGAAAAGAAGTCACAGGTATAAAAATTCACAATGTAAGTAGTATATTCAAATAATTACAAAGAAGTGATATACTTTTGTTATATACCATTTACGTTACAATATCTACATACATGGGATGTGATGTCTCATAGACCATGTTGCGGACATAGGTCTATACATGTACTTTCCAGGGATGTAATTCAGTATGTAACATTTAATACGAGTTATGTCTATATTACGTTTTAAGGACGTAACTGTGTTTGCTGGGTTGTGACGTCAAACTAAATCATATACCTAAAGTTTGGACCTTGCAATGTTTAACTTTATGATTTGGAGTCATTACATAATATGTGGTCAAAGTCTTTAAATCTAAAGTATAAACTATAAACCTAAACCTACATTTCATTTGTGAATGCATCTTTAGTTTTACATATACGTTCAGATGAAATTATATTTAAAAAATCTGATGTGGCCAGCACATTACCTTCCGTCAGTTCTATGTATTTTGTACAAATTTCATACGGAAAGTTCCTTGCTAAATTAAATATTCTATTTCTTGTACATTACCTTCCGGCAGTTGCATGTATTTTATGCAAATTTCATACAGAAAATTATTATTTTGTGACGTTTTCTATATACAGTGTAATGTATCTGCAGAAATAAAAGATTTATTATTATTATTTGTTGTACATTACCTTAAAGCAGTTGTATGTATTTTATACAAACAAAAGATCCTATATTTCCAGTAAAATTATAAGAGAAACACACTATGTCAATTTCACTTGACACTGACATCTTTCAATCAGAATTTTCTTAATATAGTAGCTGTTTCCATAGCTAAGGCTACTTTATGAAATTTAATTTCTTTATAATTTTTTAACTCTATATCCATTTAATATTAAGTATAAAATGCAGTCAAATCGTATAGAGAATAAAATATTCTTTAATATTTATAATAACATCAAATGTGAAAAAAATATATTTAACATAGTTTTTTCAAGAAAAACTGTTAAAATCTGCAAATGAGGGTACTTCCGGTTGACCAATTATAACCAAAATCTAATCCGCTCTTCATATGGATGCAACGAAGAGGAATACGAAAGAATTATAATTTTTGGAATTGTAGTTTTAGAGTTATCGTAGACGAAAATTTTGTTACACACACACACACATACACACACACAGACACACATACATACACACACACACACATACAGACATCATCGTAAAAATAGTAAAATCGTACTCTAGGGACCTTAAAACGTGCTTATTCATTAAAAACTCACCACCGAAATTTTTGACCAAAGACAATACCTTCCTTACCTAAAGGTGACGGAAGGTAAAAATGGTGGAATCCCCTATTATAATTTTTTGAATTATAGTATTTGAGTTATCGGATCCAAAAAAATCGTTACACACACATACATACATACATACATACAGACATCATCCTAAAAATAGTAAAATCTTTTTCCATAGATTTTAAAACGTGCTTATTCATCAAAAACTTACCACCGAATTTTCTGACCAAAGACAATACTATCCTTACCTAAAGGTGACGGAAGGTAAAAAGGACAAGGGAAACCAAGAAAGAAATGTAAGAAAATAAATACTTTACAAGAGACAGGAAATAGAGAAAAAAGACGCTTTTGTATTTTACAGAAATGTAATATATTTTAAAATATTGCTATATTACATACTTATTACGTATTAACGTATTAATAGTACGAGTATATTAATACAAGCATTAAGTTACACCGTATACATTACATTAATATGTATGTAACATTACAGATATTACAAACGTATTATGCTAAATGTACTGTGCTTGGTGTATAGGTATATACATATAATCATTACTTATTAGTGTATTTCACACCCCTATACTATACTAACATTGTGGTGTAAGTTACACAGAGGTTCCCAACCACCAAATTTGCGTAATTGGTTAATAATTCCATCTCACCCTATAAGCATCTAGGGTAAACACGTTGCCCAAAGATCAGCGGTACTCAAACAGTTCATGACTCCCCTATACTCTGAAACGCAAAGAAACTTCGTAACACGAGCGCGCTTGTGAAGTATAGGGGATTACAGCTCAATCGAATTAAGAGAAATTAGTAAAAAATCTGATGTGGCCAGCACATTACCTTCCGTCAATTCTATGTATTTTGTACAAATTTCATACGGAAAGTTCCTTGCTAAATTAAATATTCTATTTCTTGTACATTACCTTCCGGCAGTTGCATGTATTTTATGCAAATTTCATACAGAAAATTATTATTTTGTGACGTTTTCTATATACAGTGTAATGTATCTGCAGAAATAAAAGATTTATTATTATTATTATTTATTGTACATTACCTTAAAGCAGTTGTATGTATTTTATACAAATTCCATACAGAAAGCAAAAGATCCTATATTTCCAGTAAAATTATAAGACACTATGTCAATTTCACTTGACACTGACATCTTTCAATCAGAATTTTCTTAATATAGTAACTGTTTCCATAGCTATGGCTACTTTATGAAATTTAATTTCTTTATAATTTTTTAACTCTATATCCATTTAATATTAAGTATAAAATGCAATCAAATCGTATAGAGAATAAAATATTCTTTAATATTTATAATAACATCAAATGTGACAAAATTATATTTAACATAGTTTTTTCAAGAAAAACTGTTAAAATCTTCAAAAGATGGTACTTCCGGTTGACCAATTGTAACCAAAATCTAATCAGCTCTTCATATGGATGTAACGATGAAGTATACGAAAAAATTATAATTTTTGTAACTGTAGTATTAAAGTTATCGCAGACGAAAATTTTGTTACACACACACACACATCCACACACACACACATCCACACACACGCACACACACACACACATACAGACATCATCGTAAAAATAGTAAATTCGTATTCTAGGGACCCTAAAACGTGCTTATTGATTAAAAACTCATCATCGAATTTTTTGACCAAAGACAATACCTTCCTTACCTAAAGGTGACGGAAGGTAAAAACAGTAAAAGTACAGAGTGCGGCAGAACCAATTGAGCAGTTTGGCGGGGTAGGTGTTCGGGCGGTGGCGGGGGCAGGCAGCAGCACTAGGTTTCCTTTTGTTCTGTCAGCATCCCCATTTTAGTACCCAACATGGTTTGGACCGGAGTACATCGTGGCTTTGCCGTGCGTGCGTTTTATGAAAACAACCGATCTGTGATTGCCACGCATAAAGAGCTTTCCTACTGCGAACACAATTCGGTCCTGGATTCGGCAGTTGGAGGAAACTGGTAGCACACTAAGAATAGGTACACATGGCCGACGAAGATCCATCAGAACACCAGAAAATGTGGAGCTAGTGAGAGCAGCAGCCGAAAAATCGAAAAGACGTTCTATTGCATTGGGGGTTTCAGACCGCAGTTTGAGGAGGATTCTTCATTTAGATTTGAATTTCCATACCTTCAAAATAATGATGGTTCAGGAATTGAACCCAGCAGACTACACCAACCGCCAAAATCTGTGTGAGGAAATTCTTGCAGCGATCCTTCCTGAGGCAGCATTCTTCAGCAAGCGACGAGGCACATTTTCACCTAAGCGGGATTGTGAATAAACTAAATTTTCGCTACTGGGCTGAAAACAACGCCCAAATTGTTCACGAAAGACCGCTACATTCTCCGAAACTAACGGTGTGGTGTGCCGTATCACAATTTGGCGTTATAGGCTGGTACTTTTTTGAAGAGGGAGGCGTGACCGTGACCGTTAATTCCGGGCGTTATGTTTCAATGATGCAAAATTTTCTGCAGCCCCGATTGGAAGTGGTTGTTGAAGAAAAAGGATTAGGGGACTTTTGGTTCCAACAAGGTGGGGCTACAGCCTGAAATTCTCTAAACGCTTTAAGAGAAATGTTTCCTGGACGTCTAGTGTCTTTGAGAGGTGACGTGGGGTGGCCTGCGCGATCGCCCGATTTAAGCATATGCGACTTCTTTCTTTGGGGATATCTAAAGGAAAAAGTGTTTAAACGTCGCCCCCAAAACCTGCTAGAGCTAAGGGAGCAGATTGTTGAAGAAGTAAACGCGATACCCCGCGAAATGTGTCAACGGGCTGTTCAAAACCAGAAATCGGCTCCAGCAATGTATTGCAGCTAACGGCCGCCATCTTAAAGACATTATTTTTAAAAATTAATGAGTATAAAATGGTAAGTCCTACTGATTTCAAAAATAAAAACATTTTTTTCATATATACCCTGGTTTCTTTTTTATAACTCTTCAAAACTGCTCAATTGGTTAAAATGGAATGTCCTAACTTAGACAGACTATTGTGATGTATTAATCATTTATAAACTGGTTGAAAACCACTGGTCCTGGCAATGTATTAGATATTAGGCATTAGTCATTAGGTCATTACGCTATTAATGTCGAATACAAAATATGTGTATTGCGTGCATGTATGTACGTACGTATGTATGTATATACATACCTCAAAACGGCAGCTGTTTAAGAGTATGTGTTATGTTATTGTCTGACAGTGGATGTTCTTAGTAACTGAAAATAAACAAAAATCAAATTAAAATAAAGAACAAACTATGCAGAAGATATAAATAATTTATTTAAATAATGAGAATAAATTAAATGCAATATTTAAAAAACCAGTGCTGGTCCCAAAATTCTCATTGGTGTATTCAATATAATATAATGATTGCATAATGATATAAATTATTTTATGTCTCACTAAAGTATTATGAACTGTTTATTGCTAGGATACGGTGTATATAAACATATCTATAACAACCGGGGCATTATATGAAGGCATAATATTTCATTATGCCCTCATTATAATCCGATCATCGTTTATGGACTTTAAATTAAAAATAATATGAACGGTATATAATGAATTTATTTTCTTTTTAACTATAATTCATTACAATAATAATGATTGATTACAACAATTAATACATTAAATGATTACAACAATTAATATAAGAAAACAGCTTTGAAAGCACAACACAGAAATCAATTTTAATTTAATTATAATACTTAATATGATTATCAAAAAAACCTTAAAAAGCCATTTAAGTCCGTCGAATTGCAGACTGTAATATTTCGCATTCAATTTTGACAGATGACGGATCACTAATTTTTTTGGGGGCGATATTTATCCACGTTTGAATTCATTTTTGATATTATTTACCGTCACATGTGACACATCCAAAGCCGTACAAGCTCTCTAAAATGTAATAATATTCACAAATAAGTGCATAAGAAATAAAGAACTGAGATCTGTCATGTGATAACGAACCTCAAAATATGATACTTACATCTTCTACAGCCGAGAATGGAATAATTAGGAGATCATTTATACGTTTGTCTTCCTCAAAGTATACAGAAACATTCAAAATAAATTCTTTACACCGTTTCGACAAAATATCTTCCGAAACATCAAATTCACTCATTCCACCATCTCCAACGATTTAAAACGTTGGTGTTTTAAAAATAAATAAATGTTGATAATAAACAAAACAATTAAACAACATCCTTAGCAACGTCAAAGCTTAAGCATTATTGAAATCAAAATTATTATAAATGAAAACTTATTTCACATAATCTAGTGAGACATAAAATCTTGTATGCACCACGAGCGTTACTAGATGATAATGCCCATCGGGCGACATCTATCCCTCGGGCCAGCGGCCCTCGGCCTAGATCCTCGTCGCCCTCCTGGCATTATTATCATAGTAACGCCCTTGGTACATAAAATACTATTATGTCTCACTAAAGTATTATGAAGTGTTTATTGCTAGGATACGGTGTATATAAACATATCTATAACAACCGGGGCATATTGGGAGGGCATAATAATTCATTATGCCCTCATTATAATCCGATCATCGTTTATGGACTTTAAATTAGAAATAATATGAAAGGTATATACTAAAAATTATTTTCTTATTAGTTATTATTCATTACAATAATAATAAGGATTGATTACAACAATTAATACATTAATTGATTACAACAATTAATATAATAAGAAAACAGCATTGAAAGCACAACACAGAAATCATTTTTAATTTAATTATAATATTTAAAATTGATTATGAAAAGGGCCTTAAAAAGCAATTTACTTTCACCACACATATAAATAGTAAGTACGTCGAATTGCAGACTGCAATGTTTCGCATTGATTTTGGAAGGATGACGGATCACTAATTTCTTTGGGGATGATATTTATCCATGTTTGCATTCATTTTTGATATTATTTACAGTCACATGTGACACATCCAAACCAGTACAAACTCTCTAAAATGTAATAATATTCAGAAATAAGTACATAAGAAATAAAGAACTAAAAATATGTACTTAATAATGTCATAAATTATTAGCTATGTATCTCAAAGTAAACAGATTTTATTCGTTCAAATATTTACGAAATATATATTACTAGGTACTTACAATCTGAGCGATAACATTTTTTTTAATTCGGCAGATAATATTTAATTAATAATATTTCAGTCCCCAATTTATTGGGTTATAATTTAAGTTTTAAATTTTAGAAAGTACTAATTTTTATTCTTTAAACCGAAATATTCTTTAAAATATTCTATTACGTACATATTACATTCATTTAGTTGTGAAATGCAAACAATGGTCTTCGCTAATAATGGGGTCCTCCACTCCAATTTTGCGAGAAACAATGTATACTCGTACTTTCATTTAACATCTTACAGTAATAATATTCTGTCGTACTATCGCATTACATAAATTATAGGTTTGTGTCCTATATAAAGACGTATTGTGCTCATATTTATGCACATTTTCTATTATCTTTAATGCGCTCCTGTCGTTAATAAATGTAACTTTACAATGTTGCGACTTTCTTAATTAAATAATAAGAGAGACTCGCTAGAATGATTTAGAATTAGATACGAGAGTAGCACCCAAAGTTTCTGCAAACAAATATAACCAAGGTAGCTATGAAAAATAAATGCATGGCAAAACAAAAGTACATCCTTAGGTAGCATGGTAGTTCTTGTTACAATTCGTTATCTGTTATCAGTAATTTTCCATGCATAAAGTACGCACGTCGTACTGAAAATGCAGTTAACAAGAGAAAATTTCCTAGCCATGATATTTTACTATTTTAAAAGTTCGGTCTTTCTAAAACAATGCATCGAAAAGCTTCGGGATGCTTTTGGAAATAAAACACCTAGTATGAGGTCTGTTCACAGCTGGTACAATGAATTTCTCTCAATGACGATTTAGGCGAAGATCGGCCAATTTCTGCAGCTACGGATGAACACATAGCTGCTATTCGTACAATGATTAAAGAAGACAACCGTGTCACATACAGAATTACTACTTTGGGCATTGGAATGACCGCTATAAATAAAATTTTGCTCGATCATCTAAAAGGCAGGAAAGTGTGTTACCGTTGGATACCTCATAATTTAAGGTCAAAAGCAACATCGTGTGGAATGGTACATTAAACCATTTAAAAAGTACAACGAAGGTATAGTATGACTAGCGAATGAAAGTTGACGTTTAAATTATTTTATAGATGTGGCTTCTTTTGAAACCCCAGAGAAGAATAGAATTATACGAAATATTCAGATATGAAATTTTTGCATGAAGCCATGTAAATACTGGACTAGCAAAGCACAGAAATACATTACTATGTCTGGCTGAAAATAGATGGCCGACTAGAGTAACTGAATATTAAAACAGGGGTGCGTATATCCCCTGATAGTTTATAAAAATGTGTGAATTTAAACTTAATACTTTCTAAAATGTAACAAACAACCAAATTACATATTCAACTTTAATGTAGGTATGTTAAATGGTGTAATATTAAAGGAGAATATATTAACGGAGTCTGTCAGACTCCGCGGCACCGGTAAAATTACATTTTTGGGCGCCATCACTGCAGGGTTAATATAAAACTCCAATATTTATTTTTATAGTCATCAATTTTAAATATAAACTGCGAACTACAAAGATATTTAATTTTTAGCCGCTGAAGGACATCATAGCCAATGGAACCTTGTTCGTACTATCATCAAAAATCTCGTGCCCCATCCACAATTGGATGTAGAAAAATAGTTGCACCTCGTGTAAGATTTTTAAAAATAATTTATTATTTCGATTTTTGGTAGCCTATGTATCTATAATTTTTGAATGGTTCTCGAATTTCCCGTCAGCAGTCAGGCTGTCGTCCCGGCAAATCCCATTTTGGTATATTGATAAATCTCGGTTCTCTAAAGCTGCCACAACGTTACTCAATATTTTACTCTTATTTTACACCGTGGAGCTATTCCATAAAATCAAAATCGCTTTTCAATATTATGTAAATCGCAAAAATTCAAATTGAAAAACAAACTTTTTAAAACAAAACACGAACGAAACAACATCCAACACAATCCTTTGTTAACAAATGAACGCTGAAGTATTGACATTTTTAATTCCGAAAGTTCAGTGGGTCTTATCTGTCCAAACACACGTTTATTAAGCTTTGCAACAAAAAAAAAAAAAAAAAAAAACACCCTGGTGCATAAGCCGCTTTATCGAAATTGTCATCTGGATGACGTATACTAAACTCTACTCAGTATTTTAAACGTTGGACTCAGTAAAGATGAACGAAAATGATAAAACTAGTATTTCATACATAAATGAATATTAAACGGATTGGATTCGGACACAATTTTTCAATTGTCTGATGGATTTATAATGTTCCATGCCATCGAAAAATATTGATCCTACAGAAAATTTATATATATTTTTTTTTTCAGAAAAGCCTTTTCTGGCTTTGATATCAGCTAAACAAACTCAATGTAATCTTTCGATTAATTATAGTACTGTTAAAAACTGATTTCCAAATGTTTTGCAAATTCTGCCGCAACTGATTAAAGGTTAAAATTGGTTGAACTGGCTTTAATGACTTCCTTTCATCCCTCAGAAGTTCGATGTGTTTCAAAGATCAAAGGCGCCAAAGTTAACACTGTTACTGCGATTAAGGGTCATTTATCCTATGTATGATTAGAATGGGGTCATTTAAAAAATATCTGATGTGGGCAGCACATTACCTTCCGTCAGTTCACGGATCACCTAACTACAGATAGGACAGTTAATGTATTTTTCGAAATACAAAATAGTGACATCTACAGATTGCTTCCATGAACTAATTCACACTGTGATGGCTTGGTCGGCTTGGTAGTTTGTGACATAGGAGACGTCATGAATAGATAAATTGAAATTGTGAATTTTTAAAATAAAAGACATACTAAGAAAATTGAATATACATAAGTACATACATGTATTTTAAATAATCACAATACAATAACTATAAATAAAATAAATAAATAAATTTAAAATTACTTGTCAGATAGACATACACTTCTATTTTAATATTTGTTTATATGTAAGATAAAAGGATATTGGAAATGGTACGACATTTCATCATTAAATATAAAAGTAAACGTCTATTTGCTTCTTTGCACTGCACTTTATATCAAACGGCACAACGAATGTTCATCAGCTTATTGAATTTCATTTCCATCAAAAATAAACACAGTTAATACACTTTAAAATTAGAGAAATCACGAAATAAATCACTACTGGCACTATAACTAAAACTATAAACTATTACAAATTGATTTACCAAATGATTTAAGATATTAAAGCGTAAGTTCAATGACATGTGTGGTGACTTATGTGACTTTACAATTCAAAATATTGCAAAATGTTTTAAACTCAAAGGTGACTTAATCCATTTTCTTAAAATTTAAGCACTGTCGCGCCTCTACAGTTTGCTTCCTGGAACTATGATAGTGTTTTGGCACATTCATTTAGCTGTCCGGTGCCAGACGTCAGTTCTATGTAGTTTATACAGAGTAATCAAAAATGGCTGAAGGTCACGTGACAATTTTTGTTCCACAATAATTTCAAAATTATATTTCAATTTTTCATAATTCGTCAAAATTATATTCCACATATGACAGATGATGACAGCTGCATGACATTTGATTAATATCATTGACGTACGTTGATTCATTTGATATTTGTTTTCATTATGGATTTTAAAGAAGAGTGTGACAAATTTCTTCTTGCCGCATATTTTCGTTCAGCTGAACGTAACAAGACGGTTTTTGGCAGTATTGTTATGATAGCTAGCAAAATTTGTAACATACGCTCATGGAAATAGTAATGCCGTCATATTAAGTAAGCGGCAAATGTCAAAATTGTATGGAGCGGTATGCTTCAGCCATTCTTGATCACTCTGTACAAATTTCATACAGAAAGTTCCTTGCAAAAGATTCTATTTCTTGTACATTATCTTCCGGCAGTTGTATGTATTTTGTACAAATTCCAAACAGAAAGTTTGTAGCAAAAGATCCTATATTTCCAGTAAAATTATTACACAAACATACTATGTTATGGCTACTTTATGAAATTTAATTTCTTTATATTTTTTAACTATATATCCATTTAATATGAAGTATAAAATGCAGTCGAATCGTATGGAGAATAAAATATTCTTTAATATATATATAATAACATTAAATGTGAAAAAATGATATTTAACATAGTTTTTTCAAGAAAAACTATTAAAATCTGTAAATGAGGATACTTCCGGTTGACCAGTTGTAACCAAAATCTAATCAGCTCTTCATATGGACGTAACGAAGAAGAAGAATTATAATTTTTAAAATTGTAGTATTAGAGTTATCGCAGACGAAAATTTTGTTACACGCACTTACACACATACATACATATATACATACGTCCATACATACATACTTACATACATACATATATATATATATATATATATATATATATATATATATATATATATATATATATATACATACATACATACATACATACATACATACATACATACATACATACATACATACATACATACATACATACATACATACATACATACATACATACATACATACATACATACATACATACATACATACATACATACATACATACATACATACATACATACATACATACATACATACATACATACATACATACATACATACATACATACATACATACATACACACACACACACATATATATATAGATATATATATATATATATATATATATATATATATATATATATATATATATATATATATATATATATATATATATATATATATACAGTCATACAGACATCATCGTAAAAATAGTAAAATCGTATTCTAGGGACCCTAAAATGTGATCATTGATTAAAAACCCATGATCGATTTTTTTTAACCAAAGACAATACCTTTCTTACCTAAATGTGACGGAAGGTAAAAAGAGTTTTACTTGCCGAGTTACTAATATAATTAATGTAGTCTGTGAAAACGAAGTTGTTGGTAAAAATGATTCCTAAGTCTTTGTCAGAATCTTTCCGATTAAGAGCGGAACTGCGAATAGTATAAAGGTATTCGATATTAGCTTAACCACAATTGTATGTGACAACACAACATTTATCAATGTTAACTTGAAGCTTATTATTATTACACATTAAATTAAATGATTTATGTTGGATTGTAAGAACAAATCATCATTTATAGAACTAATAACGCAGAAAACTTTAATATCATCCGCATATGCGAGGGTTTGACAAGAAAAGAATTTAAGCAGTTCATCAATAAATAAAGTGAATAGCAATGGTCCAAGATTCGATCCTTAAGGAACGCCTGAGGAAGCTATATAATTATGTATTTCAAGTCTACTAAATAAATCTTTGTATAAATATACGAACACTCAAGGAATAGGACTTCATTAGCTATTTCTTAGTATATATTAATTAATCTGTATAGCATTAATCTGAAGACTACTAACCCATTTCCTTGTATGAGACCATATTAATACAAATCAGTGACTAAAGTTTGTAATGAATAGCATGGGGTCGCAATTCCAAACCTAACATACTACTGAATGTACTAAGGCGCGAATACATCCTTTATACAAAAGGTAATACAGAATACAGATGAGTTTCAACAATGCTAATCATAATTAATGTGCCGAGTTATAAATTAACGAGCCCTGCAAACATTAGATATACGATTCCTATTAACTTCCTTAGAACATAGAACATGACTTGGCGAATGTGTTCATACGTACAAACACGTGTAGGAGGGTCATGTAATATAGCGCATCATACATTAAAGGTGCATTCACAAATGAAAATTAGGTTTAGATTTATGCTTTATACTTTAGATTTAAAGACTTTGGCCGCATATTATGTAATGACTCCATTCACACTTCAGAATTTAGGGTCTCTAAATCCAAATCATAAAACTAAACATTGCAAGGTCCAAACTTTAAGTTTATGATTTAGTTTGACGTCACAAACTTCACCAATGAGAACAAGTCTGAAATGATATAGATATATACACCCATCTTTGTTTAGTATCTACTTACTGAAATGTAACCAATAATGCCAAGCGAATGGCAGTTTCACGGCGCACAGCTGTTTTGTTGAGTACTGCTCTACCGATATTTTAATCTTGTTTTTGTTTTGAAGCATTTACACACATGTCTGTACATATCAAAACTAATTTTCAGGTAATTTAAACTTACATTTGTGAATGACTTACTTAAACCTAAACAAAAACATAAACGTAATTTTCATTTGTGAATGCACCTTTACACTTCAGAATTTAGTGTCTCTAAATCCAAATCATAAAGTTAAACACTGCAAGGTCCAAACTTTAGGTTTATGATTTAGTTTGACGTCACAAACTTCACCAATGAGAACGAGTCTGAAATGATATAGATATATACACCCATTTATATTTAGTATCCACTTGGTGGATTCGGCTTTTTAAACAAATGCGAGAAGAACATGGATACTGTCATAACTTAATTCCTGAAATATACCCAATAATGCCAAGCGAATGATAGTTTCACGGCGCACAGGTGTCTTGTTGAGTACTGCTCTACCGATGTTTTAATCTTTTTTTTGACGCATTTACATAGATGTAAAGAATTTCAAATTTTTATTGTGTCACATGTCAAATTTAGTAGCCTTTGTATCGTTGCAGAAGACAACAAAAATTTGTTGACAGCTGAATCGTTTGAAAAAAATTTATTGATATTTATTTTAAAAGCATTCTAAAAGAAGAATGGTTGTGAACTTTTATAAGAACTGGAAAGAAAGAATGATTGTGTGTATTTTTGTTGAAGGGACCTACAGTGAAAGTTTCTACAAATTATTGATAGAAAACAAAATTTTCCAGAAATTATTTTTTTATTGTTTTTCGAAATACTCTCCTTTTAACTCAACACATTTGTGCATTCGATAAAGCCAATCGTTAAAGCAAGAAATCCATTCTTCTTGAGACACTTGAGAGACCATGTTTTCGAACAACCGCTTCATTTGAACTTGTATATCGGAAACCACACATTATTTCCTTTAATTCCTATTAATAAGCGAGTTATAGTCTTCCGAAATTTGAAAATATAGATGTAATGTCACATATATGTTTTTATATCAAACTATTTTCTTCGTGGACCTAAAGTTCTTGAAATATATGCTATTTCTAAATTATATTTATAAAAAATAAATGAATATTATTATAATGTACAAGTTGACATGATTTATAATTGGAAATGTATTTAAATTATTAGGTTTAATCACAGATCACAAATATACTTAATTTGTGCTCTATGGTTTAATGCAAAATATTTATACTCAAATAAAAACTGTATGAGAATTGCACTACTGGACTGATAGCCACGCCATTCCATTCCATTAGTAGTAGGCTCCGCCCCTTACTCGGTATTCGTTATATATTTATAGGTTGTCTTTGAGTCGCCAATCAAAATAATATATATGGATTTCGTATGAGTGACGAGCTGTTAAAACAAAAACCCCCTTATTTCCGAAGTATTTCAATTACATCATTTTATTTCTTTATTAATATTCATTATTACGCATATACTTTCACTACTTTTTACTAATTTCTCTTAATTCGATTGAGCTGTTAAGCCCCTATTAAAATCTCTGGAGTCTCACAGAGTTAACACTTCCACAGTAGTGTTACAGGTAAAACATAATATAAATAACGCAAGGAGATTATTATTGTTAAGACGCATACGCATATTCTGCGTTACTTCTAATGCTAATTCGGCCGGCTGATGACGTCACAAGCGGCGGGCGCCTTGTTTAAAACTCTTACAATTCTTTTATCTTTAACAATAAAAATATGCAGTTTGAAAATTTGTTCTTAGAATTTTTCATTCTACAATTTTTTTTTTTTGTTTACACCCCCTTTAAGAGATCCGACCAGTGGCAAACGTGTACACTAATTTCCAGCAAGCATAGTAGAGTAAAATCCATTTACCGAAACTTACTCACGTAATTTCTACGTCTAGTTTGTAGTTTATTTCATTTTCTGCAACCGTTAAACAAGTAACGCAATAACAGCAATATGCTCTAATGCTGCAAAGTGCATTTCTATATTTAATATCAACGTATGTACTCTGCAGGTTTTAGATATTACATGAGTAGCTTTTATTCGTTTGCAGGAATCCAGCTGAATGCTCGTGTAAGAGAAATCGTCCTGCTTCTTGCTTCGGGCTAAGATTCTTGATCAAAGACATTAATTTCGTGTTGCCGACGTCTTAAACGAACGCGAAATTATAAATAAATGTTGTTTATTTATCTGTTAATATTTACTGTGGTACAGCCTGTGGTTAAAGTGTGCGCAATTTGTTTTAACTATCTATAACACGCGCATGCGTCGGTCTAAAGAAAGAGGTATATGGTCTTATTAACAAAATAAAAATAAGTGCCAGTAATTGTTACAGGATTATAAATTAATTGAAAATTATGGTTGAATAATTTACCGGTTTCAGGATAATAAGCCAATAGCTGTATTCTTTTTGACCCAATTGTAACTCAGCTCAGTACACAACTGAGATGAGCTGAAGTGAGTTGTGATGTGTGCAAAAAGAACAAGTTTAATTCCATTTTATCACTTCCTTCTTTACCGATAGTATTTGCTGTAGCAGCTGTCAAAATTATTGACTTATTTTCTGATCTATGTACGGTATGGCCAAAACAATACCTCCCGCCATTTACAGCCCGAGTCACAAAAAAAATTAAGTTAATCCTTATTTTTGGATTAGCGAATTTTTTTCTAATTTGACAGTTTATTTCTTAAAATATAGTCTAACCTTTTTTTTAAACTCCTCAACATGATTAAATCCCAATTACAGAGTGGGTTTACATTCACACACATCCATGCCTTAGTGGGATTCGAACCTAGAGCCCCGAGGACACTCATGACATGAGGCGTTGCGCTAACCATTGAGCCACCGGAGCTATAATAAAATGAAGATTAAATTTTAAATACCCGGATAAAATAGAATTCACTAATCCAAAAATGAGGATTAGCTTAAATATTTTGTAAATTGTAATTTTTTATTAATCTAAATACATACCTACATATTTACTTATGCTGGAAACTGTATTGAATTCCTTTTCTATTGTTCTATTTACTTTTTCCTTTTTAAAACGTTACTAATATTATTTTGAAATGCTTAGTTCTTTGATAGTAACATTTATCTGTCAATTACATACATTTGAATAACTGCGTTTTGTTTGTTTAAAGCGTAGGCTCTGGGATTTAAATTATAAATATTTTTATAAATTTATCCATTAAATATATAAATAAATAAATAAATAAATATATCATCACGGCAATTACCCATTGCTGGGTGTGCCAATCTGCTTTCTTCGCAGATATCGGTAATGATGATGACATATTTGTACCGTGAGGGCGTTTACCAGGCGTCACCTCACGGGCACTCATTGCTGGCGTGGAGAGTGCACCACAGGGGTCAATTTTGTGCCATTTAAAATTCGAAATATTTGGCGTCGGTCGGGATCGAACCCGGTTCCCCAGATTCGCGACCAGACACTCAGGCACGCGGCCACGAGAAATATATAGAAAAAGTATTAATGCAAATCTGCAGAAAATTTAATAATCTTTAATTATTATAATAACATTAATCTCGAAAAAATAACATTTAAAGGTATTTTTCCGATTTTCACCAAAATCTAATGGGCTCTTTCTATTACAGAAAAAGTTCGAAATACAAGGCTTTAAAATTTTCTGAATGATAGTATTTGAGTTAGAGTGGAGGATCCACTCTAACTCAAATACATCATCGTGAAAATGTTAAAATTGGATTCTAGGGACCTTAAAACGTGGTCATTTACCAAAATCTCGATATGCGATTTTTAGCACGTTCCCTATACCTCTCTTACCAAGGGTAGCGGGAGGTAAAATGGATAATGTTGAAAATATATTACTGAAAGTATATGTGTATGTAAATATAAAATTTGTTGTATTATATAACCTTAAAATGCAAACTGAGTTTTTCAAATCATTTTGAGTTTTGTAAACTGGTAGTATAGCATCGGAAAGGGGGGAAGTGAGTTTACTCATAACAACTCAGAGCAGTTGTTTCAAAAAGAACAACGATTTCCTGATTTTATCTGAAGTGATCTGAGATGAGCTGAGATTTTGTCAAAAAGAATACAGCTTATGTTTACATGTACAAAAGTAGGCTAATTAGATAATAACTGAATCTGTACAGTAATATATTATTACCATACTGACATGTCAGCAACAGTGTACAAAATGAAAATAAAATGAAATGAAAGTATAATGCTCTTGATTAATACATTCAGATAATGTTAGTGTATCGTTCTTAACTCGGTTTATTTTATTCTAAAATAATAAAATAAAGTACATTCTGAAATATAAGTTTTCTTCTTGGACTGTACAAGTATACATCAAAATTCCATTTATACTTTGAAATCTTATAAATATTAATATATTGCAAGACTACCTAAAGCTAACAGTCTGCGATACTGAATTTGATTTAATATTAATATCCTTATATACTTTCTGTTGAGTTGTATTCTGTATTTCACTAAAATTACGTCACCCGTATTTATTAAAACAAGTATGAATATACTTTATTTTCAAAAACTTTTTAAATAACGATAGTTGCAACTTCTTCTTTTATTAATATTATTATCTATTTTGTTTAAACACACAGTTCTTTTTTAAAAAAGTTTGTTCCATCAGCAATTCTATTACACGTGTACAGTTTTTTTTAATGTCTGATCAAAGTCATTTACGAATTGTATGAATTAAAATTTTAGCACCACCCATTCTGTCAAATTTACCTACTAGTGTCGTTTACTTAGGAATTTGTGGTAAATATATAATATATAGACATCTTAAAAAAAAACTACATAGTAACGTATGTGCCAAAAGTTTTGTCACAAAATACAACTCTATGAAAAAAAAAATCTGATGTGTCCAGCACATTACCTTCCGTCATTTCTATGTATTTTGTATAAATGTCATACAGAAAGTTCCTTGCAAAAGATTCTATTTCTTGTACATTACCTTAAGGCATAATTCCATACAGAAAGCAAAAGATCCTATATTTCCAGCAAAATTATAATACTGTCAACTGCACTTGACATTGACACCTTTCAATCAGAATTTTCTTAATACATCAGCTGTTTCCAGAGTTATAGCATAGCTAGCTAATATATGATATTTAATTTCTTTATAATTTTTTAACTCTATATCCATTTAATATGAAATATAAAATGCATTCAAATCGCATAGAGAATAAAATATTCTTTAATATTTATAATAACATAAAAAATGTGAAAAAATGATATTTAACATCGTTTTTTCAAGAAAAACTGTTAAAATCTTCAAATGAGGATACTTCCGGTTGACCAATTCTAACCAAAATCTAATCAGCCCTTCACATGGATGTAACGAAGAGGAATACGAAAGAATTATAATTTTTTAAATTGTAGTATGGAAGTTATCGCAGACGAAAATTTTGTTACACACACACACACAGACACACATACACACACACACACATACAGACATCATCGTAAAAATAGTAAAATCGTGTTCTAGGGACCCTAAAACGTGCTTATTCATCAAAAACTCACCACCGAATTTTTTGACCAAAGACAATACCTTCCTTACCTAAAGGTGACGGAAGGTAATAAATAATATCAAAATATCGGGTAGGCTTTGCAAACAAAAGTAATTCAATGGTTTGTCATTTTAATGACAGTTCAGTTACCGAAATCGATTGCGTTGTACTGGCTTATAAATTAGATCTTAGAAAAAGCGTCTATAAATTAGTTGGGCAGATGCCTAAAGTTCAAATAGTCCGACTTTTTGAAAATCAAAATGTGTCGCGGAAAACCATAATATATCGTGCGATAGCAGAATGTGAGCAAGGTATACCATGCGTAAATCTTCCGAAAAGTGGAAGACCAAAGTGTTAACTGAACATAGAGCAAACCAGTTAGTCGAAAGTGCCAAGAATAAAATTGGACAGTCATTGAGAAGACTTTCACAGCGTTACGGTGTTTCCAAGAATATCCAGAGAACTGAAGAGAGAAGGTATAGAATATCGCAAAAGAAAGAAATGTCCTATATACAGGCTGTCTCACAACTCGCGCCCCAGAGCGAATGAGGAAACACGAGACTGCACTCGGATGTGTAATTTCGAAGAAAAAAAATCTAGGTTAAAAGATATTCCAGAAAAGACGTCTTAAAATTGACCAATTAGAGACCTACACCTTTAGCGTGTGTTTGCCGTAATTTTCCGTTACTATGGTTTTATACAAATCAAATCTTCTTTAAAATGTGTGGGCGACTGTAGTTTTCGAAAAATGTCAGTGTCAAATTAAATTTGACAAGGTAAATAAAAAAAGGCAAATTCTTACCATGTATTCAGCCGCTGATTACTTATTATAATTTTCGGAGAATGTGGACGTAACGCCAGAGAGGCAGCACGAGTCTATTCGGAACGTTTTCCAGTTTACAATAAACACAGTTCTTTTTAGAACCACCGCTTGTTGTTTTAATCTCAAAGAATTCAAATGACAATAACATTTTACACAGCTGCTACAATACGTTGCATTGTATGATATAAATGATGATCTCGGATGACACCTTCGCTAACCTAAATTTGTCGACAGTGAAAAGTCAACTCTAATGTGTCAAAATTACAGTAAGTCAAATTTTGTAACTCACTAGTAATATTTTTAAAACCTAGCAACCAGTTTTATTTTGTAATAATATCATCACACCTCAAGATATCCTTCCCATTGATGTGTTGGCCCACCTGCTGGCCCACCCAAATTTTTAAAGATACTTAGTTTATTTTAAAAAAGATAATAATTTTAGAACGTGTAACAATAAATACAATTTGTGTGGATATAAAACGTACATATTGCATAATAAACATTTGAAATTGTATGTGAGCCTATTGCCAAAAAATAAGATGGATAGTATATCTGTCCGTGGAGAAAAAATATAATTTTTCATGCAAAATTTATATGGAAGATAGTAAATTAATAATTCTTTATTACATTTACCAACAATGAAATAAAATTAAATTATATAAAAAAATGATTTTTGCTCTAGACAATGACGAATTTATATGACGAAAGGTTTGTGTCTAAAACCAAAATTTGGAAATCGATTACGACATTTCAATAAAGATTGGTTTGATAATTTAAATTGTAGATTTATAGTATGTATTTATTTATATGCATTTTACACAATAATTCCGATGACAGTGCTTTATTATTTAGAGTTTTAAAAATTGGAAAAGAATTCTGGAAAGCGATTCTGGATTTCGTAAGCATGAAATAATAATATTAATATTTCAAAAGTAAAGGAGATAATTTTTGTAACGCACATTTAAAATTAGCTATAGTTTCCTTTTGCTAAGCGTTACACAAATTGATATGCTAGCAGCAGAATATCATTTACTTCCCAACACTAAAAAATTGTACGAAAATTAATTTAAAACTGAAATAAAACTATATTGGCCCTACTACATATAGATTTTATAATATATTTATGAATTATTTTTTCCGGGAAATTTAAATTAGTAGTCATTGCTTTAACAATTCCAATTTTCAGTGCAATATCTATTTTCAAATTTTAGTTGTTATTAAAAATTATTTACTTAGAAGTGTTTGTAATTTTTGTTTATTTATATTTTTTACCGTTTCTATACTGCTATCCATATATTATGGTAATAAGTGATTTATTATTACTGTAATACTGTTCTTATGATATAAGTATGGCCCACTCAGATTTTTCACTGGCCCACCTTTGGCCCACCCAGAAAATAATCCTAGTTACGTCCCTGGGTTACGTTAACAATATATTACTTATAAATAATAAACAATTATATATAACATGAATAACTATACTCACTGTTAATAAAATATACTTCTTACAAGTACATATAGCAGTACACGAAAAATATCAGGGCTATTTAGACCATAAAACTCACAGACAACCCGCCGTTTTCCCTGTTAACGCTTCGATATGTCCAGCGTGATTTAACGCCGACTAGCAGCGTTAACGTTAAGTAACGCTGAGTTTCAGAATACCACAGCTGTCAAAATCAGAGTTAATTCACCTTAACGCCAGAAGTTAATTAATGCTGGGTTTCAGAATCCCACTATTAATTTATATCTGTTCTGAAAAATTGCCGTAAAACCATTATTACATACTTTTTAAAATGTTTTAAACAAATTTGTGGCAAAACTTTTGGGACATACGTTATTTTTCTATCAAATAAATCTCTTTGAATTTGCTGTTCCTAATTAAATAAATAAGAAAACATTTCAAATTCTTACCGTTACGGTGGTTGCGGTGAAAGAATTGGCCCTGGGCCTGTACCTCATGTTGTTCCATTTTCTTTTGACCTGACTCCGGACCTGCAAAGAGAGAATTTCATTAAGAGAGGTTAATCAGCAACTCTACAGCAAACAGCAAATTAAAAACAGGCTTTCAACATTTGCACTTAAACAAGTACAGGAAAATTAGTCCAGGAATTTAAGAGGGAGATAAAATAAGAACTTGCAAGCAGAAAGAGGGATAAGAAAGATATTGGCGGGCTTCTTACAAAAACAACTAATGTCCTATTAACATCATCAACTTGGTTTTTGATTTTCACTAAACTATGGGCCTATCATCTCATCCAAATAAATTAAATTCACAGTATTCCAAAATTCAGGGCAAATAATTTGTGAACAAAGCAGATTGGCACACCCAGCAATGGGTAATAAGCCGTGATGATATATTTATTTATTTATTTATTTATTTATTTATAATTTGTGTGGCGTGATAAAACACGACTGTGTAAAACTTACTGTGTAGGGCTGTATGGCTGCTAACGGGTTAAGGAATTTCTATTTTATTATGAATAAATATAATTATTTTTCAAATAATTGCGTAGGCTTCCATACAGTCTGAGTCATGAGAAATATTCGTTTTCCGGGAATGGACTGTGTCATATTTTGAGTCAGAGCTCAACGTTTCGCCCGCAGTCGTATGGGGCATCTTCAGGAGCAAGAGGGATAGTACTGTCTTAAACAAGGTTACCCGACGTGTCAACCACGCTAGAGGCCGAGTTTAAGCAACAAGAGGGGGAGACTCAGTTTACAAGGTTACCCGACGTGTAAATCACGCTAGAGGCCAAATAAACCAAGTGACGAAAGGAAGGCCGAGAAGACAGTTATATACTAATCTAAAGATATGGTAGATGAACAAAGTTAATGAGAACCAATGGGAATCGAGTTCGTAATGGTAGATTGGGCGTGTCGTGTTCCGAGAATCACCGGTTTCCACATGTGGCTCAAGAAATAGCCATCATCCCGATTGATGATAGGATGTTTCCATATTTCTAAAGTTTCCCTGTATTTACGTCGGTATAACTCAGGGACAGGAGCTAAAATGCGGGAATTTTCAAATAAGATGTTATGTCCTGTGTTGTGTTGGTGTTCTGCGACCGCAGATGTTAATACCATACCATTACGCAGACAGCGTTTGTGTTCTGACAATCTAGTGTGAACACTCCTTCCTGTTTCACCTATGTATACTGTGCCGCAAGAACAAGGAATACTAGAAACACCGGGTGACGACAAGGGTTCGCGTTTATCTTTAGTTTGGGGGAGTATTTCTGAGATTTTTTGTGGAGGTTTAAAAAGACCTTAATATTGTTTTTATTAAGAATTCTACCTATTTTATCCGAGAATCCTTTAATGTAAGGGATAGATGCAAATGTTTCGAACAAGGTATCCACGGGTTATTTATTGATAAGTGTAACACTGCTAGAATGGAGCATCCACACTAACATACACACATACATACATATATCGTGAAAATGTTAAAATTGGATTCTAAGGTCCTTAAAACGTGGTCATTTACCAAAATCTCGTTCTTCGATTTTTATCACGATCCATACCTATACCTCCCTTACCAAGGGTCGCGATTGAAAACCTTTTTCATTTTACATTTTGCTGATATTAGTAAAGTGCGCGAATAATTTTGTGGGCCATTATATACATTGTAACACTATCTTTTCAGTAATTGTATCCCAAATATGAGCGAAGTTCCTTCAATTCTTTAATAGCATCATTAAATTTTTCAAGTACCGAACATTTTGAATCATCGCATAATTACAATGAAATAATATATTATTTTTCATTTTTCGCCCCAATTCCGTAATTACAAAGCAATAATTATTGATTATTGTCATTACAAATAATAAAGGCGAAAGCAATTATAGAGATAACATTGACGAAAACAATTTAATGAATATTTTATTTTACTTTCATTAACAAAATCGAAAAAGCAGTCATTAATATGGAGTGTTCATTATATATTTTATTAAGAGTCCAATTTATTTGTGTTTTAAAAAAGAGCACCAAGGTACACATTCAATTTTTTTGCACGATCGGATTTTTGTTTATTTCAAAAACGATATTCGACTGTTTTTGGGGTGGAGATAGAATAGGAAGTAACAATTCTTCGAACTTGCAGTCAAATAATGTTTTTTATATGTATACAGGGTGTAAATGAAATAAGTGCATTAAATTTAACCAGTAATGTAACTCGACCAGAGCAACAATATTTCTTAATAACTTTTTCTCGAAATCGCATATTTTTTTAGCATTTTTACCACCCCGTAAATTGACGAGTCGTTCCACGTATTTTTCTAATAATCGAATGCAGTACCAATAGCTATGAAAAATTTTGTTTTAGCAATTGACAGTTTTGTCAGTTGTTGGAATTATATTTTGACATTAGTAATAAACTTGTTTATCAGGTAAAATTATGTCAAAATGCTTACGTTTACAAATAGCGAGTACACAGATATTGTAATTAATTACCTATGGTTTATTTATTTATTCGTACCTTTATTTCATTTGAATTTGTGGTTGATATAAAGACAGTATTATAAAGTTGCCAACGCATTTAGACGGAGCGTTTCCAAATCATACTCTTCCTAATATTCGCACATTTGTTAATCTTGTACATCTTTATCACAATACGAAGTGTCACATATGACAATTTTAAATAAAGCAACAGTTGTATCCATATCATGTGCAAAAAGATCAATGTTTTCAGCAGACTTCAATTTTGGGAAGGGCTCATAATGTTCATTAATGAGACTGAATTTATTTGGGAAGGTATATTTATTATGCACAATACACATTTCAACAGACGAAAATGCTGTAAATTTTTTTATTAAAAAATGTTTGAGCGGGAACAATAAATGGACGACTAATTATTGGTAATCATGTACCTCGTTTAAATGGACAAAAGTTTGTATTTACATTTTTTGAATAACGTATTTAAACTATTATGATTTGTCGACGATAAATAATCATCTTATAACCTAATAACTATGCTTTTGCTCTTCCTCCCTTCGTTCCTCCTTGTCTTCCTCTATTCACAGGTGATTAAAGCCTGGTTTAATACAAAACTTTATAAATTTGGTATCCAAATTTTTTTTTTATTTAAAAAATTGTACTATTACGAATTAATTAATAATAAATGTTATTTCCGTTGATTCGTTTATTAATTACTGTGACTGCAAGTGTAACCGATAACCGACAATTTTTGAGCTGTTTGTATCCCACTTGAATACGACAGCTGCCATTTGTTCTCCATGGGCGCGCGCCGAAATATGTAGCAAATCTTTAAAGAATTTTAACTCAAAATCTAAAAGAAAAAAAAGTTATTAAGAAATATTGTTGCTCTCGTCGAGTTACATTACTGGTTAAATTTAATGCACTTATTTCATTTACACCCTGTATATTTGACGATTCTAGCGTAACCCTCTATAACGTTTTGCAATGAACAAATAAATAAAATTGTCAGGAGGTAATGTTCCGACTCCGACGACATTTTTATTTCATTCATGTTTTATTCAATTTATTCCTTTCAAGAATCAAAGACAATCTTCAAATTTTCATGCAATACAAACAAAACACAGTCGACTCACCTCGCTGTTACAGAAACAGAAGAGCAGCGTGACACACAGCCCCTGCAACAAAAGAAAATCGCCTGAGACTTTCATAAAATCTGAATTTGAAATGCTAATATTCTACAGACATCATAACAATAACAATAGCGCATACCACTAACAAGATGGGAGCTTTACAAAGGCTTCTAGATCTTATATGAGAAGCTTAAGATTCTTATTTAGTTTTATGTGAAAATGTTTATAAAACGTTCTGATGTAAAAGAAGTTATATATATATATATATATATATATATATATATATATATATATATATATATATATATATATATATATATATATAATATTCCTGCTCGCCTAATTATTTTAAGCAAAAACGCGTCAAATAAAAGTTTTAGGGCATAAGATTTTGCATCTAATTCAATAAACAGAATTACCTTTACATGTTTGTAACGACGGTAATTAAATATGAAAATATTGAAAATTAACGTTGAAAATATCGACAGCCATGGAATTGAACAAAAAATAAATAAATGCTTGACGTTTTATCTGTTACAACGTAACTTAGCTTATTTGACGTTTCTGCCAATTTGATTTGAACAAATATCGTTAATTATGATAAAGAAAGAAATATTATATTAGACTAATAAATAAAGTTAAAAAATACAGTTTTGTTTAAATAATATGAATTTATCAAAAATTCAACAGCGTAACAAAATTATGTATAATGTCGTTCCAAAGCTCGTTCCAAAGCATGTAAAGATAATTCTGTTTATTGATTTAGACTCAGAATTTTATGTCCTAAAACTTTTATTTGACGAATTTTTGCTTAAAAAAATTAGGCGAGCAGGAAACTACAAAAAACTGATTTCCCATGTTAATTTCCTATGTACACAAGATAGACACGGTATATATATATATATATATATATATATATATATATATATATATATATATATATATATATATATATACAGGCTGTCTCACAACTCGTGCCCCAGAGCGAATGAGGAAACACGAGACTGCACTCGGATGTGTAATTTCGAAGAAAAAAAATCTAGCTTAAAAGATATTCGAGAAAAGACGTCTTAAAATTGACCAATCAGAGACCTACACTTTTAACGTGTGTTTGCCGTAATTTTACGTTACTAGGGTTTTATACAAATCAAATTTTCTTTGAAATGTGTGGGCGACGGTAGTTTTCGAAAAATGTTAGTGTCAAATTAACTTTGACAAGGTGAATTAAAAGGCAAATTCTTGCCATATATTCAACCGCTGATTACTTAGAAATGATTATAATTTTCGGAGAATGTGGAGAGGCAGCACGAGTCTATTCGGAACGTTTTCCGGATAGAAATCTTGTGGATCATAAAGTGATATTGAGAGCCATCGCAAGGACGCATGAGATTGGTCAAGTTATGCCAGATCAAATGACAACAATATTTTCGTTTAACACATTTTACACAGCTGCTACAACACGTTGCACTGTACGATATAAATGATGATCTCGGATGTCACCTTCGCTAACCTAAATTTGTTGACAGTGAAAAGTCAACTCTAACGTGTCAAAATTACAGTAAGTCAAACAAATTTTGTAACTCACTAGTAGTATTTTTAAAACCCAGCAACCAGTTTTATTTTGTAATAATATCATCACACCTCAAGATATCCTTCCGGGATTGGTGGATTAAAAAGTCTTAACTCCGTCATGCAAGCAGCCGCAAATTATTTTCTTCTATTTGTTGGCAACCTATTGTCGTCGGCAAGTGTCAGTTTCGTCTGGCGCGCGAGTTATATATATATATATATATATATATATATATATATATATATATATATATATATATATATATATATACATATATATATATATATATATATATATATATATATATATATATATATATGTATATATATATATATATATATATATATATATATATATATATATATATATATATATATAATTATAACTTTTGTAGGATTTCAGTGAAAGGGCATGAGACCAAAAAAATTGTACCTATATATTTTCATATTTTTCAATGAAGCTATGTTATAACTAAACTTCACATTATTGTAAGTTTGCATACCTAAATGTTAACTACTATTTGTTACATTGATGTATAATTTTACAGCATCCTGATGAAGGATTAAATAAATCCGATAGCTAGATGAAATAATCAAGAAACGAGCTCTACTTTCATGCCCTTTCACTGAAATCCTACAAAAGTTATAATTATATTTAAAACAGTGACGAATTCTCAACACGTATATATATATATATATATATATATATATATATATATATATATATATATATATATATATATATATATATATATATAAATTTTTAAATAAATAAAAGTATCATTTATTTTCTATTTGATAGTATAAGAGTATTTAGACATAAGAAAAGATATAGACTTGTGGAATATTAGTAATTTATTTTATAGTCACGCCGGGCCTGCACTTTCTCATCGCTACGGGCTCTCCTGTATCGTAAAACCGGCCCTGACCTTAAGGGATCGTTATATCAGGACCATTATTTTAAAGAAAATTGTAACACGAGCTCTCTGCCAGTGAAATTGGCTTGCCTTATAAATGTAATGATTGTGTTCTTTAAATTTCTCAACTGTCCAAATATGCCGTCCTTAGGCGTGCGCACGGTGGGTACCATGGGTGCCACGGCACCCCCTAATATATTAAAACGAGGGCTGTTCTCTTTCCACTGAGCCTATCTAGCAGGCTATGATATCTTGAAACAAATTTTGTTTGACATTTTAATCTAGTTGTTTACAAGGTTAATTATAGTGATGGTTGTTAAATATAATTGAATGTTGTTTAAATACATAATTTTTAAGTAATCCTTTCCCCAAGAAATCATTGAATTGAGCAAAGAGCATTATTGAGCTGTGATTTTTTACAATTTCAAGCGTGGATTAAGCCATCAAGAATATTTTGAGGAAATCCATGGAGTGTTTGGTGACAAGTCGCGTTCCTTAGGTACCGTAAAGCGGTGGTACAATGAATTTCAGCGTGGCCGACTTTCCTTAAATGACAGTTTTCGAGATCCTAAGCCAAAAACGACAGTTACCGAAAAGAATATTGGTCTTGTTCAGAACATGATTAAAGACGACCGGCATGTTACTGTCAGGAATATTCAAGCAACTTTAAAGATTGGTGTGAAAGCAATTGAAACCATTTTAGACCAACATTTGATGGTATGTAAGCTTTGTTCTCGTTGGATTCCCCACAATTTGACTCCAGTCAAAAAGACAACCGTTTGAGATGGTGCAGATCTACACTAGATCGCTTTGACAATGGATCGTTTCATTTGGTGTACAACTTCATTAGACGTGACGAAATATAGATATACTGCTATGATCTCGAAAAAAAGCAACAGTCTGCAGATTGGGTCTTTGAGAATGAGTCGGCTCCAACAAAAGTTATTCTAATTATTGGACATGTTTGCATTGTATCACTGGAGGATCGTCGTACTGTTAATGTTGTTTGCCTCAAGTTCTCCAAAATGTTCGCGAATAACGTCAACGGGAAAGAATTATCTTGTATCAAAACAACGCTCGGCCGCACACTGCTGCTCGAACGACTGATTATTTGAATGCTCAAAACATTGAAATAATGGGACATTCGCCGTATAGTCCAGACCTGACAGCTAATGATATCTTTTTATTTCCACGTGTAAAGGATAAGTTACTGGGTTTACGTTTTACATAGGCCGAAGAAGATGTTGACGCATTTTAAAATGAAATAAAAAAACAAACGCGGGAAGATTAGAGAAAATGCTTTGGAGATTGATTTTCACGGATGCAAAATATATTGATTGTGGAGGGGAATGCCTTGAAAAATTATAAATAAATGTGTTTTGCAAGTAAATTGTGTGTTACTTTACTAGGCTCAGCGGAAAGAGAACAGCCCTCGTAATATTGAAAATATGAAGTTTTATATTATTATATTGTTCATGTTGCTATAATATATATATTTTATTTATTATTATTTTTTCGATATTTTAAAGTAATAATGTTTTTAAATGTTGTATGAGGGAACCATGTTGATAATATGCAATAAATAAAAGGCCTTCAAGTTCCAATATTCCTTATTTAATAATATTGAGGATGTTTCGAGCTAAATCCGCTCATCATCAGCAACTAACAAATTTTTCAAGTTGAGTATTATAAATAAATACATAAATGTTTATAATATTGAAGCAGAATTACATTGTTGTACATTATCCAAAATTGTGAAGTTACATGTAAATTATATTCAACGTAGTCAGGTGGAGCATGGGCCCCCAACTCAACAATGCAACATGCCGCTGACACGGCCCGGGCCGGATTTAGCTCGAAACGTCCTCAATATTATTAAATAAGGAATATTGGAACTTGAAGGCCTTTTATTTATTGCACATTAAAGTAATAATGGTAAAATAAATAACTCCATTTGCATTTATTACTTTATTTATAATAATAATTATACATATTCATTTTGGCACCCACAAAAGTAAAGTTCTGCGCACGTCTATGATTCCGTCATTACTAAAATCTGCAAATTGATACACCCAGAAATGGGTAATATGTCCCGAAGCCTTTAATTACTATTTGTAAGCATTTTGCTACTACAAACATTTTCTAAGAGAAAAGGTATTGCCAAATAGTTTAAAAAGAATAATAATTAAATTTTACCCTCCTCTGAATGGAAAGCGCAATTAAATTTAATAAGTTTCCCAGAAAAAACAAGAAAATTATAATAGTTTTCCTTACGATCTCATAAAAGATAATTCTTTTAACACCGTTCGTAACCAGAACTTTTCCGTTAAAACATTAAAAGATTTTATTGTAATACCCAGCTTAGAAAATTAAAAATGCTAATCAAATTCGGTTAGCCAAATGAATTCACAAATCACGGCCCTTAATTAATAAATCTCGCTAATTAACTTAAAGATTTTACGGAATAAATTTAATAAAATGGTAGCGATATTTCGGAACGAGCAGAATATGCAAATTTCATCGGGAAATGCAAATCTTTGGGACTTTCACAAACCCAAATTAAAGTTTTACATGAGGCAGATATAAATAAATTAATACGTAACCAGAACCGTTACGAGTATTCATATTTTTGATGACAGAGTAAATAGTATAATCATATACTTTTATTTCCAATATATAAATTTGAGTGACAAGCAGTAGGGTAAGAGTAATACATTATTTTTCATCTTTATGTACACTCAATTAACGTATGGTGCTAAAGTTTTGAGAATTTTTTTAGATGTTTTGTATTCTATTTGATGCAGCAAAATGTCATATAAGCTAGATATTCGTAAAGGATGTCTCACTAAAGTATTATGAACTGTTTATTGCTAGGATACAGTGTATATAAACATATCTATAACAACCGGGGCATAATGCGAGGGCATAATAGTTCATTATACCCTCATTATAATCCGATCATCGTTTATGGACTTTAAATTAAAAATAATATGAACGGTATATAATGATTTTTTTTTTAAATTATAATTCATTACAATAATAATAAGGATTGATTACAACAATACATTAATTGATTACAACAATTAATATAAGAAAACAGCGTTGAAAGCACAACACAGAAATCAATTTTAATTTAATTATACTTAAAATTGATTATCAAAAAAACCTTAAAAAGCCATTTACTTTCACCACACATGAAATAAGTCCGTCGAATTGCAGACTGTAATGTTTTGCATTCATTTTTGACAGATGCCGGATCACTAATTTTTTTAGGGACGATATTTATCCACGTTTGAATTCATTTTTGATATTATTTACCATCACATGTGACACATCCAAAGCCATACAAGCTCTCTAAAATGTAATAATATTCACAAATAAGTGGATAAGAAATAAAGAACTGAGATCTGTCATGTGATAACGAACCTCAAAATATAATACTTATCTTCTACAGACGAGAATGGAATAATTAGGAGATCATTTATATGTTTGTCTTCTTCAAAGTATACAGAAACATTCAAATTAAATTCTTTTCACCGTTTCGACAAAATATCTTCCGAAACATTAAATTCACCTATTCCACCATTTCCAACGATTTAAAACGTTGATGTTTTAAAAATAAATAAATGTTGATAATAAACAAAACAATTAAATAACATCCTGAGCAACGTCAAAGCTTAAGCATTATTGTAATCAAAATTATTATAAATGAAAACTTATTTCACATAATTTAGTGAGACATAAAATCTTGTATGCACCACGAGCGTTACTAGATGATAATGTCCATCGGGCGACATCTATCCCTCGGGCCAGAAGCCCTCGGGCTAGATCCTTGTCGCCCTCCTGGCATTATCATCATAGTAACGCCCTTGGTACATAAAATACTATTATGTCTCACTAAAGTATTATGAACTGTTTATTGCTAGAATACGTGTATATAAACATATCTATAACAACCGGGGCATAATGGGAGGGCATAATAGTTCATTATGCCCTCATTATAATCCGATCAGCGTTTATAGACATTAAATTAGAAATAATAGAAACGATATATAATTTAAATTATTTTCTTTTTAATTATAATTCATTGCAATAATAATAAGAATTGATTACAACAATTAACATTAATTGATTACAACAATTAATATAATAAGAATAAGAAAACAGTTCTGCAAGCACACCACAGAAATCATTTTTAATTTAATTATAATACTTAAAATTGATTATGAAAAGGGCCTTAAAAAGCAATTTACTTTCACCACACATGTAAATAGTAAATACGTCGAATTGCAGACTGCAATGTTTCGCTTTGATTTTTGACGTTTGACGTTTGTCTTCCTCAAAGTATACAGAAGCATTCACGATAATTTCTTTCCACCGTTTCGATAAAATCTCTTCCGAAACATCAAATTTACCCATTCCATCATCTCCAATGATATAGAACGTTGATGTTTTAAAAATAAATAAATGTTGATAATAAACAATTAAATAACAACCTTAGCAACACCAAAGCTTAAGCATTATTGTAATCAAAATTACTATAAATGAAAACTTATTTCACATATTTTAGTGAGACATAAAATACTATTACAATCTTGTTGGACGAATGACTAAGTGTGACATTGTTGCAGTTTATCGCGAGCACAATATCTCTGTGGCAACAATTTATCGGACAATAAAAGATTGTGATGAAGTTATACCTTGTGTTGCCCAAAAGTGGTCGACCAAAAATTTTGAGCCACATGGGAGAACAAAGATTAATTGCAGCCGTTAAAGACAAAGTTGGAATGTCATAACGAACTGTAGCCAGAAGATTCGATATTTCGAAGACCACTGTTTTTAGAACACTTTTTCGAAATGACGTGGTGTTTCGAAAAAGAAGGCACCAAAATATACCGTGGCCCAATTAGAAAGAATCCCTAGATGTTGTCGTGCGTTAAGGCGCATTCATTTTCTCAATAAACTTATTGTAATGGATGACGAGAAATATTTTACTCTGTCCCATTCAAAGATGAACGCAAACGATGGTTTTTATACTAATGACATGGAAAACTCACCAGACAATGTCAAATTCAAAGGTAAATCTAAATTTGAGGATAAAATTTTAGTATGGTGTGCCATCTCTGAAGCCGGATATATCTCGCAGACGTACATTGGTCGTGTTCGAGGAGAAGCCTTAACTGCACAACTTTATATTCAAAGATGCCTCTCTAAATTGCTTCAGTATTTAAGTACACATCACGCCAATGATGATATAATGTTTTGGCTTGATCTAGCTTCATGCCATACGCCAGAATAACAACTAGAGACTGGTATAACGAAAACAACATAGACTTTGTTCCGAAATTGGACAATCCTCCCAATGTACCTCAAACTCGACCAATAGAAGAATTTTGGTCAATATTGACCAGAAAAGTGTACGACAAGGGATGGGAAGCTGCAAATGAAGAACAATTACGACGTCGCATTTACCAAAAGATTCGAAAAATCGATCCAGATGTCGTCCAGAGGATGATGGGGCAAGTCAGAAGAAAATTAAGGGTTATTGAAGATAATGATCCATTATCAATAATTTAAATGTTAAATATTAATTGTTATACTTATTGTTAATTGTTGTAATAATTAGTTTAAAAATTAAAAGTTTTAAAAAAGTTATCAGTATTTAAAAATTTTCTCAAAACTTTAGGACCATACGTTAAATACTTTGTTTCATATTTAAACTGAATATTTAGGAGACCATATACTTTTATTTCCAATATATAAATTTTAGTGACAAGCAGTAGGGTAAAAGCAATACATTAATTTTCATCTTTATGTACACTCAATTAAATACTTTGTTTCATATTTGAACTGAATATTTAGGAAACTATATACTTTTATTTTCAATATATAAATTTGAGCTAACCAACGAATATTGTTTTTTGGAACAACTTGAATTTTAGATTTTAATTTATCAAGCGACTGGCAAATGGTCGGCTTCACAGTCCCATAACTTTTACAACTTCATAGATTGTGCAGAATATATTTCAGTTTCAGATTATAATTTTTTTCAATTCTTTTTATTATACCATGTACTATGGCATATTACTTACATAACACCCCATATAATGTAATTTCTTTACAAAAATGCTAAACAAAAGATATACAAAGAAAATAACAATAGATATTATGAAAAACAGTCCTTAAAAAATCTAGTGTGGCCAACACTATACCTTCCGCCATTTACAGCCCGAGTCACAAAAAAGATTAATTTAATCCTTATTTTTGTATTAGCGAATTTTACTCCAATTTTGACAGTTTATTTCTTGAAATATAGTCTAATCTAATTCAAGTAACTACCTTTTTTTAAACCCCTCAACAGGATTAAATCCCAAATAAAGAGTGGGTTCACATTCGCACACATCCATGCCTTAGTGGGATTCGAAACCAGAACCTCGAGGGCACTCATGACATGAGGCGTTGCTCTAACCATTGAGCCACCGGAGCTACAATAAAATAAAGATTAAATTTTAAATACCGGTATAGAATAGAATTTACTAATCAAAAAATCAGGATTAGCTTAAACATTTTTGCGAATCATTAATTTTTATTGATCTAAATACATACCTAAATATTTACTTACGCTGGAAATTGTATTGAATTCCTTTTCTATTGTTCTATTTACTTTTTTCTTTCAAAACGTTACTAATATTATTTTGAAATGATTAGTTCTTTGATAGTGACATTTATCTAACAGTTACATACATTTCAATAACTGCGTTTTGTTTTTTAAAGCGTAGGATCTGGGATACAAATTATAGATAATTTTATAAGTTTATCCATAAAATATATAGAAAAAGTATTAATGCAAATCTATAGAAAATTTAATAATCTTTAATTTTTATAATAGCATTAATCTCGAAAAAATAACATTTCCTGTTATCCGATTTTCACCAAAATCTAATGGGCTCTTTCCATTACAGAAAAAGTTCGAAATACGAGGTTTCAAAATTTTCTAGTAGTATTAAAGTTAGAGTGGAGGATCCATACATACACACAGACATTATCGTGAAAATGTTAAAATTGGATTCTAGGGACCATAAAACGTGGTCATTTACCAAAATCTCGATATGTGATTTTTAGCACGATCCCTATACCTCCCTTACCAAGGGTAGCGGGAGGTAAAAAACACTAGAATTTTCAATGCCCACTCTGGTCCCCCCTATAGCTACGGGCCTGTTTCATTCCTCGTACATTAAGTAAATAAACATTAGGATAAACTTTAAACTTATATTAAATAAATAAAAACGTTACATTGGTGTTAGTTGAGTGGTTAAAATAAAACATTGGTGTGTTAAAAATAAATGAAATAAATAAAGAATTAGTATAAATTTTTAAATCCTCATGATTATTTGTTTCTCTGTTTTCTGAGCACTTCTTTTGTTTAGAAACAAAACACTGGCAATATTGGCTGGTGGTAATGAATAAGACAAACTAGAATCGATGTAGGTTCTGTTATCGACTTTTCTCTGTCTCTCCTTAACAAGATTATGGCCGCCTTCAAGCTATTATAATAAAGAAAGAATTAGGAAGTTCTTGACCCCATTTTTTGTCATTCAAAACCAAAACACTCGGAATAAATTTGCGTGGTTAAGGGTAGGTTTTAATCGTATAAATAAGGGTTGTTTTAACCAGGAATAAATAAGGGGTGAAGTGATATTGATTTGTAATTGTAATATAATAATTGGTGTGGAAATTATAACAACACTTTAGAGAAAACAAGGGTTCTTCAAATGTAGGCAGGAATAATAGGATATTCTACGAGTACTAACGTTGTTCGGGCATAGTGGAATAAAGCTGGATCAGGCCAAAACTTAATCTCTTCATTTCAACATGTAAATTACCGAAATCAAGTAATTTCGGCTGGCAATTTTATGTATAAACATTCTGTGCTGATACCTACTAGAAAATTGTCTTCTTTACTGCATCAAATACATACATGCAGGCAAAACCATTATTCTAGCCATTTTCGATAGTTTTCTTTGACATTATTGATAAATAACAAAAATCAACACAAAACACAAAAATCTGGTGTGGCCAACACAATACCTCCCGCCATTTACAGCCCGAGTCACAAAAAAGATTAAGTTAATCCTTATTTTTGGGTAACGAATTTTACTCAATTTTGACAGTTTATTTCTTAAAATATAGTCTAATCTAATCCAAGTAACTACCTTTTTTTAAACCCCTCAACAGGATTAAATCCCAATTGCAGAGTGGGTTCACATTCTCACGCATCCATGCCTTAGTCGGATTCGAACCCAGAGCCCCGAGGGCACTCACGACATGACGCGTTGCTCTAACTATTGAGCCACCGGAGCTATAATAAAATGAAGATTAAATTTTAAATACCGGGACAGAATAGGATTCACTAATCCAAAAATGAGGATTAGCTTAAACATTTTTGTGAATAGTTAATTTTTATTACTCTAAATACATACCTACATATTTACTTTTGGTGGAAACTGTATTGAATTCCTTTTCTATTGTTCTATTTACTTTTTTCTTTTTAAAACGTTACTAATATTATTTTGAAATGATTAGTTCTTTGATAGTGACATTTATCTGTCAGTTACATACATATGAATAAATGCGTTTTCTTTGTTGAAAGCGGAGGCTCTGGGATTTAAATTATAGATAATTTTATAAATTTATTCATAAAATATATAGAAAAAGTATTAATGCAAATCTATAGAAAATGTAATAATCTTTAATTTTTATAATAACATTCATCTCTAAAAAATAACATTTAAAGGTATTTTTCGAAGAAAAACTATTTTGAGCTTCTAGTAAAGTGCCATTTCCGGTCAACAGATTTTTACCAAAATCTAATGAACTCTTTCCATTACAGAAAAAGTACGAAATACAAGGTTTCAAAATTTTCTGAACGATAGTATTTGAGTTAGAGTGGAGGATATACACACATACGCAGACATCATCGTGAAAATGTTAAAATTGGATTCTAGGGACCTTAAAACGTGGTCATTTACCAAAATTTCGATATGTGATTTTTAGCACGATCCCTATACCCTTACCAAGGGAAAGTTGACATTTCAATTATTTTATAGATTTTCTTTTGAAACCCTAGAGAAATAGAATTGTATGTAATATTCAGATATGAAATTGTTGTATGAACCCATTTAAATACTGGACTAGGAAAGCATAGAAATACATTACTATGTCTGGCTGAAAATAGATGGCCGACTAGGGTAATTGAATATCAAAACAGGGGTGTGTTTAAAATATTTTAAACATTTTTCGTTTATTATAACAAAACATTATGATCTTTAAACTATTTAGTTTGGCAATTCTATGAAATAGTATTATTTTTAATTTCCTCTAACAGTAATTCCGACTCAAGGGTTGCTTACTCCTGAGACGAACGAACTAGAATTTGCGGTATTAAATTTTTTAAATACATCCCTGAATTCTGTTGCTAAGGTCATTTTAAATGCCTCCTGGTATTGAATACAATTCTAATATTCTGTAACGGAATACATAAGGTTCAGTTTTCTTTCAAATCAAATATAGAGAAATATTTTTAAAAGAAACTACATTTATTAAATAATCTAAACGTCAACTTTCATTCGCTAGTCATACTATACTATTGTCATCTCACGGGCTCTAACTGCCGTGTCCGTGCACTATTTAAAGTAAAAATACATGAGAATCAATATTTCTTACATATATACTTCCGAGAAAATTTATTTTTATTATCTTGTTTGCAAACAAAGTAAAAACTTCAAAGTTACTCCAAAAAAATATAAAAATAATAAAGTATAACTTTTCCTTGTCAAAGCGACGTGGCTTGTTAGAAATGTTAAGGTCTTTCTAATAAAAAATGTACGAATACGAATACGACACCACACAGCGAAATACGAAAGAAGAGTTCATTTCGCCTTTTCTTCGTAACTCATTCATAATTGACACTGTTGCTAAGGAATCTTCACTTCACCAGAAATAGATTTCCCATAATGACATTGTCACCAAGGAAATGACGTATCATTTTGAGTATACAGTATATTCCGTAACTTAACTTTGTAATTTAAAATACTACATCAATTGACTTGTTAGTGTCAAATAATGAATAAACACATAAAAATGATTTAAGAAGTTTTTAAAAAAGTGTTGGATAAAACCTTGTATTACACTCGTGTCACTTCAAACTTTTGATGAATAATAATATTCACACAGTAGGTATATGTTATATTAGCGAACAACAAAATTATTGCAAATAAAATATTGAAAATGTGAAACATGACAAAGTCCTAACACTCCACCTTATATCAAACTATAAAATTAAATCCCTATAATAAAACCATGGTAACAATATGACGTCATCAATTCCCTCCCACCCCTGGCGATTTGAACCATATGTTTACTATTGATGACGTGGGGATCAAGTCGTGGAAATGAACTTTACATATGTTATTTCTGTACTTAATATATCTATTGTATACAGGGTGTTTCCTTTAAAACAACCAACGCTTTTTTGGGCGAACTAACTTTAGAGAAAAATATTTTATACCAAAAATGATCAAGAATAAAGGGATAATGTATCAATAATAACAAACCGAATATTTAACCAGTGGTTCTCAAACTGTAGAACAAAATTATATTTTTTTAAATGGAACATAAATAGAACATATTTTCTGATGTCAACGATATAAATATGGTATAGGGTTGTATAACAATTATTTCGAGAAAAATGGGCCCGTCCAACTTTTTTTGAATTTTTTATATGTTACGAAGAATTTAAAAATAGAAATTCCGTATTTTTTGTTTTCTTGAAATTACGCTTAATGACGCCTAAAATAATTATTAAAGTTTTGGCGCGAAAGTTCTGACGTTAGAGTCACTCCGTCATAAGTAGAGAGAACCGACATACGTTACCATTAATATGGCAATATACAATACATGTTGCATGAATAAAAATACGTATCCATTACAAGCTGTGATCAAAAATCTTTAGAGCTAATGGTAATAAAGCCAGATAGTTATTATATCATTTCAAAATATATATTTGTTTGATTTACATACAAGAATAGGTATAGGAGTAGTGTTAAATGTTAATTTATTTAAAACTTCGATAGTACATATTATACACAAATAAAAATAAGGTAAGTAAAATTAATAATTTTTGCTCGTTTTCATAATCAAGTTAATTATTCGCTTTAATTAATGTGACTTTAAAACTTTCTTTAATATAATATTGAAGTTTTCATGCTCACCTAGTGCCATTATTATAATTAAAATAGTATTTAAACTATTTCCTATTTATAATAAAATACAATAAAGACAGTATTGATTACAATAATCAAAGCATAGTTCACAATAAAAAGTAATCCAACATTTACATTACTATTTACTAAATGATTACAACAATGGCAAGTATTGAGATTACAATAATTAAAACATAAATTATAATATAAATTTATTTAATAAGTAAATTTGCATTTGATCTTAATAAAAAATTACTCGGATATATTAAATATGTGTTTGTTAGAGTACGTGTAAAGCCAATCGCGAATTTATGAGCAAAATATGCATGGTCCACTTTATAGTGACATTTTCACAGGGAAACTGGACTACTGTAATGACGCTGACGTCACAACATGGCGACCATTTTACGCTAAAAACTTTAATTACATTATAATAGGTATAAAAATACTAAATATATAGCAATTTTTATTTCGTTTTCATTTATATTCAAAATTTATATGCGACATGTAATTTTTAAAAAGTCAAAGACTTGGGCGGGCCCATTGTATTAAAAACTAGAAATAATGTAATAATGCATAGCCTATTGTAATATTATAACATTATTTTTAATACCATTTTTCTCTAAATAATTGTTATACAACCCTATATCATATTTATATCGTTGAAATCAGAAAAATAGTATATTATGTTATTAGGAGTAGAAAGCGGTCTTTTTGTGTTGAACCCAGGTATTGCGGCCGAGGCGCTAGCCGAGGCTATGCAAGCTGGGTAAAACACAAAAAGGGCGTTCTACTCCGAATGACATATACTATTTTTTCTTCAAGTGTTTCAAAGATTTTTTTGACATTTTTTTTAGAATTTTTTAATTGTAGTGTTTGCAGTTTCAGCCAAAGATGGCTGTGAAAACTACAAAACAAAAACGATACAACTGTCAAATTACAATTTTCAATATAATCTGTGTTGCTGTGACGAATGCCGCCGCTAGCGGTGAATAAAGACACTAACATTTTTTTACTAGTACAACAATAACAACATTTTTGTACTAGTAAGACAATGAATGTCTTCTATAGTGTGTGTACAGTTGCATAATATGAATATTATAATACGCTTGAAGAAAAAAATCTTTATCTAATGGGCTCAAAAATTATATAGGATACCATTTCAAAAAATATAATTTTGTGCTGCCGTTTGAGAACTATTGGTCGAATTTTCGGTTTGTTATTATTAATAAATTAGCCCCTTATTCCTGATCATTTCTTGTATATAACATTTTTTTTAAAGTCATTAGTTCGCCCAAAAAATCGCTGGTTGTTTTAAAGGAAACAAGCTGTATACTCCAAAACTAAAATATATTATCTGCCTTCTACGACAGAAATCCGGCTTTGAACAAATCTATTACACTTACACATACAAGTAAAAGGTGCTAGTCTCGTTTCTTTATGTTCTAATAAGGGCGAGAGTGTGTAACAATATAAGAACTTGTCTGCGTTGCGCCCCGGCCCTTATGAGGCAATTTAAGGCGTTACGAACTAAGTGGAAGAAATCTCAGCCGTTACGGCCTTTCACATGACAAAAGGCTAGAGGTAGCTTCCATTTCCACACCACCTCATTTTCAACTCTTACGTCAGGGCTAGGGCCAGGGTTAGAGCTAGGGTTTAGGGGTGTGAATTGGAAGATAAAACCCTCACAACGTTGACTTAGAAAGAAAAGTGGAAAAATCGACCCTTGAAATTTCGTGCCCTTGTCAAGAGCAGAAATATATTCGTTCGTAAAAAGCAATAATAGTGTTGTTCTGTTCACTAACAAAGTCATGGTTTCTGTTTTTTGGACGCAAAGGGAATCTTGTAAGGTATAGGGATTGTGCTAACAATCAACCACGTTTTAAGGTCCCTAAAATCCAATTTTAACATTTTCAAGATGATGTATATATATATATATATATATATATATATATATATATATATATATATATATATATATATATATATATATATATATATATATATATATATATATATATACAGGTGGGGCAGAAAAACCTATCCGATTTCAAATCCCTTTTTCCCAGAAGAGGGAGCAGGTAGAGTAGTGGGGTAAAAACCGTTAGAAAGCCGGTTTTATGCCATTTGTCAGTAGTCAACATGCCTTGGTCTGGTGAACATCGTGCTTTTGTTATTGAGCGGTTTATCGAATGCGGCGGTTCGATAATTGCTACACAACGTGCTTTTCGAATTCATTTCGGACTCGGGCGTCATGATCCTGTTCCACATCACGCTACGATTAAAGTGTGGGTGTCAAATTTTAGACAGACGAGTTCATCATTGAAAAAGAAGTCGCCTGGACGTCCCAGGACAGCAACAGGACCTGAAAACGTGGCCAATGTGAGAGCCGCGATTGAACGTTCCCCGCGTCGTTCGGCGCGAAAACATTCGCTCGCTTTGGCGATTTCCAACCGCAGTATTCGGCGCATTTTGCACCGGGACCTCAAAATGCATCCCTACAAAATGATTATTGCACAGGAATTAAGTGAAAGGGATTTTGAAACCCGTACGAACCTGTGTCGCGATTTCCGAGAACTCCCAAACGACGATGTTGTGCTCTTCACGGACGAAGCCCATTTTCACCTTTGTGGTGCCGTTAACAGGCAGAATTTTCGATATTGGAGTGACGAAAATCCTCGAGAAATCCATCAGGAACCCCTCCATAGCCCAAAAGTGACTGTGTGGTGTGCTCTTTCCCGCCTAGGCGTCTGGGGGCCTTACTTTTTTGAAGAAAATGGGCAAACCGTAACGGTCAACAGCGAGCGCTATTGTTTCATGCTGGAAAATTTTCTTAGACCCAAAATGGAAGAAAATGGCGTGGAAAATGTGTGGTTTCAACAGGATGGTGCAACCGCCCACACATCGCGACGATCAATGGACATTCTCAGGGAACTGTTTCCCGGTCGCCTCATTTCCCTGAGAGGTGATCTTGGCTGGCCGCCGCGCTCACCGGATCTCACTCCATGTGACTTCTTCCTTTGGGGTTACCTCAAATCGAAGGTTTACCAGCATCGACCAAGGACCCTTCTTGCTTTACGAAGGGAAATTGCTCGGGCAATTGAAGAAATTCCTGTGGAAATGACGGTGAAAGTCATGGAAAGCTACCGCGAGCGCCTAAATCAGTGTATCCGCTCCCAAGGACGACATTTGAGTGATGTGCTTTTCAAAACTTAAATTTAAAAATGGCATAAAATTTGCGATATGTTAATAAAAAATTTTTTGACAAGTTGAGTGGTTTTAATTTTATAACGTTTTGAAATCGGATAGGTTTTTCTGCCCCACCCTGTATATATATATATATATATATATATATATATATATATATATATATATATATATATATATATATATATATATTGTAATGTGCAGTGTCCGCCGTCGCCGCCACTCTCACCGCCGCTGTCCCCGTCGCTGTCGCCGCCACTGTCGCGGGGTCGTGCGAGCGTCTATTTTTAGCGATGACTCAACGGACCTGTCTGAACCTGCTTAATTACGCGGTTGATGTAACCTATTGTGTTTTATCTAGAAATGTTCCAGTGAGTTCTCGAATTTTCGGCTAGGGTATATAAGCACCGTTAGCGAAGGCACTAGACAGTCTTATATAAATCGGCGTTGCGTGTTAAACAGTTGGTGATATAAACAGATAGTAGACAAGTGGTGAATATAAATAAATACAGTTGTATAAATAAATAAGTGATCTATATATTGTTTAAATAAATAATCTTAGTGTTTAAGTGTTTTATAATATTCTTAGTCTTAATTAGTGTTTAATATTTGTTTAATCGTAGTGTTCGTTATATTTATCATCTTTTATTTATATTTAATATCTATTTATCGTTATAATAAACTTTTATTTTAATTAATACTAATTGTCTAATATTTACACTTCACCCAAATAAATAAAAACGTTACAATATATATATATATATATATAATACATACAACTGCCGGAAGGTAATGTACAAGAAATAGTATTTTTTGCAAGAAACTATCTGTATGAAATTTGTACAAAATACATAGAACTGACGGAAGGTAATGTGCTGGCCACATCAGATTTTTTCCTTTTAAAACGTTACTATTATTAATTTGAAATGACTAATTCTTTGACAGTGACATATTTTATCTGTCAGTTACATACATTTAAATAACTGCGTAACCAAGTAGTTTTGTTTGTATAAAGCGCAGACTTCGGGATTTAAATTATAGATAATTTTATAAATTTATCCATAAAATATGTAGAAAAAGTATTAATGCAAATCAGTAGAAATTTTAATATTTAATTTTTCTAATAACATTAATCTCGAAAAATAACATTTAAAGGTAAAATAACATATAGGTATATAACGTAGTTGATGTTATGTACGCCATAATGAAAGGAAGAAAATATTGCAAAAGATTAACATTTTTTCTCCAGTATTTTTTAAATTTTTTATGAAATATAAAAGTAAAAACGCTTTAGATTTAAAAACACTCATATTAAAAAAAAAAAACAAATTCGAAATCTCCCCTATGAAGAAGACTATTATAGACAGGGCTAAGAAGAGTAGGACACAAAAGATAGATTTGATTTTGTTATAAAATCTCTGCAAAGAGAAAATGGTAGTGAATTCTTCAGAAAGAACGTGAAACTGAAGTGCTGAAAGGTCACTGCTCTTTTCAGCTTTACAAAACCGACACATTGTTGTGGCTGAAAGCTGAAGGATCCCTTTATATAAATACTAACAAAAATTATAAACCCGTAAAATTTATACAATTTTTCTTTATCAAATTTTCGTCATATTGTTAAAGTTTAATTGTAAATATCTCTAAAACTAAAAGCTATAGCGACTTGCGGTTTCAAAATTTGCATTTAACAGGTCTTTTTCTAGAAGACATATAAGATAGCGTCAAAATATTCCTGGAATTGATCAATAAAATTTTGCTGAAAATAGGTACAACATTTTTACCTCCCGCTACCCTTGGTAAGGGAGGTATAGGGATCGTGCTAAAAATCGCATATCAAGATTTTGCTAAATGACCACGTTTTAAGGTCCCTAGAATCCAATTTTAACATTTTCACGATGATGTCTGTGTGTATGTATGTAACTCAAATACTAGCATTCAGAAAATTTTGAAACCTTGTATTTCGAACTTTTTCTGTAATGGAAAGAGCCCATTAGATTTTGGTGTAAATCGGATAACCAGAATGGCACTTTACTAGAAGCTCAAAATAGTTTTTCTTCCAAAAATACCTTTAAATGTTATTTTTTAGAGATTAATGTTATTATAAAAATTAAAGATTATTAAATTTTCTACAGATTTGCATTAATACTTTTTCTATATATTTTATGGATAAATTTATAAAATTATCTATAAAATAATTACGTAGGCTTCCACAGTCTGAGTCATGAGAAATATTCGTTTTCCGGGAATGGACTGTGTCATATTTTGAGTCAGAGCTCAACGTTTCGCCCGCAGTCGTATGGGGCATCTTCAGGAGCAAGGGGGATAGTACTGTCTTAAACAAGGTTACCCGACGTGTCAACCACGCATGTCGGGTAACCTTGTAAACTGAGTCTCCCCCTCTTGTTGCTTAAACTCGGCCTCTAGCGTGGTTGACACGTCGGGTAACATTGTTTAAGACAGTACTATCCCCCTTGCTCCTGAAGTTGCCCCATACGACTGCGGGTGAAACGTTGAGCTCTGACTCAAAATATGACAGAGTCCATTCCCGGAAAACGAATATTTCTCAATTATCTATAAATTTAATCCCGGAGCCTACGCTTTAAACAAGCAAATCTCCTTGGTTACACAGTTTATATCTTAAATGTATGTAACTGACAGATAAATGACACTATCAAAGAACTAATCATTTCAAATTAATAACAGTAACGTTTTAAAAAGAAAATAGTAAATAGAACCCTAGTTATATGGAATGGATCTTATCTTATATATATATATTTAAATTAATAAAAATTAAATAGCGGGAGGTTTGGTGGTGGCCACATCAGATTTTTGGGTATAAGGATGGTGTGATTTAAAAAAGGGTCGAAATTTTTTAAAAATTAATAATTTTGAAAATTTATATTTAAGTAGTTTGAAGGGTGTAAATTTAAGATTTTAAAACCGCAGGTCCATATCTCTTTTCTTTTTCGAGATATTCGTCCTCAAAACTTTACTCAAAAATGCCCATTTTTTGATCATATCTCAAAAATGGTCAATTATACACCATTAGATTCTACGAGCAAAATTACATAAGCCTACCAATTTTCATAATTTTTGAACAACTATTACAATCTCCAGAAGGAAAAGTCTGAAAATAGCCAAAAATCGCAAAAAATCTAAGGTGTACCCCTTGCGATTTTGACGATTTTAAAGAATGTTTATTAATAAATGTATTCGTAGAGATATTTTGATGAAAATTGGTATACTTATGTTTTTTGGTACGAGAAATTTACTGGTGAGGTCGTTGAAGGTGTACCGTACACCCATTTTTGGGTATGAGGATGGTGCGGTTTAAAAGAGGGTCGAAATTTTTTAAAAATTAAAAAAAATTTGAAAATTTGTATTTAAGTAGTTTGAAGGGTGTAGATTTAAGATTTTAAAACCGCAGGTCGAAATCTCTTTTCTTTTTCGAGATATTCGTCCTCAAAACTTTACTCAAAAATGCCCATTTTTGGGTCATATCTCAAAAATGGTCAATTATACACCGCTGGCGATAGCACCATTAGATTCTACGAGCAAAATTACATAAGCATACCAATTTTCATAATTTTTGAACAACTATTACAATCTCCAGAAGGAAAAGTCTGAAAATAGCCAAAAATCGCAAAAAATCTAAGGTGTACCCCTTGCGATTTTTTCAGTTTTTGACGATTTTAAAGAATGTTTAATAATAAATGTATTCGTTGGAATATTTTGACGAAAATTGGTATACTTATGTTTTTTGGTACGAGGAATTTACTGGTGAGGTCGTTGAAGGTGTACCGTACACCCATTTTTGGGTATGAGGGTGGTGTTGTTTAAAAAAGGGTCGAAATTTTTTAAAAATTAAAAATTCTGAAAATTTGTATTTAAGTAGTTTGAAGGGTGTAGATTTAAGATTTTAAAACCGCAGGTCCATATCTCTTTTCTTTTTCGAGATATTCGATATTTTTTACAAAAAAGTGAATACACACTTTCTCTCGGTTATTATTGCAGTGCATTGTGTGAATATTGTAATTATGGAACTTCCGGTATAACCGGAAGTGGCATCAAGTTTGTAAATTTAAATACAACCTATACTATTTTTTAGTTTCATAATATTTATTAAAACAGGTGAAATTTTTAACCAACGTTCCGCGTGAATCAAATCAAAAGTCTTCTTCTTCAAAATCGCTCATTTGAATATTTTAGACAAGAAATAATAGTCAAAATCTATCATATTATGAAACTATAATTTATAAAATTATCTATAAAGCCTATGCTTTAAACAAATACAACTCCTTGGTTACACAGTCCATAATAGTAACGTTTTAAAAAGAAAATAGTAAATAGAACCCTAGTTATATGGAATGGATTTTAATACAGTTTCCGCAATAACTAAATATGTAAGTATATATATTTAAATTAATAAAAATTAAATAACGGGAGGTTTGGTGTTGGCCACATCAGATTTTCTCTTCTTGATACTACTTCATATGTGTTTGTCAGTTGCGCTGTGACCGTTTTGAAGTATACACGTGGCAAAATAATTATGAGCTTTATCCGATACAGCGTATGCGCCATGAATAACTTTCATAAAAATTGCTGTAATGTTATGTAAGTTACGTCATTCGCAAGAATTGTGTATTCATGGTGCATCGTTACCTACAATTTTTCTATTTTTAAATTACAATTAAAGGCTATATAATATTCAGAACACACAAGTTATGCATTATATAGATCATAAACACGGTTAACTTTACAGTATATTAATGGGGTTTTTTATTTTATTTTTTATGAAAATTCACCTAAATTGAAGGCAATTTACTCGGCAATTTATAGTTATCGTTAAGCTGTAATAATATACACGGTGTTATGTATAAGTAATATGCCATAGTTCATGGTTGGATAAAGAGAATTGAAAGAATCTGTCAAATTGTAAAAGTTTTAAGACTGCAAAGCTTCTTATCAAGTTAAAATCTAAAAGTCAAGTTGATCCAAAAAACAATATTTGTTGGTTGTTGTTATAAATGACGTAGAATTTGCAATAATAGATATTTAAAAATCTGATGTGGCCAGCACATTACCTTGCGTCAGTTCTATATATTTTGTACAAATTTCACACAGAAAAATTCTTGCAAAAAGTTCCATATTTTCAGTACATTACCTTCGTCAGTGCTATGAATTTTGTACAAATTCCACACAGAAAGTTTCTTGTAAGAGATTGTACATATTTCTAGTAAAATTATAACACAAACATACTATGTCAATTGCACTTGAGACTGACATTTGTCAATCAAAGTTTTCTTAATATAGTAGATATGTCCATGATTATAGCAAAGCAGTCAAGTACATTTAAAATACTTCAAATTCATTTAAAATACTTCAAGTACTTTTCATTGAACTTCAAGTATTTTCCCAAGTATTAAGTACCAAGTACATGTGAATAGACTTACTTTGTCAAGTAAAAAGTACTATAAATAGAAAGTACTTAAAGTACAACACTTACACTCTAAGAAATATCGTCCGTGTAAAGTAACCAAATCAATTGGTGAAGTAATTTAGTGTTAATTTTAACACTTAAATTAGTACATTTTTCGTCCGTGTTAAAAATACGGTATAGTTAAATTTTGTCCGTGTTATTTTAATAAATTTCAAATATGTTAACCACATATGCAGTAAATGAGATATATTACTCAAAAATATGGTTACTTTTAATTACCAACAATTTTTTGAGTTACTTACGCTCAACTTAGTGTACATTTGCACAATACGGTGCTGCAACTACACTATATTTTGTTAAAAGTAAAATAACACTCAACGCTGTTAATATGACGTGTAGTTCTACAAGCAGCGATCAAATCAGTACCAAAAGTGTGGATTGTGCAACTGTGATATGTGATATACGTATTCTTGGTTTGATCTGTGAGATGAACGAACGTGTTTATTGCTACAAAAGTGTTATTACATCAAAATGAGTATACAATATACCATGTGATATAAAAATGAATAGTTCTAAATGAATTTCATGTGTTTTTTTTTATACCAACTAACTTCCTCGTGCCAGAAATTATTGAGTCTATGTGTACAATATATTTTGTTTAAACTCTATAAAAACTAAAATTGCAAAATTAGATGTGTCTGAAATGACCAATATTTTTAAATATTTGTTTGTACAAAGAACCCTATATATGAAACGCTTTCATGTTCCGAGTTCCGATGGAAATTATATTATTAACATATTTTTGTACAACACAGATATTAGCGAAATATAAGATTTATTTAGTTATGTATTTTTTGATATAATAAAATTATATTTCAATGATATCCTTATTTACCTTATTTAACACATATTCTGTAAAAAATTACTCAAATACGAGTAAATGAATACACCAAGAGGTGCTACTGAAGCGCGTACTTTACACTATTTAGTGTAGAAGGTAATTAACTCGTACATTTAGTTAAAATACGAATTTCAGTGTAAACTTTAACACGCACTAATATTTTTAACTAGAAATTTTGTGTTAAATATTAAACCAGTTTCCAGTGTACTTTTTAACCAAACAGATACTTTGTTAAAATTACACGTAATCTGGTGGACCTCCTGGAACCAATTTTAGTGTTAAAATTGGTTAAAAATTTCTTAGAGTGTAAAGTACTGAAAATACTTGCGAGCCTAATATAGTTATTTTCATAATACCATACTGTTAAATGTGCTTTAACAGTACTGTATGCTCAACCGATATATGCATCAAAACAGCCACGGCCGTTATTTTTTATAACAGTTAAATTATTAAAAATCATGTGTTCCAAAAAAAATCGCAGCGTCATGAAATTGTCATGAAGAGCTGTCACCTGTCAATATGCCATAGAAAATAGAATTTTAAGAAGATATTTTATGTTATTATGAAAAATACTGAACGTCACACGGCTGATATACAAATAACAGACACGGTTAATTTTAAAATCTCATACATATCAGCCTTATGACGTTAATAACTATAACGTCATAAGGCTGATATGTAGCAAATAACAGATGAGGTTGAATGTTGTAAAATCGAGGCGATAGCCGAGATTTTATAATCAACCGTGTCTGTTATTTGTATATCAGCCGTGTGACGTTCAGTATTTTTCATAATAACATAAAATATCTTCTTAAAATTCTATTTTCTATGGCATGTTGACAGGTGACAGCTCTTCATGACAATTTCATGATGCTGCGATTTTTTTAGGAACACATGATTTTTAATAATTGTACTGTCATAAAAAAATAACGGCCGTGGCTGTTTTGACACATATATTGGTTGAGCATACAATACTGTTAAAGCACATTTAACAGTATGGTATTATGAAAAAGTACTTTTCTGTCAAGTATTGCCCAGCTCTGCTCGGATGTAATATACTATTTCCATTCGTGGCACTCTTATTACAGCCATATTTTATACAAATTAACAGAAAACTGTATGCTTGTTTTCTCAAATAAATGTTATGTAAGGGTATAAAAATATTATATTACTAAACTCAGAACTAAATTGTTATACGAATGATCAAATAAAAAATATATATATTCTCTTCCCCATTTAAACGTTTTTGTAGCTCTTATAGTTCTCGAGATTTTATTTTAAAATGAACACCCATAGTATTTCACATTTTATATTTTAACGTAATAACAATAAAACAAGCATTAAAATAACCAACAATAATATAAATAAAAAATAATTCGTCTTACTTTGAAAGTCAATATACTAGATCTCGTACCAGCACCAGCAACCATATAATGTTCTTTGACAATGTTCACAACACATTTTACAGTTTCAGTCACATATTACACTTAAACAAACGTACAAAGTCATACAGAGTTTGTTAATAACAATATTTATAAATTAAATCACTTATATTAAACGAAATTTTATAGAAAAATAGTCCACGAACGCGATACTATGAATGTTTGTTTATTACTAACAAAATACGATCGGACGCTTGGCTTGGCTGCTTGGCGCGAACAGGCAAAAGCCTGGCTTGCTACGATTCCAAATCCCGGGAAAATAAATATTATTGAAGAAATTAATTAATATCTCATATATTAATCTGTGAAATGGGATGAAATTTGGTATTTAAGGTTCATAAAAATGCAAGATTATTTTGTTGAATTTTGGGAAGAATTGATTAATGATACATGATAGTTTACTTGAAGGTGTTATCAGTTTTTCTTCAATATTTAATCAAATATTAATTTCCAATAATTTATATTGTTATTATAGTATTTATCACAATTTTTATTTGAAATATTTTTTGATATGTTTGACTACTTCAGAAATATTACAAGAAAATTTAACACCATAAGAGATTAGGCAAAATCGGTGAAGGCGTGAGAGGCAATTCAATTTTGATCATAACATTAAAGTATTTTTGAAAATTTGCAAGCGAAAATGTCACATTTTTCACAAATACAGCCTAAAAAACTAATAATCATTTTATCACGAATTGCATATAACCAACCGAACAGAGATAACATATCTATTTACATTACATTATATATCCGAATTTCGTCAAATTGGGTTTTGTGCGTAAGGTTCCCGTTAGACTAAAGTACTTTTTGAAAATTTACAAGCGAAGAAGTTATAATTTTCACAAATACAGCGTTTAGAATAGACTCCGAAAGTGATGACGTCAAAATCGAGCGGGAAATACAAAAGTTGAAAGTAGGCTTCCGGTTTCTTAACTGTATTATAAAAGAGTAGTGAACGAACCGTACTAGCGCCAAATTTAAAGTATTCTATCTTTATCTCGTCAGTATAGAGCAAAATAAAAGAAAACAATATTAACCTCCCGCTACCCTTGGTAAGGTGTTAATAATCGCATATCAAGATTTTGATAAATGAGCGCGTTTTAAGGTCCCTAGAATCCAATTTAAATATTTTCACGATGACGTCTGTATATATATATATATATATATATATATATATATATATATATATATATATATATATATATATATGTGTGTGTGTGTGTGTGTGTGTGTGTGTGTGTGTGTGTGTGTGTGTGTGTGTGTATGTGTGGATCCTCCACTCTAACTCAAATACTATTATTCAGAAAATTTTAAAACCTTGTATCTCGAACTTTTTCTATTATGGAAAGAGCCCATTAGATTTTGGTGTAAATCGGATAACAGGAAATGGCACTTTACTGAAGGCTCAAAACAGTTTTTCTTCGAGAAATACCTTTAAATGTTATTTTTTCGAGATTAACGTTATTATAAAAAACAAAGATTATTAAATTTTCTACGTATATGCATTAATACTTTTTCTACATATATTATGCATAAAGTTATAAAATTATTTATTATTTATTTTAATATTTTAATATTTAAATTTAACAAAACTCCTTACGCAGTTATTCAAATGTATGTAACTGACAGATAAATGTCACTATCAAAGAACTAATCATTTCAAAATAATATTAGTAACGTTTTAAAATGAAAATAAGTAAATAGAATATAGAATGAACTTAGATTAATAAAAATTACGATTCGCAAAAAAGTTTAAGCTAATTCTCATTATTGGATTAGTGAATTCTATTCTATCCCGGAATTTAAAATTTAATCTACATTTTATTATCAAAAAAGGTAGTTACTTGGATTAGATTAGACTATATTTTAAGAAATAAACTGTCAAAATTAGTGTAAAATTCGCTAATCCAAAAATAAGAATTAGGTTAATCTTTTTTGTGACTCGGGCGGTTAATTGCGGGAGGTATTGTGTTGGCCACACCAGATTTTTTTATTTTGAAACTTGAAATTTGGCGGGGCCCCCTCGATTTAAGAGGGCCCAAGTGCGGAAATCCGCCACTGTGAAAAATGCATTCCACAAGTGTTTTAAACATTGGAAACAATGTTGGTATAAGGGCATTATATCTAATGGGAAATATTTTGCCGGGGACAATATTAATATTAATGAATAAATTATTACATTACCAAATTCAATAATTCGAACTATGAATATTTTGTTAATTCAGATGTAATTGAATTTCAAAGCAATATGATTTCAAAATTGAATAATCTGTGTTATGTCTCTTATAATTCGTTGTTAATCCAATTATTTACTGTCTAAAGCGGTTGATAAATTAAGGATTGTATGGAGATGACAAAGATAAAAATTTAATTTAGACTTAAGAAAAAACAAAGAATAAAAAGATGTCTTCAAAATATTTTAGATAGACTACCAAGTCAAGAGCCAAAAGGAAAAAGATGAATGTCACAAAATGTGTGTTTTTCAGACCCCATATAATATTTTTGGAATGACACAGTGTATTTAATCTTAGACTAAAACTAAGATTGGTCATTTCTTTACCTTACTATAACCACAGATGGGTCGAGTTTAGACATATGTGGTACCTAATAGAATTTTACCACTGTGACTATCGAATCTACTGAAGCGTTCCACTGCGTCTAAACATCATAGCGCTCAAATTTCATAGCGCCCAAACTTTACAACGTCTAAATTATGCCCCACCGCCAATTTGACTTCTGTCGAAATAAACAGTGAAGCTTCAAATAATGTAACTACGCATGTGCACATCTGCAATACGTTGCAGTGTTACTAAATTCATATCTTTTGTTAGTTGTTTGCATTTTACTTCATTTTATAAAAGTCGCGACATAAAATTTAGTACAATTGTCGAAAAGCGAAATATTTGGAGTGATGAAGAAACAAATATTATTTAATGTTTTAGAAAAAGAAGACAAAAAATCTGGTGTGGCCAACACAATACCTCCCGCCATTTACAGCCCGAGTCACAAAAAAGATTAAGTTAATCCTTATTTTAGTTGGACAGTTTATTTCTTAAAATATAGTCTAATCTAATCCAAGTAACTACCTTTTTTTTAAACCCCTCAACAGTATTAAATCCCAATTACAGAGTAGGTTCACATTCACACACATCCATGCCTTAGAGGGATTCGAACCCAGAGCCCCGAGGGCACTCATGACATGAGGCGTTGCTCTAACCGTTAAGCCACCGGAGCTATAATAAAATGAAGATTAAATTTTAAAGATCGGGATAGAATAGAATTCACTAATTCAAAAATGAGGATTAGCTTAAACATTTTTTAAATCTAAATACATACATTACTTATGCTGGAAACTGTATTGAATTCCTTTTCTATTGTTCTATTTACTTTATTCTTTTTAAAACGTTACTAATATTATTTTGAAATGATTAGTTCTTTAATAGTGACATTTATCTGTCAGTTACATACATTTGAATAACTGCGTTTTGTTTGTTTAAAGCGTAGGCTCTGAGATTTAAATTATAGACAATATTATAAATTTATCCATAAAATATATAGAAAAAGTATTAATGTAAATCTACAGAAAATTTAATAATCTTTAAATTGTATAATAACATTAATCTCGAAAAAATAACATTTAAAGGTATTTTTCGAAGAAAAACTATTTTGAGCTTCTATTAAAGTGCCATCTCCGGTTATCCGATTTTCACTAATATCTAATGGGCTCTTTCCATTACAGAAAAAGTTCGAAATACAAGGTTTCAAAATTTTGTGAATGATAATATTTGAGTTAGAGTGGAGGATCCACACATACACACAGACATCATGGTGAAAATGTTAAAATTGGATTCTAGGGGCCTTAAAACATGGTCATTTACCAAAATCTCGATATGCGATTTTTAGCACGATCCCTATACCTCCCTTACCAAGGATAGCGGGAGGTAAAAACAACATGACAATTTTTACATTTTGGGGTTATATATCCAGGATGAAATTAGATCATATAATTCTCCCTGTCTGACTGCATAATCGAGTATTTAACTATCTTTTTTTAGTTGATACGAATTTAAAGAAGATTGAAAATAACTCAATCCTATTTTCAATCCGCTGAGATAAACCAATAGGATTTTTCAAGTCTTAATATACCTAAAGCCGCTTGAATTATCGAGATAAACGTAGTCAATGTTGTTGTCAACGTGACACGCGCACACAAATCAGCTAATTCCAAGCACTTCAAGGTCGCTCGAGTCACGTGTCTGCTCGCGGCCTACTTCAATTTCTAAAGCGCCACCTTTAATTTATAAGAAGGACCAATCATCTTATTTTTCCAGAAAATTGACATTCATCCGTCCCCCCCCCCCCCCCCTCCTGGCTCATTACCTATTATTCTTAATTAATGCGTACATCTGCTACCTTCAGCAAACTTTCACAAACTTTCAGCAATTTCAGTTTTGAGTTTCACAGTGTTTAGTTATTCGCAGTTCTGTCGTTTATTATTTCTTGATTGATTAGTTCGAAACTCTTGTATTTAATAAGAACTTGAAGGCTCGAATTCATCATTCTTACTCAATATTTCTTAGCATCAATAAAGATTTTTCCTAATCAGAAACTTGTGTAATTTTCCCTGGGAAAGTTTGGAAATGGAAAAAATTTGGCAGTAAACACAAATGAAGGTTTCTCTACAACTTACAATTTGGTGGCGGTATTCGACTTGATGAAAATATATGGTTATTTTTTCAAAGCTCGCAAAAGAAAATGGAAATAATGGAATTTATTATTCATTTCTGAAACACTATACTTCGTTTCAAAATTACTGGAATGGGGGTTACCAAATAAAACAATACTATTAGCTTTCAGCAGAAAGGACCTTAGAACTATGATTGGTATCTTTATCCATCACCTTCTTAATAGTAATTTCATTTTCTATGTTTTTGAGTTGTTTATAAGTTCACGAATTGTTTAAGTTTTTCGTGAAATCATGAATCAATGCGTATATAAATGTTTACACTGGAGACTGAAGTAAATGCAATAAAATTTTAATGAAACAGTTAAATTTGTGTGAAACTAAGGGCCAGTTGCATAAAACGTTGTTAGCTGATCATGTGTTTAACTACACATTGTAACCATGGATAAGTATCAAAAATACATTGGAAAAGAAGCCTTGTCAAAGTTAACAACGTGATTAAAGTTAACAATGCTTTATGCAACTGGGCCTAAACGTTTATATTCATATAGATATATATTTAACAAGCAACATATATATTTGGATTATAAACACGTCGTGTGAATAACGGAAATAATTAGACATTTAATACACATATTTACTCATTACATTTTCTAATTTCCTATCTACAGGATGTAACACTAAAACCGGCCACCGCCATTATTTTCTCTCTTATTACAGTTACAAAAAATCTGATGTGGCCAACACATAACCTCTCGCCAGATATTTTATCTGGTTGTATGCATAAAACGAAAAATATTTTTAATACAAATACATATATTCATGTCTCACTACAAAATAATTCTCACATATATTTGCAAAATCTATGGGATATTTTAAAATAAATTGTGTACAATACTTACATTTTCTTTATATTCAATATCCTGAAATTTTCTTTTTCTACTTTCCTTTTCTTTTTCTTTATATTCGTCATTTTTTCGCAAATTCCTTTTATATTCTTTTTTACGTATATCTTTTGCGTTGTTGACTTTTTTTTATTTTCATAATCTTCATAATAATATACAAATATTTTTGACAGAGGCATACAAATATTTTTGACAGTGACATTTATATGTCAATTACAAACATTTGAATTTCTTGCCTTGTAGTAGTTTGATCTGAGATTTTTTACATCAAATTATTTTATATGCCTTTCTTTATCTCTAAATCTATAGAAGATATAATAATGAATTTATATTTATCGAATAAAGAATTTAACGTTCTTTAATATAAGTATTTACATAAATTTTCGATAAATAATATTTAGACGATTTTTTTCTTGTAACTACTACTTCCGGTTGTCCAATTGTTACCAAAACTGACTGGACTATTCCCATTATTGTTAGATTGAGGAATCCGTATTTAAAAATGTCTTAAGTCTCATAGTATTTGAGATATAGTGAATCCAACATCCACACACACACACACCACCACACACACATCCCCACACACACACACACACACACACACACATACGGACATCATCGTAAAAATGTTATAATCGGATACTAGGGACCTTAAAACGTGCTTATTCATTAAAATCTGGATATGCGATTTTTAGCATGAATACAATACCTCTCTTAGCGAGAGGTAAAAAATACTTTTGAGAAAGTTTGTTTTAAATGAGCCACCATTGCTATCTCGAGAACTATAAGACCTACGAAGATGGTTAAGTGGGCAAACAATTTCTATTTCACAAGACAAATTGATGGTTCTCAAAATACGAGACCTAACTTTTTTATTTTAAATGAGAACATATATTTTTTATTAGTTCATTCGTTAGAGAATTTAATTCTGAATTCAGTGATATAGGTAATATTTTTATACTCTTACATAACGATTTCTTTGAGAAAAATGCATGTAAAGTTTTATACTAATTTGATTAAAGTAGGGCTATAATAAGAGTGCCACGAATGGAAAAAATGTATACATGTTATTTTTATTACATAGAATTAGAATGCCCTGATCAAAGAAGTGAATGTTTTGTTCTTGTAATTGATCATAAATGTCAACGCAAACAAAATATTCACGTATTTCTTTCATGGAATTTTAATTCTATGTACAAAAATATCTGATGTGGCCAGCACATTACCTTCCGTCAGTTCTATGTATTTTGTACAAATTCCACACAGAAAGTTTTTGCAAAAAATATATTATGTAAATTGCACTTTGACACTGACATTTGTCAATCAGAATTTTCTTAATGTAGTAGATGTTTCCATGTTTATAGCACAGTTGGCTGCTTTGTGAAATTTAATTTCTTTATAATTTTTTAACATTTTACATTGAATATGCAGTATAAAATGTAATCAAATCGTATAGAGAACAAAATATTCTTAAATATTTATATTAACATTAAATGTGAAAAAAATGATATTTAACAGCATTTTTTTAAGAAAAACTGTTAAAATCTTCAAATTAGGGTACTTCCGGTCGACCAATTATAACCAAAATCTAATCAGCTCTTCATATGGATCTAATGAAAAGGAATACGCAAAAATTATAATTTTGGACAGGTGGTATTGGAGTTATGCGATCCGAAAAAATCGTCACACACATACATACATTCATACATACATACATACATACAAACATCATCGTGAAATAGTAAAATCGTATTCTAGGGACCCTAAAACGCGCTTATTCATTAAAAATTTATCATCGAATTTTTTGACTAAAGACAATACCTACCTTCCTTACCTAAAGGTGAGGAAAGGTAAAAAATTAACACGTATTCGTTTTTTCCATTCATGACCCTCTTATTATAGCCATATTTTAATCAAATTAATATAAAACTTTACATGCATTTTTCTAAAAAAAAATCGTTATGTAAGGGAATAAAAAAATTATATCATATCGCCTCGCACACGCCGGTCGGGGGCTCGCGCACCAAATGTAGGTACTCTCGCGTTACAATATATATTAGCGAAATCGATAAGCCTCACAGAATAAATAAAAATATTTATTAAAACTTCAGAGTTTTTTCACCCTTCATATTCCATGAATAATGAACTCTGATCTAGAGTCGTTCATCACTAAAATCTCTATAAATCTATTTTGTTTAAACAAAGTTAAAAATACCCCAATACAAAAACAAATCTCTATCCAATTAAAATTTTATTTCACAATTTAACTGTTTGTATCTATCTTTTACGGTGGGCAAAAAATAAATATTTATTCTTTAGTAGACTGCGTATATACGAATTGAATGACATGTTGCATATGCATCTACATAAAACTAATTGCTTCGACGAAAAGCTAACAATATTACCAACGTAGAATACTCTACTTGTTAAATACATTCATGGCGATGCGTATGTAAATATGTACTCAAAATACATACATTGATTTACAAACACATACAGTTAACATAAAAATAACGACAATTTTTTTAATTTTGCTTGTTATTGGTTTTCCATTCACACTTCAGAATTTAGAGTCTCTAAATCCAAATCATAAAGCTAAACATTGCAAGGTCCAAACTTTAGGTTTATGATTTAGTTTAACGTCACAAACTTCACCAATGAGAACGAGTCTAAAATGATATAGATCTTTATTTAGTATCCACTAGGTGGATTCGGCATTTTAAACAAATGCGAGAAGAACATGGAGACTGTCATAACTTAATTGCTGAAATATAAGCAATAATGCCAAGCGAATGAGAGTTTCACGGCGCACAGGTGTCTTGTTGAGTACTGCTCTACCGATATTTTAATCTTATTTTTAAAACTTACTTAAACCTTAAATTAGTTACTTGTATGCTATTGGAACATTGGAAGTAATATTGTATTTTGATGACAAAATGGTAAAAAGTTACGATGATAAATTCGTATTATCCAATATAAAATAAACCAATAATATAACACAAAACGCATAGATATATTCATATATTCTTAGTTATATTCGCATTTACGATGCATAACCAGACAATTTATAGCTATCTTCACGGTTTTAATATCTTTTGTAGTTAGTATAATATCAGCTGAGTGGTTGTGTGACACAAGCGATGCTTTACGACGGGCCATAAACTTTTTATTTATGTGGAAGAGTAACAAATCGATGGGGCAAAGAGCTTGTCTCGAATAATGCAACATACAGCTTCAAGAAAATGCCTACGGCTCGACTTGCGGCTTTGGGGATACTTTTATATATGAATAAATATGACGATATATTGAGGACTTTATTTTTAAATTCCGAATGGATAGGAAGAAAAAACGTTGCTATGCATTTTCCAGACTTATTAACTTGCTTTAATTGATTTGGACACCAATAAATATATTAGGTTTATGCCCATATTCCTAACATTTGTAAAATTTTAAACTGTTCCTTATAATTTTTAACCAGTAAACTAACAGAAACCTACAGCCTCTGTATACTCAACCTCCGATCACATAACTAATATAATGTAATCAGGGATAATGCCGGCCCGAGACTTTTGAGCGCCCCAGGTGAAAATTGTAAATTGCGCCCCTCATTTATTACAATTTTGTTTAGATTATATAGGTACAAAAATTAGAAGAGAGGCGATTTATGTCCATAACTCGCGAACAATCACAGAATCTTAATCTGAATGAAATTTTTTTGAAAATATTTTGGATATTTAAAATACAGAGACCTTTTTACCTTCCGTCACCTTTAGGTAAGGAAGGTATTGTCTGGTCAAAAAATTCGGTGGTGAGTTTTTAATGAATAAGCACGTTTTAGGGTCCCTAGAATACGATTTTACTATTTTTACAATGATGTCTGTATGTGTGTATGTATGTATGTATGTATGTATGTATGTATGTATGTATGTATGTATGTATGTATGTATGTATGTATGTATGTATGTATGTATGTATGTATGTATGTATGTATGTATGTATGTGTGTGTGTGTGTGTGTGTGTGTGTGTGTGTGTGTGAGTGTGTGTGTGTGAGTGTGTGTGTGTGTGTGTGTGTGTGTGTGTGTGTGTGTGTGTGTGTGTGTGTGTGTGTGTGTGTGTGTGTGTGTGTGTGTGTGTGTGTGTGTGTGTGTGTGTGTGTGTGTGTGTGTGTGTGTGTGTGTGTGTGTGTGTGTGTGTGTGTGTGTGTGTGTGTGTGTGTGTGTGTGTGTGTGTGTGTGTGTGTGTGTGTGTGTGTGTGTGTGTGTGTGTGTGTGTGTGTGTGTGTGTGTGTGTGTGTGTGTGTGTGTGTGTGTGTGTGTGTGTGTGTGTGTGTGTGTGTGTGTGTGTGTGTGTGTGTGTGTGTGTGTGTGTGTGTGTGTGTGTGTGTGTGTGTGTGTGTGTGTGTGTGTGTGTGTGTGTGTGTGTGTGTGTGTGTGTGTGTGTGTGTGTGTGTGTGTGTGTGTGTGTGTGTGTGTGTGTGTGTGTGTGTGTGTGTGTGTGTGTGTGTGTGTGTGTGTGTGTGTGTCTGTGTGTGACAAAATTTTCTAATGCGATAACTCTAATACTACAATTCCAAAAATTACAATTCTTTCGTATTCCTCTTCGTTACATCCATGTGAAGAGCTGATTAGATTTTGGTTATAATTGATCAACCGGAAGTACCCTCATTTGAAGATGTTAAATATCATTTTTTCACATTTGATGTTATTATAAATATTAAAGAATTATTTATTCTCTATACGATTTGAATGCATTTTATACTTCATATTAAATGGACATAGAGTTAAAAAATTATAAAGAAATTAAATATCATATATATATATATATATATATATATATATATATATATATATATATATATATATATATATATATATATATATTAGTTAGCTTTGCTATAACTCTGGAAACAGCTGCTACATTAAGAAAATTCTGATTGAAAGGTGTCAGTGTCAAGTGCAGTTGACAGTATGTTTATGTTATAATTTTACTGGAAATATAAGATCTTTTGTTAGAAACTTTCTGTATGGAATTTGTATAAAATACATACAACTGCCTTAAGGTAATGTACAAGATATATAATCTTTTGCAAGGAACTTTCTGTATGACATTTATACAAAATACATAGAACTGACGGAAGGTAATGTGCTGGCCACATCAGATTTTTTCTTTTAGGTTCTACAGAGTCGCTTTATTTTTGTCTAATACCATATAGAGGATTAGTCACGGGAGAGTTACGTTCAAAGTCCGTTTGTGTGCAACCCGAAATTACAACGCAACGCAAATAGAATATTTAATTCACGATTGCTTTGCCTGTCTAGTGATGGATCTGTCATTTTTACTTTAAACAATTAAATATGGTCTGTTGTCATTAGTATTTTAGGTTGCAAACAAACGGACTATCAAAATAACTCTTCCGTGACTAACCCTGCATATAGGGAAAGAAAAAATATTTCTCAGTATAGGTATGTCTCGGTATAAATACTCTTCGTTATTTTGCAATTCGGAAAATCTAATTTAACTTTATAACGGTTCATCCTAAAATGTCAAAAACCAAAATATGTCGCCTTTTTCCAAATTGGCGAGGGGCTGTACAGGATTCCGTAAAAAAGCTTTTGTTGTAATTTTTTTTTTTTTTTTTGATAGGGATATTTTTCAGTAGATTTCCTGAACAACAATTACTTCTTCAGTATATGATATGACATTGTTTTTAATTGATATAATCGCCAACGAATTTAACCTTTCTTCTTTCTTAGTATAACGTAAAAAAATATAAATAAGATTTAATTAATATAAGTTTGCTGCAACTGGAATTGGCAGCATTATGATTAAAGCTACACACTGGACGAGTCAATAAACTCATAATTTGATTTTTAATTTATTTTGCAAAAAAATAGTCTCAAAAAAAGTTGCCCTAAAACCAATTTCGCCCCAGGCGGTCGCCTGGCTTGCCTGTAACTTGGGCCGGCCCTGCCTACCACCTTTAATTAAAGTGACAGTTTATTAACAATTAGTTAAGAATTAAACTGAGAAAAGCATAAAAAGAGAGTGACTGCCGTGGAAATGAGGTATTTACGTGGTGTATGTGGATATGTAAGACGGGATCGCGTGAGGAATAATTTGGTGTATAAAGAATGTATGGTTACGAAGAATTTTGTTAAGAGAGTAGGAATGAGCCAGTTGAGATGGTTTGGTCATGTGGAGAGAATGAAGAGTGAACGGCTTGTAAAGCGTATATATCTTGGTGAAATTGAGGGTGTTCGATTGCGTGGCCGTCCAGTCTGTACGTGGATGGATGTCATTGATAAGGTACTAAAAGAGAGAAAGTTTCCGAATGGGAAGAGAAAAAGAGCGTGTATGAATGCGATTATGAATGTGGCCGAGGCGAGAGAAGTGTGCTTAGACAGGAATGTGTGGCGAAGGATGATTGTTTCGTAACTATTATTGTGGTCCAGTTGCGGTATTTCGCTACCGAAAATCGGTCACTTTAATATGTTAAGAGTGAGGAATATTTACAAGATCTCTAAAACAATTAGGTGGATGGCGATCAGAAAAGGTTGCAAAATCCTACGTCGAAAATTCCCGCTAAAATAAAATTAAGATAGCTCAAAGCATCTCTGGTGAAGCATCTTCGTCGAGCGTCACATCTAACGCATCGATCAGTTATGGAGTTGGTACATACGGCAATGGACTCACGTTACAAATCTTACTAACTGTACTATCCAATTCAATAAAATGTAATTTCAAATAGTTCTTTCAATAAATGTTCTAAAAACATGTTCATGAATAATTAAATGCTAAATCAAAATTGCGATTTATCGAATTTATTGTTTTTTTGACATTTATTCATAAGCCACGATTTTGATTTGTTTGAATAGCTGTTGCTTGGTAACTTTATAGGCTCTCGGGCGGTAAAAGCCAAATTGCGCCCGCTTTTGAGAGCGAATAAACAAGTTTATGATTCCAAAATAAAATAAAAAATTATTGTAATGTTCTAAAATCAATATCTATTTTTGTTGTTGTACTTGGTTGTTTTCTTATTGTATATAATGTATATGTTTGCATAATATGTGTCTATTCATGTTGTTATTTTGATGTATTGGTGTATCCAACCCCCCTGTTGTTGGGATACTTTGTATTCTATTGGGAGGTTGTAAATAAATAAATAAATAAATAAATAAATAAGGAATAAGATAAAATATAATGTCCTACCTGAAAGGAGGAAGTGATGGCTGTCATGACGTCATGAATCCTTTCCAAAGGCCTGTTGTTTTCTGGTCTGAAGGGAGTGATGAGGTAGCTTAGGCCCAATAACGGCGCTAACAACAGTGTTGCCCTGAAAAGACTACCAATATCAGTAAAATCATAACAAGACATTTACACCGCAGGCAATCAAAAGTATAGTATGACTAGCGAATGAAAGTTGACGTTGAGATTATTTAATAGATGTGGTTTCTTTTGAAAACATTTGATTTGAAAGGAAACTGACCCTTACAGAAGATTAGAATTGTACTCAATACGAGGAGGCATTTAAAATGACCTTAGCAACAAGATTCAGGGATGTATTTCAAAAATTGAATACCGCAAATTCTAGTTCGTTCGTCTCAGGTGTACGCAACCCTTGAATCGGAATTACTGTTATAGAGGAAATTAAAAATAATCCTATTTCAAAGAATTTCCAAACTAAGTAGTTTAAAAATCTAAATATTTTGTTATAATCAACATAAACGAAAAATGTTTAAAATATTTTAAACGCAGCCAGACATGGCAATGTATTTCTGTGCTTTCCTAGTCCAGTATTTACATGGGTTCATTCAAAAATTTCAAATCTGAATATTTCGTACAATAGGCTACTTGCGTGGTACTGAAAATCTGATATCTATCACTAAATACCTAAAGTAAAGTTGAAAAAGTATGTAAAATTTAATTTTTTTTTCAAAAAAATTATCTTTTTTAATAAATTAAGAAAGAAGATTTTCTTTGACGTCATTGTTTTGAACTGGAGAAAGGGATGCATATTTAAGAATGTAACCTGTAGATGGCGAGCGAGTGCGAGTTTTAATTTGATTTTGACATTAGTTCATTTTTCTGTCACTGTCTCTCTTCTTTATTATTTACAATTTGCGTGGTTTCTGTTATTTCTATTATTCAAGGGTCCTGTCATGTTTAAATTACCCGCACATGCCGTTGCTATTGGACGTACCGATGTTATTGCTTTACGGCCATTCATTGGTTCGGCGTAATTCTACGTCATACATGGCGGTAATTTAAATATTAAAATTTCAATAAATTTTTTCTGTCCGATTAATAAAAATTTTGCCAGAGGAAAAATATGGGTACCAAGTTTTTATTGTCTCTTCAAAAATATTAAATAAAATATCTGATGTGGACACCACACGACTTCCTTGTATGCAAGACTAATATGAAGTATAGACTCAATTATAAAATTGCACGTATTTGAAGTAATTTGATATTAACATCTATTTTTTTTATTTTTTTGTTATTTTTTGTCCTAATCCATAGCAAGCTTCATTACAAAAACCAAAAAGTATACAAGTTTTAAATTTACATATCTCGCTTATACAAAGGGCTAATTTAATAATACTTGATGTGCTAGACGCTAAAACTCTTATTTGAAACATTTATTTCTAAAATCAAAATGAAACCATTTTATTCAAGAAAAACTGTTAACAACTTCAGGTAATATATCACTTCCGGTTGGCCTGTTTCAACCAAAATCTGCTGTGTTATTCCAATTGATATAAAAGTCTTATATACCAAATTTGAAAAGTTTTGGATTATATTTTAACATAGTTTTTCATTAAAATCTATTATAGGCTTCAAATAAAGTACCATTTTTAGAAATTATGTAATGACCAAAAAGGGAGATGCACAACTAGATGTTATAGAAGTCCTAAATACAAAATTTCAACTTTGTACTGCTTACCGTTTTTGAGTTATGCGAGATACGTACGTACGTACGTACGTACAGACGTCACGACGAAGTCAGAATGGATTCAAGGATGGTCAAAATGGATATTTCCGTCGAAATCTGAAAACCGAAATTTTTCGCGAATACAATACTTCCTTTACTTTGTACAAGGAAGTAATAAAAAATGGCACGCAAGTAAAAATAATTTAAACGTCAACTTTCATTTGCTAATCATACCATACGAAGGTTTCTTTTCTGTATTATAATATATTTATATGATGATCCCCTTAAACTTATTTTTGTTTATCTACCTCTCTAGATATTTTTCTTTGGAATTCACGTTATTCCATCTCTCGAAAATGTAAAAAAATATTGGATGGACGTCATATTTACTCAAAGATCGATCTACTCTGTTATATATGTTTGTGGATACTCAGTAAACAAAAAATCAATTTGGTATTGCAAGTGCAACGAATACAGTGTTTGATTTACAGAGAGTGTATATAAATGTTATATATAAACAGTGTATATGAGGCCGTATTTTCTTTATGGCACAGTAAAGGATTTTTTATAGCACATGTAATATAAACATTTATTCATTAGGTAGCTTTATTATTCGTGTTGTTTAAACGAATAAAATTTCTAAATAACATACTAATAATAAATGAGGGTCAGACAAATATAAATTTAGATTTTTTATCACCGCTAAACAAACGAACATAGACTTTAAACTTTGTTTAAATTGCAATTGGAGTAGAAAATGAAAAACGTTTGTCTGAAATGCTCAGTATAATTCCAAAGACAAGAATTATGTTACATCGGAATAATGCGACTTCCCATAGGAAGGCCCGGATTAGCATTTCTTTACGCCCTAGGCCAAAGTTCATGACTGCAGCCCCCCCTTCCGCTCAATATATGCCCAGTGTCGTCTACTTCTTTATGGAGCATAAAAAAATATGTTTAATGGTGACATCTGACAAAGTTTTAATAATGCTTAATTTTTTAAAATTGTTTTTCTATTTCGGTGTCGTTATGAGCACTGAAAACATGTTAAGAAGATTTGTAAACGCACTGTTTTAAAGCTTTTCGTTTTCTAGGGGTCGTATGACTGACTGCTCTTAAAACTGATGTATAAATAACATATATCATCAAATTGTTGACAGTCAACAAATAATTTTCATCTGTGAAGTTAAATTTATTAGCGAGAAGTGTTACTAACATAACTGATTTTACAAGTCGCATTTATTAAAAATCTAATAGAATTATAAAATTACCCCAATAAAAAATAGTATAAAAACATGTTTCATAAGGCCTGTGATCACACTTGTCCTTTGTAAAAATCACCGCGAAGCGGCTTGTTTTCCAAAGTTAAACTCGTGGGTTAACAGATTGCCTTATGAAATTTTTTTTTTTTTAATATACCTACTATTATCAGTCATCACAGATACATTTATCATCTTTTTATAAGTAGCTAAAGATTACAACTTTTGTTTGCTTCTCTATCTTTCGAATGAAACGCGTATAAACAATAATTTTGGACTTATTAGAAGCAGTTTTTAATTCTGAACAGTTTTCGTATTTATACTTTTATTCCAAAATTTGTAGGGCAGAAATTACAGACATGAAAATTGTACCATTGTATTTGCTAAGATTCATAAAAAGTAGACACCCGGTATATAAATATTAGAATTATTTAAAATTTTCGACAACTGTCATAGCTCAACAGGATTTACCAATCACTTTACTATACTGATTTTGAATAATTAAAACAGATGTGACGGTTTACGTCGTTTGATAACTGCAGGCACTTCTCTCTTTCCGTTTTGCCATTTTTCCAACTACTCGATGTGCGCCCCACCGTGCCTGCGCCCTAGGCCATGGCCTAGGTTGGCCTAATGGGTAATCCGGGCATGCCCATAAGAAAGCTTCAACACTTCAATCTTTGGGGAAAAATATAAAAGCAATAACTAGAACGCCCCCCCCCCCTTCTATCTCACCTATTTTTCATTCTGAAATTTACTGGGAAGAAGGCTTTTGTCTAAAGAAGAGATTAATACTGTAGTTAATGATTTTTTTAAAGGCATCCCAAAAAAAGATTAATAGCTGGCTTTTAAGAAGTGGAAACAAACACGTCATCAACTGATGAAAACTACATATTTAAGATCTCCTCGCTCGGGTGGAAATTGAGTCGGAGGCTGGTCAAAAATATATACCTCTCAATTTCATATACGATTTTCACTCCCCATGATTTATTTTCTACCTGCCAAATTTTACCTCCCGCTACCCTTGGTAAGGGAGGTATAGGGATCGTGGTAAAAATCGCATATCGAGATTATGGTAAATGACCATATTTTAAGGTCCCTAGAATCCAATTTTAACATTTTCACGATGATGTCTGTGTGTTGTGTATGTGTGTGTGGATCCTCCACTCTATCATTCAGAAAATTTAGAACCTTGTATTTCGAACTTTTTCTGTAATGGAAAGAGCCCATTAGATTTTTGTGAAAATCGGATAACCGGAAATGGCACTTTACTAGAAGCTCAAAATAATTTTTCTTCGAAAAATACCTTTAAATGTTATTTTTTAGAGATTAATGTTATTATAAAAATTAAAGATTATTAAATTTTCTATAGATTTGCGTTAATACTTTTTCTAAATATTTTATGAATAAATTTATAAAATTATCTATAATTTAAATCCCAGAGTCTACGCTTTAAACAAACAAAACGCAATTATTCAAATGTATGTAACTGACAGATAAATGTCAGTATCAAAGAACTAATCATTTCAAATTAATATTAGTAACGCTTTAAAAAGTAAATAGAACAATAGAAAAGGAATTCAATACAGTTTCCAGCATAAGTAAATATGTAGGTATGTATTTAAATTAATAAAAACTAACGATACACAAAAATGTTTCAGCTAATCCTCATTTTTGGATTAGAGAATTCTATTCTATCCTGGTGTTTAAAATTTAATCTTCATTTTATTATAGCTCCGGTAGCTCAATGGTTAGAGTAACGCCTCATGTCATGAGTGCCCGCGGGGCTACGGGTTCGAATCTCACTAAGGCATGAATGTGTGTGAATGTGAACCCACTCTGTAATTGGGATTTAATCTTGTTGAGGGGTTTAAAAAAAAGGTAGTTACTTGGATTAGATTAGACTATATTTTAAGAAATAAACTGTCAAGATTAGAGTAAAATTCGCTAATTCAAAAATAAAGATTAACTTAATCTTTTTTGTGACTCGGGCTGAAAATGGCGGGAGGTATTGTGTTGGCCACATCAGATTTTTACTTCCTTGTACAAAGTAAAGAAGTATTGTAATCGCGAAAAATTTCGGTTTTCAGATTTCAACGGAAATATCCATTTTGACTATCCCTGAATCCATTTTGACTAATTTCGTCGTGACGTCTGTACGTACGTACGTACGTATCTCGCATAACTCAAAAACGGTAAGCGGTAGAAAGTTGAAATTTTGTATTTAGGACTGCTATAACATCTAGTTGTGCACCTCCCTTTTTGGTCATTACATAATTTCTAAAAATGGTACTTTATTTGAAGCCTCTAATACATTTTAATGAAAAACTATTTTAAATATAATCCTAAACTTTTCAAATTTGATGTATAAGACTTTTATGACAATTGGAATAACATAGTAGATTTTGGTTAAAACAGGCTAACCGGAAGTGACATATTACATGAAGTTGTTAAGTTTTTCTTGAATAAAATGGTTTCATTTTGATTTTAGAAATAAATGCTTCAAATAAAAGTTTTAGAGAATTAAATTCTGCGTCTAGCACATCAAGTATTATTAAATTAGCTCTGTATAAGCAAGATATGTATATTTAAAACATATATACCTTTTGGTTTTTGTAATGAAGCTTGCTGTGGATTAGGACAAAAAATATCAAAAAAATAAAAAATACTGAATTTCAAATTTCTCATCAATATTTTGACGTAGTTGATTTTATTTCGGCAAAATATTCCCGTGGTAAAATGTAGGACGCGGTTTCCAAGTTTTCTTTGGGAATTGGGAATTAGGGAATCTCCCGGTAAATCCGACAATTTGTAGAATATTAAACAAACACTTGTAAAAGCGGTCGTATTTATAGTAGCATCATTAGGCTACAGACAGAATCAATATCAGTTGAGAAATGAGATAGAAGGATCGTAGATGGCTTGGCATTCTAAAATACGTTTTACGCAAATTGCTATAGTTCCAAATCTACAATTCAAATCATTAAGAATGTATTTTCTTTTTACTTCGTTTTCTTGTAAACGGGAGTACTAAAAATAACGGTGTCAGAGTGTTTATCTTTGAATCTATGGATTAGCAGGCAGCATGACTCTATACTCGCGTTCTTTTTACCATTTGCTTCACCTCACCTCAGCTCATAGTGAGATGAATTTGACATAAACTGAGTTGAGATTTTTTTGAAGTAGAAACAACAAATTCCGGCACATTGAGTAGCCTGCCACGTTACCACCTCAACCAATAATATTATTTATTATATCAATTCAGTTGTTTTATACATTTTTACACAATATATACATGTCATTGCCATATAGAAATTATTATTTATTTATATACATTATCATATACAAGTAAAGATTTTATACCAATCGTTACAGAAACTGTCTGTTAGAAAATCCGAAATACTGTCCGCTGAATTTGACGAAAATAAGAAATTGTCCATATTACACATGTCATCATTTAATAATTGCTCACAAAAATAAATTTAAAACATTATAATAAATTTTAAACCATCATTACTTAAACTCGAGCACAAATAGGTCAAATAATCTTTCTCTTTTTAATTCAAAATGTTGCTAAGCTACTGCTATAAAGTGATGTGTATTCCTTCTTCGAACAAATGACCTTGAATAGTCATCTTTCGTGAATAATTTATATTAGCTGGCTGCTTTATGAAATTTAATTTCTTTATATTTTTTTAACTCAATATCCATGGAATATTTATTAAGTATAAAATGTTTCAAATCGTATAGAGAATAAAATATTGTTTAATACTTATAATAACATTAAATGTGAAAAAAAATATTTTTAACAGCATTTTTTCAAGAAAGACTGTTAAAATCTTCAAATGAGGGTACTTCCGGTCGACCAGTTATAACCAAAATCTAATCAGCTCTTCATATGGATGTAACGAAGAGGAATACGAAAGAATTATAATTTTTAGAATTGTAGTGTTGGAGTTATCTATATAAGGAGAAAAAATCATCACACATACACACACACGCACGCACGCACGCACGCACACACACACACATACACACACACACACACACAGACACACACACACACACACACACACACACAGACAGACACACACACACACACACACACACACACACACACACACACACACACACACACACACACACACACACACACACACACACACACACACACACACACATACATACATACACACATATACACACAGACATCATCGCAAAAATAGTAAATCGTATTCTAGGAACTCTAAAACGTGCTTATTCATTAAATACCATCGAATTTTTTGACCAAAAACAATACTTTACTTACTTAAAGGTATGACGAAAGGTAAAAATGATGAAGAAACTAAATTTCATAAAGCAGCTATAGCATGCTATAACCATGGAAACTACTACTATATTAAGAAAATGCAATTGGTATATATGTTATAATTTTACTGGAAATATAAAATCTCTTAGGTAGATGAAATTTTCTGTATGGCATTTATACGAAATGCATAGAACTGACAGAAGGTAATGTACTTGAAATATGGAATCTTGTGCAAGAAACTTTCTGTATGGAATTTGTACAAAATATATGCAACTGACGGGAGGTAATGTGCTGGCCACATCAGATTTTTATTATCAGTTATTGCATCATTAAGGCAAATTAGTTATTGGTAAATAAATTGACTAATAAATTGTTAACTTTCTTTTTTGTATTTTTACCTCCCGCTACCATAAGTACGGGAGGTACAGACGACGTCCAAATAATCACAACCTATTTAGATTCCAATTTTAATATATCTGTGTTTGTGCGTATGTGTGTGTGCCTGAGTATAAAGTTGTGGGTCCACTCGTCCACTATACTCTCTGCCTCAATTTCCAACAATTTGAATAGTTTGAAAACTAACATTCCTAGTCAGAATTAAAATGGAATAGGACATGAAATTTTAGTGTCAATGGGAAAACTAGAAATGGCACGTTACTTGAAACTCTAAAGGTGGATTTATGCAGCCTACTTTTTATTTTACTTTTCCTTTACTTTATAAAAGTTAAATGTGTGTTAATATATGTACTGCTTTATGTGCACACTTTTAATTTTACTTCAAGATCTTAAGTTGACCAACTTTCAACTTAAGACCGTTAAAGTAAAAGAATTTCACAACTGCGCATGAGCTCCACGTGTATCTATTTATTTATAAGTAAGTACCCGACAGGAACAAAGTTCCCAATTAAGGGGTACTACAAAATAAAACATTTACATATTATCAGTACAATAAATTATGCAAAGAAAAATTACTATAAGCAGGTTATAAATTAATACAATGAGAAATATGTCATCAATTTCTTCATAAATAATAATAAACAATCAAAAAAAAGTCAATATCATCACAATTAGTGTATAAAACATTAAATGCAGAACATGAACGCCTTAACGGACTTTTTAATTCGGAATTTGTCCTAGCTGTTGTAATGGAAAACAATATTTTTTGGCGAGGATGATTTGTTCTGGGTACATGAAAATTTAACAATGCAAGTAGATTGGAATCCATTATAACATTATTAATTAATTTGTAAATAAACAATAGAGATTGCACAGTGCGTTGATTCTCAAGAGATAGCATATTAAGACTTATCAATGCAATGTTGTAGTGAAAATCATTTTGAGAACCAAAATGACCCTTATACCAACAATATCTTGCAAATTTTCGCTGAATAATTTCAATCGAATTTTGATACAATGGATTCCAAATCAGGAAACAATATTCTAATTTGGTACGAACAAAACAATTGAAAAGGGATTTAAGAGTGGTAATGCTATGAAAATCTCGTGAATTTCTCACAATAAATCCAAGATTTCTGTAACTACAAGTGACTAAGTTGTTAACGTGTAATGAAAAATCAAACTTAGGATCAAATAATGCTCCCAAATCCCTTTTAGTGCTAACTCTACACAAATTGATATGGTTCATTCTATACTCATATAAAATATAATAATTTGGTTTCGTTGAAAACGACATGACCTCACATTTCATTACATTAAACGGCAGTTCAGATTCAAATGACCAAGCCATAATATTATTAACATCACATTGTAATTCAAGGCAATCATTGGCAGTGTTAACAATTTTGTAAATTTTCGTATCATCAGCATAAAGAAGGTATTTTGAGTTTTTTATTCGGCTTACTATGTCGTCTATAAATAGGTTAAATAACAAAGTAGGTTTTAGGTTATGCAAACGAAAAATAAGTAAAGAACAAGATTGTATATTATTAGATTTAATTCAAAAATATATCAGGTTATATGATAAAACAGATATTTTATTCAAGGCTAAAGTAGCCAAAAAGAATGCGTGGAAATGTAATAATATTTTTGTATGCACAAATTATTACATTCTTCTCCATTGTAACAGGATAGTGACATTTATCTGTGTACATTTACGATTACGACTACATGCCAGAAAAATCACATCTGCGCATTCGTATCGAACGCTTTAAAGTAGCTGCATAAAGTACCAAACTTAAAGTAAAAGTAAAGGCGGAAAGATAAATAAAAAGTAAAATAAAAAGTAGACTGCACCTTAACTCTAAATAGTTTGTCTTAGAGAAATATTCTTATAGTTGAACTAATACATAACGAGTACAAAAAATAACATCTTACCTTAACGCCTGGATGGCTGTTCTAGAAGGCCGATTTGTATTGTTAACTCCAAGCCTGGAATCTGCTCTAAGCTTGATCATAAGTTCTCGGACGATGTTACAGAGGAACAGAAGATTCAAGCCTATTAGAATACAGACTGGTACTGAAAGGATGTAGTCGTATATATCTTCTTGCATCCAACAACTGTAACAGAAAAAAATACAAATTGTATAGTAAAGAATTAACAAAAGTATTGAGAAAAAATTAGCCATCTTTATCAAATACAACGAATATTTTTAGTGAAACATTGACAAAGGGTTGTTCCTATAAATTGAGGATTTTTTGTCTCATTTGTGTCTGGACGATATTAAGTGGCCTATTCAGAGAAACAAAGTCATACAGGTTGTTACGGATATAAAGATTGTTATCATAAAGACATTTGTAACAATCTTTATGAATTTGTCAATTCAGAAACTACATCGGTATTATTGACAACCTTTACAAAATAATATTTGTGAATGAACCAGATTATTTGACAATAGGTAACTTCATCATAAATATATGAACCTAATCTAACCTTAATCTTATTTGTCAATGCTTTAGTTTTATTAAAATAATGAGTTGACAGTTATATTTAAAACGCAAATGTTGTACCCGTTGTACCAAAACAACTAAAGAACAATATGATATTTATGTGTCATATTTGGAGACGTCCAAATGATCCCAACGTGATTGAAAAGTAACTGGAAGATTTAATTCTTTATTTTAATTGAATATCTAACAGAAAGAACACACATTGGCACCAAAATAAATAACAGAATTTTCAAGAATACCACAAAATAATATACTTTAAAGAAATATGTATTTGTCAAAAGTAAATTCCACGACAGTTTTATCGATCTTATAAGCATTATTCAAGTCGAAGCAGGATTTATATCTATAGGTTATAAACTGCATCCTGCTAAAAAATTAAAATACCAATATTTGATAGAAAGGTCATTAATAATAACATGAATACATAGTTTTAGCAATCGTTATGATAAAGACTGTCAGAGCACTTAACAATTGTTGACGGTAACCATGTTCAGTATAGAGAATACCAAATTTGATTTTAACAATCTCTATAGTACATAATAACCATAAAGACCATAACGACTAAACAAATATTGAGTTCTGAATAGACCCCTAAATATACTTCCGAGTCATTATTATATACATTTCTGCTAAGAAATGCCCAGAAGTCTTCAATCAGTCGCGCTGAGAAATATTTGGGGGATTATACGAGGGTAGCACCGAAAGTTTCTGCAAACAAATATAACTAAGGTAGCTATGAAAAATAAATACATGGCAAAACAAAAGTACATCCTTAGGTAGCATGGCAGTTTTTGTTACAATTCGTTATCTGTTATCAGTTATTTTCCATGCAGTTTTAAAATACGCACGTCGTACTGACTGAAAATGCAGATAACAAGAGAAAATTTCCTAGCCATTTTACGATTTTAAAAGATCGCTCTCTCCAAAACAATGTATCAAAAAGCTTCGGGATGCTTTTGGAAATAAAGCACCTAGTATCAAGTGTGTTCACAGCTGGTACAATGAATTTAAATTTCATCGAGTATCTCCCAATAACGATTTACGCGAAGATCGGCCAATTTCTGCAATAACGGATGAAAACATAGCTGCTATTCGTACATTGATTAAAGAAAACAACCGTGTCACATACAGAATTATACGGGCTACTTTGGTCATTGGAATGACCGCTATAAATAAAATTTTGCTCGATCATCTAAAAGGCAGGAAAGTTTGTTACCGTTGGATACCTCATAATTTAAGGTCAAAAGCAACATCGTGTGGAATGGTGCATTAAAACATTAAAAAAGTACAAAGCAGTGTATGATATAACAGGCGATGAATCATAGATGTATGCATTTAAACCAGAAACAAAACGACAATCAGCTCAATGGGTCTTTCCAACTGACCCCAATCTTGTCAAAGTAAAACGAGTTCGAAGTGTTGGTTTCTCAAGATCCTACTGTAAATATTGCATTAGAAGATAGGAAAATAGTAACTTTACACTAGTACATAACAATTTGTTTGCCACGGGTGTTAGTAAAGTAAACTAGTATTGCATCAGGACAATGCATCCTCACATACTGCTGCGCAAACTAAAGCCTATTTAAAAGAATCAAAGGTGGAAGTAATGGAGTATCCACCATACAGTACTGACCTTGAACCTTATGATTTCTTCCTCTTTCCTAAAATAAAGGGAATAATGTGTGGTTTCCGCATATACAAGTGCAAATGAAGCGGTTGTTCGAAAACATGGTCTCTCAAGTGACTCAAGAAGAATGGATTTAACGATTGGTTTTATCGAATGCATAAATGTGTTGAGTTAAAAGGAGAGTATTTCGAAAAACAATAAAAAATAATTTCTGAAAGATTGTGTTTTCTATCAATAGTTTGCAGAAACTTTCGGTGCTACCCTCGAACTCTCTTTCTATTTTCTATAAAATATTGGCTACTTAATGACCTGCAGCTTCTAGAGATTCGCACAAGCTTAGGGCACTGTCTATTCCTTTTTCGAAATTTTAATCATTTCTGATCAAAGTTCTGCCAACAATCATCTGTAAAATTATAAATTGTCGAGTTCATTTGCACGATGACGTTCTGACTTTGTCTTGAGCACTTTGAATGATTCGATTTGGGGGCAAACGTTTAGATCGCCCAATTTGAGGTACATTAATACATACTACACCTTCTTCTTCATATTCACGTACAGTTCAGGAAATGGTCGTCTGTCCAATATTTTGATCAACAAAAACGTTAACAATTTCACATTTCGACTATCTATCCAACTAAACTATAGATAGACACGTCATTAATTACAACAGGAAAAAATATACATTCATAAATAATAAGGTAAATCAAATGGTAATGGTTGATATGAAAGGGATTTCATTCAGTGATTCCGTTTGTGGAATATTGATTGTGTTTTAGCAGTGGTTTCTCGTTCCTGATATTTGTTTACCGCATCAAATTGCTTAGGGTTGCCATCGGGGTTACTAATAAACCTATTCCATTCGCTTTGCCAAAAATAATATCATTACACAGGGCAGGATTAACCATTTTGATGTGGGGCCTTAAAATCGTTAAATGATAGTCTCCCAGGTGAAAAACCAAATGTCACACCAAACCACATAGGATTTAAAATCCAAATTTTATATCTACGTACTAGTAGATTTTGCACATGTCCATTCAGCATTATTTCCAGAATACATTAGTTAACGACCGGGGGTGACGTCTAGCTTGGAATGAACACAGGGATAGAAGAATGCCTATATTAGCATGCAGTTTTCTTTGACTTAAGCTTGTTGTCTGGTTAAAGTCAGACTCCTGAATTACGTTATACATTTGATCTACAATCAGTTCTTTAAGATACTTTTACCTCCCGCTACCCTCGGTAAGGGAGGTATAGGGATCGTGCTAAAAATCGCTTATCGAGATTTTGGTAAATAAGATCCCTAGAATCCAACATTTTCACGATGATGTTTGTGTGTATGTATGTGTGTACCTATGTGTGTGTTGTGTGTGTGTGGATCCTCCACTCTAACTCAAATACTATCATTCAGAAAATTTTGAAATCTTATACTTCGAACATTTTCTGTATTGGAAAGAGCCCATTAGATTTTGGTGAAAATCTGATAACCGGAAATGGCACTTTACTAGAAGCTAAAAATAGTTTTTCTTCGAAAAATACCTTTAAATATTATTTTTTCGAGATTAATGTTCTAAAAATTAAAGATTTTTAAATTTTCTATAGATTTGCATTAATACTTTTTCTATATATTTTATGGATAAATTTATAAAATTATCTAAAATTTAAATCCCAGATCCTACGCTTTAAACAAACAAAACGCAGTTATTCAAATGTATGTAACTGACAGATAAATGTCACTATCCAAGAACTAATCATTTCAAAATAATATTAGTAACGTTTTAAAAAAGAAAAAGTAAATAGAACAATAGAAAAGGAATTCAATACAGTTTCCAGCATAAGTAAATATGTAGGTATGTATTTAGATTAATAAAAATTAACGATTCACAAAAATATTTAAGCTAATCCTCATTTTTGGATTAGTGAATTCTATTCTATCCCGGTATTTAAAATTTAATCTTCATTTTATTATAGTTCCGGTGGCTCAATGGTTAGAGCAACGCCTCATGTCATGAGTGCCCTCGGGGCTCTGGGTTCGAATCCCACTAAAGCATGGATGTGTGTGAATGTGAACCCATTCTGTAATTGGAATTTAATCCTGTTGAGGGGTTTAAAAAAAGGTAGTTACTTGGAATAGATTAGACTATATTTTAAGAAATAAACTGTCAAAATTAGAGTAAAATTCGCTAATCCAAAAATCTTAATCTTTTTTGTGACTCGGGCTGTAAATGGCGGGAGGTATTGTGTTGGCCACACCAGATTTTTTCTCTTTATTATATTAACCAATATTAACTATGTAAGCTACAGGTTTGGTTTAGACTGGGCCCTTTCGCAATCTGGGCCTGTGGCGATCGCCAAATCGCCACAATGGCCAGTCCGACGCTGCTTCATGTCAATGTGTCAATAAAAAAATTGTTTTTAGCGGATGAAGAGGTCTAACTTTTTAAAAAAATCGTTACATACGTTATGAGCGGTGTATGAAAATATGATAAATTAACCGAATAAAAAAAAATCAACTTACTATCCGGTGCTTCTAGTGTAGATTCTAGCAGCTGTGTAAGCGATCACGAAGCATATAGGCACGAACCAGCCTATGAAGTGCATCCAGATCATTAGTCGAGACTCTGCTATGAACGCGGAAACTAAAATAGTGTGAAGATAAACGCCTTCACATAACATCCAAGTGTAGTTTGTGAAGAGGAAATATTTGAGGACTATCGTGAAGACTTGACAGCTTATCTGCAACCAAAGAGACAGAATGATTAAAGTAAATTACATTTTCATTGTTGTAATTTGGCATTTTTATTGTTGTATACAATAACAGTTTTCCTTAACCCTATAACTGCGACTGGGATGGAGACATAGGCACCCACAGGGGAGGTCGAAAGGGTCGACTGACCCCCCTTTCATTTATGGACTGTATCCATTTTTTAAAATACAATTATAATTTTATTTTTTCATTTCAATGTATCATTGTATTTTTTAATAATTATTGGTAATATTTTCTTATATTTTAATCAAGTATTTATTACATATTATCTATTACTACTATTAGTACTAAATAGCTGAAGTGTCAGAATGAGTAAATTATGTTATGTACTGTTATTATATTACATTATCTTCGGTATTGTATTTTCTTTAAAATGCCGTAGTTTATTCTAATCATTTTATGATCACGTTCAGAACGTGATCATAAACGTGACGTTCTTCTCAAAACTTTCACAATTATCGATTTTACTGTTATATAGAAATAAAGAAATAGAAAAGTAAATAATGAATAGACATTGCATATTTATTTATATTAAAAGTACCTACGTATGATTAGGGTTGCCGTATTTTATGAGGAGCGCGATTTAATTAACATTTAATTATTATACATTTTATTTTGAGCAGTTCAATAGAATAATTATATTGTTACTCAGTAATATAATATTTCAATTTAATGCAACATTGTATTTTCAGATTGTCTGTTTCTGTAGTTATTGCTTATGCTCGCATCTCGCATCATAAATCCTAGTAGAAGGGGCAATTCTACGCTTTTAGAGCGTACATACGCATTTTCGTCATAAAATATTGATTTTAAGTTTTTAAGAATTTGTTAAATTTGCTTCATTGTAAAGAACTCTATATTATCTTACTTTGCATTAAAACACGTTTGACTTTGAAAATTATTAAAAATTCGCCTGCGGCGCATTTTTTTCTTACAACAAAAATTTCGACCCACCTTGTAAAAAAAACTGTGGGCGCCCATGGTTGGAGAGGCACAATTTTAAATATCATGTATAAATTTTCGGTGTTACCCTCGTACAGTAATTTTTCGCAGACATAAGGTTAAAATTGAACACTCTTAAGCGATGGGTCTTTATTCATTTATAGTATGCACTTCTGTTTTCTGATATATTTGTGTTATAGTACAGTTTATTTAACTACATATTATAGGGTATCATGGATGTATGGCTGAGTGTCTGGTAGTGATACACGCGAGGCGAGACGAGACGAGAAATATAAAATATCGATCTCGTCTCGTTTTCGGATCTGCAATCTCGATCTCGCTCTCGTTCTCGCATATTTTTTTCGGGTCTCGTCTCGTTCTCGCGCGAGAGTCTCGCTGTAAAAATAAGCGCTTGCGCACTACGTATTTACCTCGGTATTTACGTATCAGTTGAACTACAAAAGACAAGTTTGCACCAATCGTTCCGTCTTCCGTGTATTTAATCGTATGACTATAATAAAGAGACGAAACACTAAATTCTAGTCACCAAATTATTTCAATACGAACATCTGTTAATACATTCTGTCATCAGTAATACTAATTAAACATTTAAAAATAATTGTAACTAAAAGTTTCTGCACTTTATCATTAACTATATGCCACTATTTAAGTAAGATTTACTCATAAAAAAGCGCTATACTAGGAACCCGCTGGCAACCAATCACTCCGCTTCGCTCCGTGTTGGCTCCTATCGACGCTTAATATAAGATCCTTTACTTTTCAGGGACGACAAGAATTTATTAATCGTAGTTTTAACTGGGATGAATTAGGGGCTGAAATGTTGGAGAAAAACTAGTTCTATTAGATGCAAAACCGATTTAGTCTTTATTTTACATTTCCTCGCTCTGTGACCGATATCATTCGACTCTAGATAGACTCAAAAAAAATATAGTCAATTCATATAATTTTCACATTCACCTGTTCTATGCACGAATTACCGTTGACTCCACTCCTTGTACGGTGCATTTTTCATTGAATTTATGAATCAAAGCTATAAAGTTACAAATACTTTTTATTGCGAGACTCTCGCGAGATTTCTCGCTTCTCGCAGTTGTTATATCGATCTCGCCTCGAATTTTTAATAGAAATCTCGATCTCGTTCTCGTCTCGCATAATGCAACGAGACGAGACGAGATGCGAGAGTACTCTCGCCTCGTCGTGCAGCACTAATGTCTGGTCGCGAACTTGTGGACCTCAACTGACGCTAAAATTATTTCAAATTTTAAATAGCACAATAGTGACCCCTGTGGTGCATTTTCAACATTTGCGGTGAGTGCCCGTAAGGTAACGTCTGGAAAATACCCCCACGTTACCAATATGTCATCAACATTACCGATTACCAATATCTGTGTATAAATCAGATTGACACACCCAGTAATGGGTAACATATCGTGATGATATATTTATTTATATTTTATAGTTAGATATAACATTGTTTGATTCTATTATTAACGTAACACTGAACTAAACTTTCATCTTTGTTGTGTGAAAACCAAAAGTTACATAACTGTTGATGTTGACGCAAAGCGACTAAACGGTAGAACATTCTAATAAAACTATACACACATCAGAGAATCTATTGTAGTTAATGTTTCTTTTGATGTCCGGTTAAACTAAATTCAATGAGCGTTTCCTAGTATACAAAGGTTTTACACTTTGCTCTAAAATAGCACAGTATATATAACAATAAAATTACATACATACACTAATAGTAAATATATTATAAATCAAGGTGTTAACAATTTCTCGAAATCTCAGTCTAACAGCATTTATTCTTACACCAATATTTAAGCTATATTGCTTTTAAAATTAATCGCAACAATGACAGTATTGATTACAACAATCAAAACCTACTCGTAGTTAACAATAATAAGTAATCCAACATTTATATTCATATTTCCTGATTACAACAATGACAAGTTTTGAGATTGCAACAATTAAACCATAAATAAAAATAAAAAATTATTATCCGAATAAGATAATAAGTAAAGTTTCTTTTGACCTTATTAAAAAATCTGATGTGCCCAGTACATAACTCCTCGCCAGATATTTTACCTGGTTGTACGCATAATACAAAAAATATTTATATTTATTATATATATATATATATATATATATATATATATATATATATATATATATATATATATATATATATATATATATATATTCATGTGTCACTACAAAATAATTCTCACATATATTATTTGCAAAATCTATGGGATATTTTAATACACAATGGCTCGTAGTATGATCACAGTTTTAACTAAAATGCTGTTTTAAGAAATGTCAAATTCAAATTTCAATTTTTAATATCGCCCTTATGTTCAAAGAATAATTTTTTAAAAAATATTTGTTTGAATTCAAACTATGTTCTGCTTTAAAATCATATTTTGATATATTTAATATTATTTATTAATGTTATTAAATAATGGAATTTGACATTTCTTAAAACAGCGTTTTAGTTAAAACCGTGATCATACTACGAGCCATTATGTACAATACGTACATTTTCTTTATATTCAATTCCTGAAATTTTATATGTGTGTGGATCCTTTACTCTAACTCAAATACTATCATTCAAAAATTTTGAAACCTTGTATTTCGAACTTTTTCTGTAATGGAAAGAGACCATTAGATTTTGGTGTAAATCGGATAACTGGAAATGGCACTTTACAAGAAGCTCAAAATAGTTTTTCTTCGAAAAATACCTTTAAATGTTATTTTTCGAGATAAATATTATTATAAACATTAAAGATTATTAAATTTTCTACAGATTTGCATTAATACTTTTTCTATATATTTTATGGATAAATTCATAAAATTATGTATAAAATTAATCCCGGAGCCTACGCTTTAAACAAGCAAATTTCCTTGGTTACACAGTTCATATCTTAAATGTATGTAACTGACAGATAAATGAAATAATTGCGTAGGCTTCCACAGTCTGAGTCATGAGAAATATTCGTTTTCCGGGAATGGACTGTGTCACATTTTGAGTCAGAGCTCAACGTTTCGCCCGCAGTCATATGGGGCATCTTCAGGAGCAAGGGGGATAGTACTGTCTTAAACATGGTTGCCCGACGTGTCAACCACGCTAGAGGCCGAGTTTAAGCAACAAGAGGGGGAGACTCAGTTTACAAGGTTACCCGACGTGTAAACCACGCTAGAGGCCAAATAAACCAAGTGACGAAAGGAAGGCCGAGAAGACAGTTATATACTAATCTAAAGATACGGTAGATGAGCAAAGCATGAGGACCAATGGGAATCGAGTTCGTAATGGTAGATTGGGCGTGTCGTGTTCCGAGAATCACCGGTTTCCACATGTGGCTCAAGAAATAGCCATCATCCCGATTGATATTATTAGGATGTTTCCATATTTCTAAAGTTTCCCTGTATTTATGTTTTACAGACGTAGGTAATATATTACGCATCAGACAAAATACTTAATAAATATCTACAATAGAGTACTAACAATATTATATTTATTCTTATTTTAGCTTCATAAGATCACTTGTCATTACCGTACCTAACCATCTTAGCTTCCTAAAGCTATAATTCTACCTTCAAAATCTGTTTTAGAAGCAAATCTATAAATTGATAATCCGTCACTAGTTTGAAATATCAAATCATAGCACAAAATTATGGCATTTAAACATATTCCTATATGTCAGTATGGTTTGTTGGTCCACCAGGCTGCCATTTTTAAATATCCGTGACGTCACATACACGGGATCTATAAAATAATAGTTTTGTAGGTAGTATTTTACTGGCATTTTGTGTAGATTTCAGCGACCTAACTGCGCACACAAACCCGCACACACAAATCTCTACTAATGAACACTTTTTCGCTACAGTATTTGAGTATTTGAGCCCTTGTCCTTTTTTCTTTGTAAACAACTTGTTTACCACTACATCCTTTGTATTTTTCCTACATTTCCTGTCCTTTTTTTCGTTAAACCCTTCGTCCTTAATTAAAGTCGCCCTTAATTAACCGCACGCATTTTTCATAACTTTATTTTGTTCCACGCAGTTAGCCCAGTAAATGATAAAGTTTTAATTACGGAAAATACCACCTACGTTTTCAAGTTCTGAGTAGAGATGGCAAAATTCATGGTAGAGCCAAGGTAATTCGACAGGGTAGAATATAGTGGAAGAATAGATTGTATAGACTACAACAATCGGTTAATGTTCTCGTGGGAATTCTGATAGAATTCGACTTTGTTTAATGGTAAAACTTGTTAAGTAGACTGTGCCAATCAATAATGGGCCCAAGTAATTTAAAATTGAAACAAAGATTCCGCCATTTTACTTCTTAATTAAAGCGTTTAATTTTAAAGGAAACTAAATTTCAAGAAAATGTTAGTTCTTATATTAATATACTCAAAACCGTACAGGGATATTTTAATAATTAAATGTAAAATAAACTTTAAATTATAACGTATGTCCCAAAAGTTTTGTCACAAAATACAACTCTATGAAAAAAATAAAAAATATCAAAATATCGGCTTAGCTTTGCAAACAAAAGTAATTCAATGATTTGTCATTTTAATGACAGTTCATTTACCGAAATCGATTGCGTTGTAATGGCTTATAAATTAGATCTTAGAAATAGTTATTTATGTAACAAGTGCGTAAAGTAGTAATTTTTTGGTCGAGTGCGGTGTTCTTGGAAATTGTAGCACGAGACAAAAAATACGATTTTACACACGTGTTGCATACAACATTTTTCCTACAACCGAAATGGTATTGATATTTCTCATAATACTGAGTGTACAGGCATACAGCAGCTTCAAATACTGTTAGTACTCTTTCTCATAACACTGTACAAAATGTAACTTAAACACTTGGAAGAATCTCAGACAGACGATGATTAGTCTTTTATAATGTACAAATTTTACATTTAATATTAATATTAAAAATTAGGTTAGGTTAGAATTCATGTCAAAAAAATGTTAATGTTCTTAAAAATTAGAATAGTACTCAATCTGTTAAAAAAATATTAGATTTGTTTCATTTACAGTGTATATTCATATTTTTTAATAAATTTTATTACTTTCATTTTTATTTACTACCTAATTATATACTTGACAGGTAAATTAACCAAATTTTAATGTTGCCTAGCAACGCTTATTTACTTTTCAAGCACTAGTGCGTGAAAAGAACTTTTCACGCACTAGTGCTTGAAAAGTGACACTTTATACACTGTAATGAGTGCGTGAAAAGTACTTTTCACGCACGGTTGTAGGAAATAGCTATTTGTGTATTAAGAGCGCAAAATGGGACACTGTCGATTGAGAGGTTGTTGCCGCGCGACGCAGGAGCGAGGCATTCTCTCGAAATCGACAATGTCCATTTGCGCTCGAAACACACACAAGATTTTTTCTACAGTCGCCACAATGGGGTCCTCCACCATAACAAAAATTTATTTTTACTTATCGGTATTTTCCATTCTTCTTGAGCTATTGCTTCAATCTAATCTAAGCATTTTATACTTTCGTTTTTTTAAATGAATGCCTTATTTTATTTTCACAGCAGTGCGGCATTTTGTTTGGTTATGTAAGTAGGTAATGTATAACTACAGTGTCATTAATTCCTAACTAAACGTTTCCATTAAGAATGTAACCAAGTAACATTTCTCAACATTGTATAGTTAGAAATTTGACGAGCGAGCGTTTTTCTACTTTGTCGCTCTAGAACGGCAAAGTGACATTTTGCGTTGACAAAAGAGAGCGCAAATGACTAATTTGTATATAGACTGTAGAAAAAAGTGTTTATAATTTAGTTGGGCAGATGCCTAAAATTCAAATAGTCCGACTTTTTGAAAATCAAAATGTGTCGCGGAAAACCATATATCGTGCGATAGCAGAATATGAGCAAGGTATACCATGCGTAAATCTTCCGAAAAGTGGAAGACCTAAAGTGTTAACTGAACATAGAGCAAACCAGTTAGTCGAAAGTGCCAAGAATAAAATTGGACAGTCATTGAGAATACTTTCACGCCGTTACGGTGTTTCCAAGAATATCCAGAGAACTGAAGAGAGAAGGTATAGAATATCGCAAAAGAAAGAAATGTCCTAAATATACGCCAAATCAGTTAGCTAGAATACCAAGATGTTGCCGTGCTTTAAGGCGCACTCATTTTGCAAATAATAAAGTCATCGTCATAGATGATGAAAAGTACTTTACTATAAGTAATTCCGAAATTAAAGGAAACGACGGTTTTTACACGGACAATGTAGAAGAATGTCCAGACGATATAAAATACAAGCCAAAGGCCAAATTTGCTGATAATGTTTTAGTTTGGTGCGCGATATCAATTGGTGGAATTTCCAGACCTTATATAGAGCGAGTTAGAGGCGAAGCTGTGGACAGTCAAAGTTATATTAACAATTGGAATTTGCGAAAAAATAACAAATATAAAGAAAAAGAAAAGGGAAGTAGAAAAATAAAATTTCAGGATATTGAATATAAAGAAAATGTATGTATTGTACCTAATTTACATTAAAATATCCCATAGATTTTGCAAATATCTGTGAGAATTATTTTTTAGTGAAACATATATATATATATATATATATATATATATATATATATATATATATATATATATATATATATATATATATATATACAGGCTGTTATATTTTAATGGACCCAGCAAATATCTCGCTTATTTATTAAGATGGCAATTTTTTTCATATAAATGATTTATACAAGAATATGTAAGCTACTTGATGACGGATGTATATTCCTGATACCACTTCCGGTTTATGAGTAATTAATATCTACTTTGAAATTTCAAATGGAACATACTATATTTTTTTACTAATTTGAAAAGTGCATCAAATTTGCTTTACAATCATGTAAAATAATCCGTATGTAACATTATTAAAAATTAAAATGGCGGGCACTTTTTTATACACCTAATTGGAAAGAGAATAGTGAGCCATGACTGTGGCTTGAAATAAAAAAATTAGCTAAAACAATTGTAACTATTATTATTAAACGAAATAATATTTTTTGGTCATAATAATACAGAAAATAAGAATAAGGAACACAAGCCACAGTCATGGCTCACTATTCTCTTTCCAATTAGGTGTATAAAAAAGTGCCCGCCATTTTAATTTTTAATAATGTAACATATGGATTATTTTACATGATTGTAAAGCAAATTTGATGCACTTTTCAAATTTGTAAAAAATATAGTATGTTCCATTTGAAATTTCAAACTAGATATTAATTACTCATAAACCGGAAGTGGTATCAGGAATGTACATCCGCCATCAAGTAGCTGTATATATATATGTATTTATATTTGTATTTAAAAATATTTTTCGTTTATTGCGTACAACCAGGTAAAATATCTGGCGAGAGGTTATGTGTTGGCCACATCAGATTTTTTTCTTTAAACTAATCCATAAACAATTGACAGATAAAACAATCCTAGTCAACTGCTTATTTATCACCCTTAATCATTTTTTCATGCTACTAGCCAAACATTTTTTTATCCATTGTGAAAAATATATATATTGTCCACCTCTGAGAAGTTTGGTAAAATTCCAAATTACTGAATACTCTATAAATATCAAACCAAGAGACTTTCAAATGAATCCCTGTTAAGACCAATCATAATCAGACAAACTTTTCTCTTGTTAATGGCAAAGAATATAATTTCTCATTATTTACAATTCATTGATTATTTGAATTCTATAATTCGGTGAATTCTTTCAATTAAAATTTCGTAAAAGAAGTAAATAATTTCTAATACCACAAAACGATCATTAAAAATAAATTTTCTGACTAAATTGGGAAACATTTCTTTCATAAATAAAGAGGAATCAATGTTAAGTCTCCTGTTACATTATTAAAGGGTTTCTTCTTAATTACGGAGAACATTTTTCACAAAAATTTGACGTTTACAGCTGGGAAATAATTTCAGATTTTTCATTATTTGCTTCGAGATTCTGGAAACTGATATTAAACAACAACTTTGTTTGATTAAAATTTCAAATATGCTAGTTGCTACTTTATTATAAATAAAAACGTAGCAATTAATATTAAAATAATAATGAGAACTCTTTGTATACAGCAGCTACAAATTGCTGTGATAAAATATTAATGGTTTTTGAAGAATGAAATAAAATGAATTATGTGCATCAGTGATAAATTAAACTGCATTAATATTTTAATTTAATTGAAACTCAATGTTTTATAAATGGTACTAAAGTCTAAATATTTTAGGACAATAGGGTATTGATAAATTATTACTCTGGTACTACAATTATTTATGCTTTGGATATACAGGGTGCAGTGGCGTACCTAGGGCGGGGCAAACAGGGCAGGTGCCCTGGGCGCCAGAACCAAGGGGGCGCCGCTTGGAGCCCTTAGTATCCGTATGTAACTTGGGTGCCAGAATTTGAAGTGTTAAAACTGTAGATTACTGTGCGTATTGACATTTTTCGGAACTGTTCAAGCTCTCTATATGTTTTTTCATTGTCTACTCAACGCTAGGAAATACTCAAAAAACGCTGTGCCAATAGTTATTAAATCTGAGTCTAAAATAATATGGAGTGCAAAAGTGGAAACTGTGAAGCCCATAAACAACTACCTTGACGGTATACTCCAAGTTCTCGAGACTATAATCGATGATGCAAATGAAACAAGTGAAACAAGAAGTGATGCTACGCAAATGTACAACCGTATGTTGACATTTGATTTTCTGACTCTACTTGGATTTTGGACGAGAGTACTCATTCTTATTGATAGAGTTCAGAAAAGACTGCAAGATATAAATATGAACTTTCATGATGCAGCCTTAGATTTAAAAGGTTTAAGAGATTATTTTCGCCCATGAAAGAGAAACTTTGGTGACTGAAGCTCTGGAAATTGGACTTAGTCTCTGTCAAAACTGGGATGTTGAAGCCGAAAAACGCCAACGGCGAAAAATCTTCGAATAGCCATGCAAATAATGTTGACTATTGCAGTTTCCATCGGTAGCTGTGAAAGATCTTTTAACAAATTAAAACTGATCTTAAATTATCTGAGAGTCTCCATGGGTCAAGATCGATTAAGTGATCTTGCTTTGATGAGCGTTGAAAGAGAAGAAACTGAAAAGACCGATTTCGAGCACGTTATTAATGTAATTTTTTGATCGTAATGATCGTAATGACCCCCGGAATATAAGTTTGTCGGTCAAGTCGCGGAACAACCGTATATTGATAGTTATTTTGTTATTGTGCTGATTCATTCAAGGTTGAAGTTACTTCATAATATATATATACCGTGTGTCTATCTTAAAGGTGTACATAGGAGATTAACATGGGAAATCAGTTTTTTGCGATTTCCCGCTCGCCTAATTATTTTAAGCAAAAACGCGTCAAATAAAAGTTTTAGAGCATAAAATTCTGCATCTAAATCAATAAACAGAATTACCTTTACATGCATTGTAAGGACAGAAATTAAATATGAAAATGTCGAAAATTACGTTGAAAATATCAACAGCCATGGAATTGAACAAAAAATAAATAAATGCTTAACGTTTTATCAAATTGTCAGAAACGTCAAATGAGTTAACTTACGTTGTGACAGATAAAACGTCAAGCATTTATTTATTTTTTGTTTAATTCCATGGCTGTCGATATTTTCAACGTAATTTTCGACATTTTCATAATTAATTTCGGTCGTTACATAGCATGTAAAGGTAATTCTGTTTATTGATTTAGATGCAGAATTTTATGCCCTAAAACTTTTATTTGACGCGTTTTTGCTTAAAATAATTAGGCGAGCAGGAAATTGCAAAGAACTGATTTCCCATGTTAATCTCCTATGTACACCTTTAAGACAGACACACGGTATATATATGTATATATATATATATATATATATATATATATATATATATATATATATATATATATATATATGTATATATATATATATATATATATATATATATATATATATATATATATATATATATATATATATATATATATGATTTACGGAAAAGTACGCCAAAGCAGTCGCCTTTAATAAAAAGTGTCGATGTTTAAGCTCTGACTTTAAATCTTGAAAAATAGCAAGTGTTGTTGTTTTCACTTCAAATATACAATTGTTATTGATCCATCATGAACTGCCATTACAATAATTGCAACACAGTAAAAAAAATCTGGCCAGCACATAACGTCTCGCAGGATATTTTATTTTCTTTTTCTTTATATACGTCATTTTTTCGCAAATTCCTTTAATATTCTTTTATACGTGTATTCTTTTGCGTTATTGACTTTTTCTTATTTTCATAATGATGTACAAATATTTTTTTGACAGTGGCATGCAAATATTTTTTACAGTGACATTTATGTGTCAATTACGAACATTTGAATTTCTTGCCTTGAAGTAGTTTGATCTGAGATTTATTACATCAAATTATTTTATATGCATTTCTTTATCTCTAAATATATAGAAAATATAATAAAGAATTTATATTTATCGAATAAAGAATTTAACGCTCTTTAATACAAGTATTTACACAAATTTTCGATAAATAATATCTAGATGATTTTTTTCTTGTAACTACTATTTCCGGTTGTCCAATTGTTACCAAAACTTAATCAACTCTTTCCATTATTGTTAGATTGAGGAATCCGTTGTTAAAAATGTCTTAAGTCTTATAGTATTTGAGAAATCGTGCATCCAACACACACACACACACATACATACACATATTTTTTTATATATATATATATATATATATATATATATATATATATATATATGTCGCGGGGTAGTATCACTGGCAAACTCTATGTCGACCAACACTATTTCAGAACCACAGCGATAATATAAACGTGATGATCTCAGCGAGGCGGACCTGCACTCACTCCCTGAGCACCGCTACACACTGATTCCATCCAAGCATTCTAGCCAAGAATGCTTGACGTTTCGATTACGACAATACAATTAGAAGATTATAAGTGATTCATGTAATACTTTATTCATTAAATGATCGTTACGACATGCTTTGATATTACATTCTCCGACACGGCCATTCTGACGTTTCACACGTCCTCGTGTGAACTATCTGAAAACAAAGAATTTATCCACAGTATTTTCGCTCGGCTATCTCTGACCAATAAGTGCTCAAATAGTTACAACTTTGTTCACATTTATATCAAGCTCAAAATTTAACTATAGTACACTAAATTATTTAATGGACGCCTTTTTTACAAGACGTCAAACAAAACATAATTCTGTGACAATACATTTCACCAGTAAATACATGACTACCAATATCAGTATTCAAGCATTGTTATAGCTTGTCCAACAGCGACAGACCATCATTGCTTAACCAGCAATCGATCGCTATTCTATCTTCGCTTAACCAGCGCAAGAAAACCATACCGTCATTGCTTACCCAGCAATGGAACACCCTTCCGTCATCGCTTAACCAGCTCGGGAAAACCACACCGTCATTGCTTACCCAGCAATGGTACACTATTCCGTCATCGCTTATCCAGCTCAGGAAAACCACACCGTCATTGCTTACCTAGCAATGGAACACCCTCATTGTACTATAGACAATTCTAGTTTTAATTATTTTGTGTAGAACCTGGCTCTTCGTCAGTTCCTAGGGAAGAAACATCATTATTATCTGACATTTTTCTAATTTGGTCATGTGCGTATTTATAAGTGCGATTAGAGTCATGGGCCTTTAGAACATACAAAACAAATTATTACTGGTTTGCTAACATTCAGGTCCTAAATCAGAAATACTATGGCAAATCGAAAACTTAGCTCGTCGTCTTAGGCCACGCTTCCCAATTCATTTACTGGAAAACACACACGACAGAGGCACCTAGTTAGCATGTTACCTTCGGCAGAGGTATCAGAGTAGCATACCGAAACACCATGACAGAGGCATCCCGTAGCATGTCATCTTCCATCACGGTTAATAATTCTAAAGAATTTAACGAAAATATCCAATCTCCAGAAGGTTCATTATTGTACGCATGAACCGCTCTACTTAAAAATTAGAACATGGATTCATGTGTTATGTAAATAATACTTAGAGCTATCAAAATGTTCTAAATTTGTTAAATAATTCAAACAGATACTTCTTCTTTTCGTTTTCCTAGCTGTATTTTGGCTTAGTGTTTTTTAGTTTAATTTTTTGACAAGTTGGTTTTTGCCCTTTAGTAAGTTTTAGTCAGTTGATCTTACACTGTCACAGGTGATGCTGTCCATTATAATGTTTCTCGTTTGGCCTACATATCTCACAGGTATTTTTTTTATTTTTATTTAAACTTGTTGTTTATTATTGTTTGATTATACTCTGGAAAACGATTGTTGTTGATTTGTGTCAAATATTTTTATTGTAGCACTTGATGAAGGTAACATAATATACCGAAACGTTTGCAAGAGGGGATGTAGAAACAATTTTTTTTTTATCTTCCTTTATATCCATCATCCGATGAACTTTCTTCAATTAAATTTATCCTTGGATACGATCAAAATATTTTAAAGCAATTTGTTCCAGCGTCCATCACGCTGCACTTAGGCGTCACAAACATTAAGACAAACATTTGAAAAGCAAATCCCGTCTTGTCAGACTTCTCTGCTTCCAATGGCTGACAGATTTCTGTTGCTCAATTGTTTTTCAGGTAAAACAGTCTGTTTCGCAACCGTGGCAGGCTCCAGTCCGGGCACCAGCTATCCTGTGCAACTCTTCTGCGGCTGATCTAGCTTGCCACAATTTAAACATTCAACAAATTCACAATTTGACAAAACTGGAATGGTCACCCCGAAAAGGAGCCTGATCGGCCACAGCCCCATCAAAACCAAAACTCCAAGTTTTATAGCTACGACCATGCTCACCGGAAATTCAATAAAGTCATATAGTATGTTCTGGGAATACACTCAGAGACTATTTCAAACCATTACCATATTTGTACCTAAATTTCAATATTCATGAAAGTTCCATCCGTAACGACTCAGGGTTTTGGAACATGGACGTGCAGGAACTTGAATAACTTCATACAAATTATACCATGAACAATTGATAAAAGTTCACTCAGATTTGAACTGTCTGCACAGCGCTATATTATTCACGCTAACACGGTACATCCAATACATTCTCTCACTATCAGTGCTACACATCGCCTCATTCGTAGATATTGGGCAGGATGCTCGCCCATTCTGGCTTATTATTTCGAGACAGACTGGTACAGACTTCGTCCATAATTACAGCTCTCCCGCCACTGTCAACAATATTTTTCCCAAATAGCATCATCGTATGGTAACTGATCGAATGCATCGATCTCTCACTTTAATCACATTACCCTTAATGTCAACGCAGATATCTGAAACCTGAATACTTAAAAGTTCACATGCAATTTATACATTAACAAAATCATCAAAACAAATCCCGTAGCAGCCTCGGACACAAGCCGCTGTCCTTCTAGCAAAAACTAGAGATTGCAGGCAGAAACGAACCACTGGCCATACATCACCGTATTTGGACCAATGATCACTCATGCATATTAGTATGGCGGCAAAAATGTAACAAAACACAGCACAAGCGTCTTTGCGGAAGCGCAAAGATAGTTTTTCTTTGTATCACATACCACAGGCGCTATGAATACCTGTCCAAGTGCAGTAATGGAATTTATTCTGGGGCCAACGTCTTTGCACTGTGCAAGACAAAACACTTCAAGCTTGGAGATCTCGTAGGCCACTCATAATTTGTGAAACAAAAGCTACACAAGAGAGTTTTTGGTAATCGCCTTCGGTGGACAGTAGTAAGGCCACTCTTCCAAATAGATTCTCTGTCCTGGTTTACGGATATTTCTAAACTAGAGTCAGCAGAAACTGGATCGATTTTATTTGGTCCGTGCTGCCAAATAAAGGAATCCATACACAACGGTTTCATTATATCCCAAGCAATAAATCTGTGTGCTCAATAAACTTAAACAAGCTCTCAAAGGAGAAGCAATCTACATAACGTCAGATAACCAGGCTGCTTTCACTTGTGAATCAAAGCTAAAATGGATACCGTAGTATAAGTGAGTCTTAGGCATTTCCTGTGGATACTTGAAAAGCCATAATTCATAGCCTGGAGATATTCATTTCACCCTTGACGATGAACGTTAAAGAGTTATCAGCTCTTAACAAAAGGGACTTTGAATTATGACAAGTATCTTTACTAGTCATTGTTCTATAATATACCAAATTTCAGTTCATCAAAATTTTGAAGTGGCTTCCAGACATTCAGTCAAAACATGCTACAGCAGATCTTACTGGTCGTGGTGACAAAAGTCACCAGCGCTTAAAACCCTCAACCTTATAATGATAATAACAATTTGTAGCTCAGTAAACTTTATCTGCATTTAATAAAATATTAATCTTTAGCATAGTTTTCCAACATATTTCCACCATTAACTATCTTCACTGAAGATCCCCAGTGAAATTTTAATGTTATAATTTATATTTCGGTACACCATGGTTCTGCACCCGCATCGGTCATATCTGGATAAAAAGTAAGTAACGATATATCAAGTGCCTCAAGGTTGCAGTGTACCTACTCAACGTGTCTGTTAGTTTGCGAAACTTGTACAATGAAAACATTTTACAATCTTTCTTGACATACCGAAACACTTTAAGGAATTTGTATTAGTTCGTTTGTTATTTCACAAATAACTGACTAAATCGCAAACTGGTTGATACTCCCGATCTGTGACTACTTGACCTACATTCAGTTTAATAATATTGTCACGTCGCAGACAATGTAAAGGAGTAGAATCAAGCTACCAAAAATGAAATACTTATTACGTCATACAAGCTCAATGACAAAACATCAATCAAAATATAACAACTGCCATGAACACCTACTGTAATAAATAATATCTTAAATAACATATATGGAGATCGGTAATCCGGATCATCGGCCATCACAATATCATAAATAACAAACTCGACTTCGTCTCTCGTTTCTCAGCAAGCAACTGACCGAATTGCTTTTATTACAACAGCAACCCAATTGCCACCAACATAGCTCACAACGATATCTTGAGCTTTGTAATAAAATCTCTTACCAGTATTGGAAGACCGCTTAAAATAAATTCAGTACTCATTACTCACGGTTCTACTTAACCAGCTCTTGTAATTACGTCACCACTCTCCGGGTGGGACACACACGGAATCCTTGTTACTGGTCAATGCCCTAGGATGAAAACCTGCAAAAATTGTTAGACGGCCTTTCCATCTTAACCTGCTTGGCCCTACACTTCACTTTATAATTCACCAACAGAACAAAAACCCACATACAATATTGTGGATCGCAGGCGAATCCCACTTCTGATGTCGCGGGGTAGTATCACTGGCAAACTCTATGTCGACCAACACTATTTCAGAACCACAGCGATAATATAAACGTGATGATCTCAGCGAGGCGGACCTGCACTCACTCCCTGAGCACCGCTACACACTGATTCCATCCAAGCATTCTAGCCAAGAATGCTTGACGTTTCGATTACGACAATACAATTAGAAGATTATAAGTGATTCATGTAATACTTTATTCATTAAATGATCGTTACGACATGCTTTGATATTACATTCTCCGACATATATATATATATATATAATATATATATATACACATCCACACATACACACACATCCACACACACACACACACACACACACACACACACACACACACACACACACACACACACACACACACACACACACGAACGCACACGCGCATACACACGCACGCACACACACACGCTTCCTCGTAAAAATGTTATAATCGGATTCTAGGGACCTTAAAACGTGTTATTCACTAAAATCTGGATATCCGATTTTTAGCATGAATTCCATACCTCTCCTGATGAGATGAACGAGAATAGTGAGCCATGACTGTGGCTTGTGTTCCTTATTCGTATTTTCTGTATTATTATGACAAAAAAATATTATTTCGTTTAATAATAATAGTTACAATTGTTTTAGTTAATTGTTTTATTTCAAGCCACAGTCATGGCTCACTATTCTCTTTCCAATTAGGTGTATAAAAAAGTGCCCGCCATTTTACTTTTTAATAATGTAACATATAGATTATTTTACATGATTGTAAAGCAAATTTGATGTACTTTTCAAATTTGTAAAAAAATATAGTATGTTCCATTTGAAATTTCAAAGTAAATATTAATTACTCATAAACCGGAAGTGGTATCAGGAATTTACATCCGTCATCAAATAGCTTACATGTTGCTGTATAAATCATGTTATATGAAAGAAATTACCAACTTAATAAATAAGCGAGATATTTGCTGGGTCCATTAAATTATAACACCCTGTAGATTATTTTTTGTTAAAAGCTCATCAATTGCGTATCGGGCGCTATAATTCTTCAGTGTGACAATCTCAGATTAAAACCTTAACTTAATTCAGTTTAAAACATGTAAACCATGAAATTAACGCGGCGGTAGTGAAATTTTAAACATTTAAAAATTACAAAAATGAACAGTACATCAAATATTTTGTATTTTTTAAATTCCCGATTGATTTAAAAAATAACTTCTCTTTTTTAAATTCCCTGTGGTATCCTTCATAGTATTCGGAAATTCTTTTTAAAAATCAATACTTTTAATGGTGGGTGGTTTATTCTTTATATGCATATTTTCTCCAAAGTCTGGCGTTCCTTAAAAACAAACATTTGCATTGATCAAAAGTTTTCAAATAAAAGTAATATTGGAATATTCATTTTAAATCCATTATTTCATTTAGAAATGTAAACGCCTGTAAACACATATTGTACCAACATATGAACAGTTAATACCAACATACACGTCTAATTAGAAACAAAATGAATTTCCCTAACAAAACAAACAAGTTTTGTTTTTCCTCTAGCATTTTCATCAACCGGAAAGCGTTGCTGTTTCCATGGAATAAAAACTGAACCTCGTTTCACCAGTCACATACACATATTGTTCGACTTCAGTGAACTCAACAACGATCTTGTGTTTGTCTTAAAACACATAGCAAGGGTTGTTCTTATTGTTCATTTTGAGCAACAGTATCTACCCCACATACACAAAAGTTTTTCTTTTTTGCTAAAACTTGCCATGTCATGTGTGAAAGATAGCGTCATCTATGAAACAGTTAATGTACCAGTTTCAACTGTCTAATTCATCGCTAGTGATGCACGCGAGGCGAGACGAGACGAGAAATATAAAATATCGATCTCGTCTCGTTTTCGGATCTGCAGTCTCGATCTCGCTCTCGTTCTCGCAAATGTTTTTGGGTCTCGTCTCGTTCTCGCTCGAGAGTCTCGCTGTAAAAATAAGCGCTTGCGCACTACGTATTTACCTCGGTATTTACGTATCAGTTGAACTACAAAAGACAAGTTCGCACCAATCATTCCGTCTTCCGTGTATTTACAGTAGTATAACTACAATAAAGACACACTAAATTCTAGTCTCCAAATTGTTTCAATACGAACATCTGTTAATACATTCTGTCATCAGTAAAACTAATTAAACATTAAAAAAATTTTTTTTGTAACTAAAAGTTTCTACACTTTATCATTAACTATATGCCATTATTTAAGTAAGATTTACTCATAAAAAAGCGCTACACTGGGAACCCGCTGGCAACCAATCACTCCGCTTCACTCCGTGTTGGTTCCTATCAACGCTTAATATAATATCCTTTACTTTTCAGGGACGACAAGAATTTTATTAACCGTAGTTTTAATTGGGATGAATTAGGGGCTGAAATGTTGAAGAAAAACTAGTTCTATTAGATGCAAAACCGATTTACAGGCTTATTCTGTAAAAATATAGTTATATAACAACTATCGTTATATATAAATTTAACGATGTGATCCTGAACGACATTTTGTAAAAATCGTATTCACTAAGTAAGATCGTTATAAACGTCGTTATGCCGTTTGTCATAACGACTTTAGCCAATTTTTTTAGAAAAGATAGTAACTGTTATTGTAAATTAAACTGTCATTGTAATGTCATTTTGCAAAAAAATATTGACATTATTATTTTAATTATTATTTCTTTATTGAGTAAAGGATATGTGTAAAAAACGATTATCAAATGGATTATTATTATCCCATAAAAGACTTTCACGACCACAAACATTTCTTCTAAAATGTAATTATGGTTGTGAATTATATGTTTGATGTATGAATAAATGTTTTGTTACCTATTTTCAATTTCTTCCTGTACAAATATAAATAATAAATTAATTAACTCTTCCATTTGCTAACATTTGACATTAACAGACTGAATAACGACAAGTGAACCCTTATCGTTCACGAACTACTTAAAATAACGACAATACGATTTCAATATAACCACATTGGTTTTACAGAATACGCTTTTTGAAAATTATCGTTATTTAACAACTTTTTCATCATAACGATACGTTATGGCATTCTTATAGAATAAGCCAATTAGTCTTTATTTTGCATTTCCTCGCTCTGCGACCGATATCATTCGACTCAAAAAATTATAGTCAATTCATATAATTTTCACATTCACGTGTTCTATGCACGAATTACCGTTGACTCCAATCCCTGTACGGTGCATTTTTCATTGAATTTATGAATCAAAGCTATAAAGTTACAAATACTTTTTATTGCGAGACTCTCGCTTCTCGCAGTTGTTATATCGATCTCCCCTCGAATTTTAAATTGCAATCTCGCTCTCGTTCTCGTCTCGCATAATGCAACGAGACGAGACGAGATGCGAGAGTACTCTCGCCTCGTCGTGCATCACTAGTGTCTGGTCGCGAATCTGTGGACCCCGGCTCGATCTCAACTGACGCTATAATTATTTCGAATTTTAAATAGCACAAAAGTGACCCCTGTGGTGCATTTTCAACGTTTGCAGTGAGTGCCCGTAAGGTAACGTCTGGAAAACACCCCCACGTTTACAATATGTCATCAACATTACCGATTACCGATATCTGTGTCAGATTGACACACCCAGTAATGGGTAACAGATGCGAAAGTACTCTCGCCTCGTCGTGCATCACTATTCATCGCGGGCTCACACGTAATCCTCGTCTGTGGCCAATCCATGTTTGGGGTGTAACTGTCACTTTGTGGGTCGATGAGTTGGCGGCAATTTGAAACTAGCTTTCAGTTGTTTGTTGACCGTGTAACAAAACGAAATTCAGTTGCATTATTTGTATTTCAGTTTCAACGGTCCGAGAGTTAAGACGTGACTAGACTAGCTCACGAGTGAAAGGTTTCTTTAAGAGGATACGCGGTCAACTAAGATGTTTGTCCGTAATTCTTTATTGTTTCTTTATTTGTAATTGTTTGATATTTTGTTGTATTGTGCAAATTGGAGGAATACTTAAGTTCACTTGTTTAAATTTTCAATTGTCATTATGGCGTAATTATTGTTCTTCATTTGCAACTTCCCATCCCTTGTCGTACACTTTTCTGGTCAATATTGACCAAAATTCTTCTATTGGTCGAGTTTGAGGTACATTGGGAGGATTGTCCAATTTCGGAAAAAAGTCTACGTTGTTTTCGTTATACCAGTCTTGAGTTATCCTGGCGTAATGGCATGAAGCTAGATCAGGCCAAAATATTACATCATCATTCGCGTCATGTGTATTTAAAAATTGAAGCAATTTAGAGAGGCATCTTTGAATATAAAGTTGTGCAGTTAAGGCTTCTCCTCGAACACGACTAATGTACGGCAACGAAATATATCCGGCTTCAGAAATGGCACACCATACTAAAATGTTATCATGAAATTTAGATTTACCTTTGAACTTGACATTATCTGGTGTGTTTTCCATGTGATTAGTATAAAAACCATCGTTTCCTTTCATCTCTGAATGGGACAAAGTAAAATATTTCTCGTCATCCATTACAATAAGTTTATTAAAAAATTTGATGTAGCCAGCACATTACCTTCCGTCAGTTCTATGTATTTTGCATAAATGTCATACAGAAAGTTCCTTGCAAAAGATTCTATTTCTTATACATTACCATATGTATTTTATACAAATTCCATACAGACAGTTTCTAGTAAAAGATATTATACTTTCAGTAAAATTATAACACAAACATACTGTCAACTGCACTTGACACTGACAGCTTTCAATCAGAATTTTCTTAATATATCAGCTGTTTCCAGAGTTATAGCATAGCTCGCTTATATATGATATTTAATTTCTTTTTAATTTTTTAACTCTATATCCATTTAATAAAAGTATAAAATGCATTCAAATCGTATAAAGAATAAAATATTCTTTAATATTAAATGTGAAAAAATGATATTTAACATTGTTTTTTCAAGAAAAACTGTTAAAATCTTCAAATGAGGGTACTTCAGATTGGCCAATTATAACCAAAATCCAATCAGCTCTTCATATGGATGTAACGAAGAGGAATACGAAAGAATTATAATTTTTGAAATTGTAGTATTAGAGTTATCGCATTAGAAAATCACACACGCACGCACGCACGCACGCACGCACGCACGCACGCACGCACGCACACACACACACACACACACACACACACACAAACACATATATACAGACATCATCGTAAAAATAGTAAAATCGTATTCTAGGGACCTTAAAACGTGCTTATTCATCGAAAACTCACCACCGAATTTATTGACCAAAGACAATACCTTCCTTACCTAAAGGTGACGGAAGACGGAAGGTAAAAAATGAATGCGCTTTAACGCACGACAACATCTAGAGATTCTTTCTTATTGGGCCACGGTATATTTTAGTGTCTTTCTTCTTTTTCGAAACACCACGTCATTTCGAGAAAGTGTACTAAAAACAGTGGTCTTCGAAACATCGAATCTTCTGGCTACAGTTCGTTGTGACACTCCAACTTTGTCTTTAACGACTGCAATAGTGGACTACAGCGCAATTGATTTAAGCGGAATTAAGAAAAAATATTGAAAGTATAAGTTTAATAATAAATATATATTAATAAAGAAATAAAACGACATAATTAAAATACTTCGGTAATAAGAGGATTTTTATTATAGCAGCTCGTCACTTATATATATATATATATATATATATATATATATATATATATATATATATATATATATATATATATATATATATATATATATATATATATATTATTTTGATTGGCGACTCAAAAATATATAACGAATACCCAGTTAGGGGCGGAGCCTACTACTAATGGAAATAGAGAAATTCAAATAGCGGAGGCGTGGCTATCAGTGCAGTACTGTAATTCTGAAACAGTTTTTATTTGAATATAAATATTTTGCATTAAACTTAATAATTTAAATACATTTCCAATTATAAATCATGTAGTCTCGTACAGTATAATAATATTCATTTATTTTTTATGAATACAATTTATAAATAGCATATATTTCAAGAACATTTAGGTCCACGAAGAAAATAGTTGGATATTCGTGGCGTCACTTCTATATTTTCAAATTTCGGAGGACTATAACTCGCTTATTAATAAGAATTTTTTCACCGGATTTTCACCGACAGTCTTAGTTTTACTTATACGTTCAGATGAAATTATATTTAAAAAATGGTGAAATCCCCTATTAATCTTTGTTCTCCATGTGGCTCAAAATTTGTGGTCGACCCCTTTTGGGAAAATTAACACAGGGTATACCTTCTTCACAATCTTTTATTGTGCGATAAATTGTTGCCACAGAGATATTGTGCTCGCGATAAACTGAAACAATATCACACTTAGGCATTCGCCCAACAAGATTGTAAATTCCTTTACGAATATCTAGCTTATATGACATTTTGCTGCATCAAATCGAAAAAACTAAACTGTCAAAATGAAAACAAGTTAATTGTGATATTTTGTTTCCAGGGACAATTTGATTAAACGTTATTTGGTATAAATACAAAACATCTAAAAAAAATTCGAAACTAGGACCATACGTTATAACTTTAACACTTTAGTGAATATCACTTTGAATTAAAGTCTTAAAACGCCACCAAGTCTATTTTTATCTGAAATACAGGGTGCGGCAGAACCAATTGAGCAGTTTTAAAGAGTTATAAAAAAGAAACCAGGATATATAAAAAAAATGTTTTTATTTTTGAAATCAGTAGGACTTACCATTTTATACTCATTAATTTTTTTAAATATTGTCTTTAAGATGGCGGCCGTTAGCTGCAATACATTGCTGGAGCCGATTTTTGAAGTTTTGAACAGCCCGTTGGCACATTTCGCGGGGTATCGCGTTTACTTCTTCAACAATCTACTCCCTTAGCTCTAGCAGGTTTTGGGGGCGACTTTTTCCTTTAGATATCCCTCGTCGCTGCTGAAGAATGCTGCCTCAGGATTAAACGTTATTTGGTATAAATACAAAATATCTAAAAAAATTCTCACAACTTTAGGACCATACGTTACTATTTCGGTAGGTCACTTCTCTGCCAGTTTTTGCGAACGGTTTTTCCTCTGGCAAAATGATAGAATCTCCGGGGAAGATGCATCCTCTCCGTCCTAGTTTATGCCGGGAGATTCATCAGGCCTATGATTTCCAAATTTGACTATTTATATGGTTTTAACAACAATTGCTCAGAAGACTCACTCCATCTGGTCCGGATGTGGTATTTCGCTACCGAAAATCGATCACTTCAGTTTGAAGGAGTGAGAAAAATGTAATGTATTATATATTTATTGTGTATTTTCAATTATTTATGTATATGGTTTGGAAACGAATACGAATACTTCGTCCATACATCATAGGAGAATATGTATGATATATCGTCCAGTATTACTTGAACACTAAATATATTATCTGGCAAAATCCATCTATGAATGGAGCTGTCACATCTCAAAATACAAATAGTAGGTGCAATGATTTATGCATTCCTTAACACCTATAGCATTTGCTCGTAGATTTAATATGAATGTGTTTATTTGTGGTCTACTACTGGTAAAATTGAATATAGTGGATCAATTAGATGTGATGGAGGTTATATAGTGACAAGCAAGTTTCATTTAATTTGGGCTGAACTAACAGAATTTCGATAAATGATTAAATCCGAGCTAAAACGGTTTACAGTTTCGCTTTGAATCTATTATACTACACTAGGTGCATTACAGATCACCGATAATTTAATCTGTGAAGCAGATTTCGGTAATAATATATTTACAGGTAGTAAAGTTCATTGTTGAACGACGGTCACGCTAAAATGATTGTATTGTAACATTTTTACCTTCCGTCACCTTTAGGTAAGGAAGGTATTGTCTTTGGTCAAAAAATTCGATAATGAGTTTTTAATCAATAAGCACGTTTTAGGGTCCCTAGAATACGAATTTACTATTTTTACGATGATGTCTGTATGTGTGTGTGTGTGTGTGTGTGTGTGTGTGTGTGTGTGTGTGTGTGTGTGTGTGTGTGTGTGTGTGTGTGTGTGTGTGTGTGTGTGTGTGTGTGTGTGGATGTGTGTGTGTGTGTGTGTGTGTGTGTGTGTGTGTGTGTGGATGTGTGTGTGTGTAACAAAATTTTCGTCTGCGATAACTTTAATACTACAGTTACAAAAATTATAATTTTTTCGTGTACTTCTTCGTTACATCCATATGAAGAGCTGATTAGATTTTGGTTACAATTGGTCAACCGGAAGTACCATCATTTGAAGATTTTAACAGTTTTTCTTGAAAACACTATGTTAAATATCATTTTTTCACATTTGATGTTATTATAAATATTAAAGAATATTTTATTCTCTATACGATTTGACTGCATTTTATACTTAATATTAAATGGATATAGAGTTAAAAAATTATAAAGAAATTAAATTTCATAAAGTAGCCATAGCTATGGAAACAGCTACTACATTAGGAAAATTCTGATTGAAAGATGTCAGTGTCAAGTGAAATTGACATAGTGTGTTTGTCTTATAATTTTTACTGGAAATATAGGATCTTTTGCTTTCTGTATGGAATTTGTATAAAATACATACAACTGCTTTAAGGTAATGTACAAGAAATAATAATATAATAATAAATCTTTTATTTCTGCAGATACATTACACTGTATATAGAAAACGTCACAAAATAATAATTTTCTGTATGAAATTTGCATAAAATACATGCAACTGCCGGAAGGTAATGTACAAGAAATAGAATATTTAATTTAGCAAGGAACTTTCCGTATGAAATTTGTACAAAATACATAGAACTGACGGAAGGTAATGTGCTGGCCACATCAGATTTTTTTATTTATTTGGGTGAAGTATACATATTAGACAATTATTAATTAAAATAAGTGTTTATTACTATAACTAAATATTAAAAAAGAATTAAATTATGACGATTACAAATATTGAACAATTATTAAAAACTACTTAAACACTAAAACTATAATTAACTAGATAACACTGACACTAATTATTTATGTAAACAATTAAGACTACTATCTATTTCCACGATATTACTAATTATTTATTTCACTACGCGTTCTAATCTTAGACTGCCGGTCTGTTGCAGACTCTTGTAGACTGTTTACGCGATATTTATATCACTATCGACCTAATTCTCTAAGCAAAATTGTTTAACAACCATTTTGAGTTGTTAATTTCAATGTCAGTTGCTAAGTTCAAAATCCAAATTCACTATTACACCAAGTTGCTAAAATTTAACAACTAGTCGTTACGTCGAGTTGTTAATCTAGCAACTGTATTTCTCTCGTTGTTAGTATTGAACAATCGTTGGTAAATGGTTTTTGTTGAAAATTTTGTGTTAGGAAATAAACTTTTACTGGAAATAGAGGGACAACAGCAAAGGTAAACTATTTATAAACTATTTATAAACTAATATATACCTACATACCCAATAATTATACACTGATATCGGGAAAAAAATTGTTACAGAGATATTCAAACTGAGCAATTGTCGTTTAATTTGTGAATTGGATGACTCATGCTTCAAGCATACTGAGTCAGTATATGCCCGAAGGTCTCATGTTACAAGATGAAGGGTTTACATTTATTCCAAACTTAAATATTTTAATTCCTAATATTGAACAAATTTTCAGATTCTCTCCCGAAAAGATTTAAATTCAATTTTTTGAAATTTATTTTCATTTATCTGACACATTTAAATTTAAACAGCCATTTCAACAATGTCAAATTTCTATTATTTTACTGCTAAAACTTCTAGACGATGGTCATGCGTCATTCCTGATGATAAGATTCTTGAAATTTCGAAATCGATCGCATCGAATTTTATAAACATGTATACTAAACTGGAGAACTTCATCAGATTCTCCCAACACTTAATTTCTACGCTTAGCTATGGGTCTTATAAAGAGAGTACAGGGCAAAATTTCAATTTTTCAAGTCAATCAACCATTTGCAAAATTTCCAACTAGCAGTTATCAAAACTAAAATTCAAAACTAGCTTTATTATTTAATTAGTCCAAAATTATCATGAAATCTACCATTAGAGAATATTTTTCCGCGGAACATCTTGCACTCCAAATTTTCTTATCACTCAGTATTAAAAACTCAAACGTCAAACTATCAAAATCTGTCACTTTAGGTTGTGAATAGAGTAGAAATATGTATACAAATATTGAGAATCGACATGCCTTATAACTCACTTGTTAATAACTTCACTGCTATATTTAACAACGATTGTTCAGAACGACCTTTTGTATCAATGTCGTTAATTATATATTTACTGAATATCAATTAAATGACAGTTGTTACAAGAGTTCCTAAAAATCATTGTTAACTCTCAGTTGTTACCTAACGACTATGTACTTATATCACGTTAAACTGTCCGCCTACCGACCTCCACAGCGTCTATATACTCAACTGACTTAACAGCGTCTGTATATTCAACAGCTCGAACAGAAGTCACACCTTTCACCTCACTTTCTCTCTATTTATGTAACTAACTTTCTCCTTCCACAGCCTCAGTATCACCAACTAACCGGATGCCACTATTCTTCAACACCAATGCCGAGTATCCACTCCAACTCGCTGTTACTGTCCTTGTATACCTAGCTTCACAATACTCGTCAACCCTACCGAGTTTTCACATCCACAGCTATCCCAGTATACCAGTAACTTCCAGAGAACCTACTCCACTCGACACCTTATTGCATATGCTCACTACAATATTGCTGTGCTGCTCAAACTCACTAACATTCTATGTGAATATCTCTATGTCTCTGAATGTAACTAAATCACTGTCGAGCATAGCTGCGTCCCTTTTATACAGCTGCCATTACCTTCCAGAGAGCTCTAGAATGTTTGACCGCATAATAACTATGGACACAAAAGGTTTAGCTAGCGCGATTGCGTCATTACTATACTTAGACGCTTGTTCAGTACACTTATTATAAGACAAAATAATTGAATTTTAATGTATGTAATTTTTTAATCACCCTAGTAATTGGATTGGACCGTAAAGACTTAAAAACAATCTCCAACCAAATTTGTTTGTCCTGAAGCCCTGATTATAAATTTAAATAACCTTCTCCTACTAATTACGTCTCCTTAAAATGCAGATTAAATTATCCATAATTTTTCCTGCTAATCTCATCCCGCATACATTCGTCAGGCAGTCCTCCCGAGTCCTGCGGCGTGTTATCCTTCAACCCTTCCATCCTGCATCCCTGCTGAGTCCTCACTACAGGAATGCGGTCTGTATGGACATTGAGTGACTCATCTCTCTTGGGAAATAACAAAATGTAAACGAAACAACACTTCCACGACCACCTACTGCTACCGTAAGTGGATATATTTAAACTCGTCGGCAGATTTCGTCAAAAGGAAAATATTTGAAAGTAGACAAGATTTTGGACGTATATAAATGGGGATATTTTTCACAAAGAATAACACAGTTCATTCTCTTGTTTCGGTTGAAAATAGTGATATATGTACAGTTTAAAGAGGTCCGGTTATGCTTATCTGTGTCATGAAAATTAACAAGTGTGTATACATTTATCTCTCTCATATGAGGATTGCGCTGAAAATTGTTAGTTACTAAAAGACCGTTGCATTTTTAAACAAAGAATCTTTATTGTGCATTCTTTGAATAATTTAGTGTATGAAGAATGTATGGTTAGGAAGAATGTTGTTAAGAGAGTAGGAATGAGCCAGTTGAGATGGTTTGGTCATGTGGAGAGAATGAAGAGTGAACGGCTTGTAAAGCGTATATATCTTGGAGGAATTGAGGGTGTTCGATTGCGTGGCCATCAAGTGTGTAAGTGGATGGATGTCATTGATAAGGTACTAAAAGAGAGAAAGTTTCCGAGTGGGAAGAGAAGAAGAGCGTGTATGAATGCGATTATGAGTGTGGCGAAAGAAGTGTGCTTAGACAGGAATGTGTGGCGAAGGATGATTGTTTCGTAACTATTATTGTTGTCCAGTTGCGGTATTTCGCTACCGAAAATCGGTCACTTTATATGTTAAGAGTGAGGAATATATGTTGTACCTATGATGTCAGGGTAGTAAGAATGTTGAAAGGGAGACTGATTTTTTTTTTTGGAAGATGTTATTTTTATTCTTTCGGGTTTGTGCTAACCCACTAAGTGGGAAATGCGTAATTTTATGTATGTTGAAACAACTTTTTAGGACATTCAGAAAATTCATTTTCTGAAAGGTTCTCAAAAATTATTTTAAATTCTGTAACTGCTGCATCTGCGCTGGAAAATCTTTTACCTCGCATAATTTTTTTAACAGTTGGAAACAAAGAAAATCGCACGGCGCCAGATCTGGGCTATACGGAAGATGATTTGCCAATTGAACTCCCAAATCTTTAAAAAAATCCAATGTTCTGGCAGCAGTGTGGGAGGATGCGTTATCAAGATGGATTAAGATGTTACACAAACCGGTCCTTTGGCCACCTGTTTGCAATTTATTGTGCATTCTTTGAAACCACTTTTTAATACATTCAGAAAATTTTCTGAAAAATTCTTTTAAATTCTGTAACTGCTGCATCTGCGCTGGAAAATCTTTTACCTCGCATCATTTTTTTTAACATTTGAAAACAAAAAAAAATCGCACGGCGCCAGATCTGGGCTATACGGAAGATGATTTGCCAATTGAACTCCCAAATCTTTTAAAAACTCCAATGTTTTGTGGGAGGATGCGTTGTCATGATGGACTAAGATGTTACACAAACCGGTCCTTTGGCGACCTGTTTGTAATTTTGCAAACATCTGTGGTAAAGCCACTGCGCAGTACCATTCAGAATTAACAGTTCTGCGATCTTCAAGTGGAATAACAGCAACAAGACCACTTCGGCGAAAAAAAACAGCAATCATTTTCTTATTGACGCTTCTGCCACGAAATACTTTTGTGGGCTAGTCTTCACCATCGAATACCCAAACACTAGACTGCTGTTTAGTTTCAGGGTCGCAACTGTATACCCAAGATTCTTCACCTGTTACAATGTATGCCACTTGCTTGGAAGCTCCTCCGTCAAATTTTTGCAACATAAATTTACATCAGTCTACTCGATGCAGTTTTTGACTTTCTGAGAGCAAATGCGGTATCCAACGCCTTGCTAGCTTTCTTACCCCAAGATGTTTATGCAATATGGTATTCATCGCCGAGGATCCAATCTTCACTTCCTCCTAAATCTCCCTATAAGTAATATTTCGATTGGACTGAATCGATCAACATTTTCTGAACAGGCAGTATCCGCAGATCTTCCAGGTCTTGCTTCGTCTTCTAGCAGCTTTCGCCCTCGTCGAAATTCGCGGAACCAATGACTAACAGCGGATAAAGAAAGGGCAGCATCGCCAAAAGCTGCTATCAAATTTTCATGGCTTTGCTAGTATCATAACTGTCTTTTACAGACATAGAAAATCATAGTTCATTTTAACTGAATTAAAAATGCAAAACTACACTGAGTTACAGAATAGGCTCTTAATTGCGTTACTGACTATCTAGGTAACTGCCCTTTGGGTATAGCTGTGTCCCTGTCATATGCTTACCGCCTTAAGGCCATATATATTTTGTACAAATTCCATGCAAAACTGCTCAGCAGTTATACGACTTTAAAAGTGAAAAATTGTTCACCCATCGAGAGGAGAGCAGCCCATAGCTTAGTTGGTAGAGCACTTTCCCGGCAAGATAGGTGTCTCCAGTGTTGTGACTGATATAGATCATTTAATCTAAATCACTGATCTAGTTCATTTAGTACAGTTTTGATCTGATCTAGATCATTTTATGTATTCATTTCTTGATTTGGATCTAGATCTAGAAACTATAGCCGTGTTCCTTCGGGTTGTGATAGTGATTTTGTGAATCCTGATTCATTTAATCGCGATCCTTTTGAAACAAGATTTAAAAATTATAGCAAGAAAACAACACAATCTAGTGTCAAATGCCAATGTCATATGCAGACTAATACAAAGTATCCTACTTTATTTTATAAATAACCAATTGTCTAGTGTTATAGTCAGAATTAAAAATGGATTATATTGGTAAGGAATATGAAGTATGTTTATTTCAAACAAATCTTTATGTAGTTCATTACACGCTTTTGTAGAAAAATCTTATTTCCCTTGATGCCACAAACCTCACATTCGTAAATTTCTACGCTCGAAATAGTATATTTTCAATTTGTTCTGAACTGAATCCATATGAATCACTCAAAAAGGTTGATTATGAAGGGAAGGGGGAAGGTTGTCTAGTGATCACAAAATGAGAAAGTGGGGATAACGAATAGGAAACGTAAAAACATTATTCTTCTTAATCATGATCACTTTTATCATTTAGATTACGAATCATAGCCTGAAGGAACACGGCTAATAATATATGATCTTAAAAAATAATATCAAATAAAATAAATGCCTTATAATTAATTAGTTCGAATGACTCTACCGTCATCTGCACAATTGGAAATGAAAATCAGTGTTGGCAATTAAATATTAGTTCCTAGAAGATGCAATTTAAGTGATAGTAAATTTCAATCTTTGATATTTTTAAAGGGAAACTTGAATAAAATTGGAGAAGACGAAAATTAATGGCATGTCTTAATTTGTTACATTTCAACAATGCTGCTTAAAATTATTATTTTTGTTTCTGTTTCTACTGTTTTCATTAATTTATTATTAATAAAACTAAGTACGTATCTAAGGTATAAGGCTAGATACAGTGTGTTCAGAAAAAATCCTAACTCATCACCATTATTCAATTCAAAAGTCAAATTGACATTTAATTTAACACTTTTAAATTAAAAGAATTGTTTCTTTGTTCATAGCCTACTCCGAGTGAGGATTTGTGTAATACACTGTATATTCTTCGTAATTCATTTATTTTTTTGTATTACTATTTAATAAATAAGAAATAAAAAGCATTTGAAAATCGTTACTGATCTTTTTTATGGTCTCGGGTTCGAATCCCGATGGCTCACAATTTATTTCAAATATACTAACTGTTAACTCATTCTTAATTTTATAATACCTTCCTTACCTAAAGGTGACGGAAGGTAAAAAAAAATATTAACATTTTATTTAAAATAAACAATATACCTCCTCCTATTGTATAAAATCTCCCAATTCAATTTGCCACCCTTGTACCCAATATTTGCGGTTGATTCAAAGAGCCGATGGATATATTTGAATGTAGAAATTAAGACTAATTGCTCGTTTTAATGTGACATAATGATTTATTGTGATGTTACAACGACCTACGACCCTAACAGAACCGTAAATAATTATCTCATTCTCACCCTATTGAGAAAGCGATCACAGAATTTGTTATTCCTGTCCCGGATTACTGTCGGATTGATAGCATGATGGATTATGTGTCAAGTATCCGGGTTTGAATTGGCAAACAAAAATAATTAGTACGTTCTAATGTTGAATTAACGTTTCCATGTCCTTGAAAAATATCTGAACTATTATCTGTAAGGTGTTCGGACTGTTCGACAAATTGGCAGCCATCGCTTCATTGCGACTTCACAGAATCAAAAGAAATTCAATTCTGTAGTGATCGTACATACACAAAAATAAATAAATATATCATCACGGCATATTACCCATTGCTGGGTGTGCCAATCCGCTTTGTATGCAGGTATCGGTAATGATGATGACATATTTGTACCGTGCGGGCGTTTACCAGGCGTCACCTCACGGGTACTCATTGCTGGCGTGGAGAGTGCACCACAGGGGTCAATTTTGTGCCATTTAAAATTTGAAATATTTGGCGTCGGTTGGGATCGAACCCGGTTCTCCAGATTCGCGACCAGACACTCAGGCACGCAGCCACGAGACCCCATACATACACAAAAAATCACGCATTCCCACTTACTGGGATAGCACAAACCCCAAAACAATAATATCAACAATAAGAGCTCAGCTGACTCACTTCACTCTTTTAGCAAAATTCTTGCTAATCGTACATCGTTGCAAATATATCTATTTTCCATATTTAAGTTTCCTGCATTCATATAACGAGAAATATTCGTTTTCCGGGAATGGACTGTGTCATATTTTGAGTCAGAGCTCAACGTTTCGCCCGCAGTCTTATGGGGTATCTTCAGGAGCAAGGGGGATAGTACTGTCTTAAACAAGGTTACCCGACGTGTCAACCACGCTAGAGGCCGAGTTTAAGCAACAACTTTAGAAATATGGAAACATCCTAATAACATCAATCGGGATGATGGCTATTTCTTGAGCCACATGTGGAAACCGGTGATTCTCGGAACACTACACGCCCAATCTACCATTACGAACTCGATTCCCATTGGTCCTCATTAGCTTTACTCATCTACCGTATCTTTAGATTAGTATATAACTGTCTTCTCGGCCTTCCTTTCGTCACTTGGTTTATTTGGCCTCTAGCGTGGTTTACGTCGGGTAACCTTGTAAACTGAGTCTCCCCCTCTTGTTGCTTAAACTCGGCCTCTAGCGTGGTTGACATGTCGGGTAACCTTGTTTAAGACAGTACTATCCCCCTTGCTCCTGAAGATGCTCCATACGACTGCGGGCGAAACGTTGAGCTCTGACTCAAAATATGACACAGTCCATTCCCGGAAAACGAATATTTCTCAATTATCTATAAATTTAATCCCGCAGCCTACGCTTTAAACAAGCAAATCTCCTTGGTTACACAGTTCATATCTTAAATGTATGTAACTGACAGATAAATGTCACTGTCAAAGAACTAATCATTTCAAATTAATAACAGCAACGTTTTAAAAAGAAAATAGTAAATAGAACCATAGTTATATGGAATGGATCTTAATACAGTTTCCGCAATAACTAAATATGTAAGTATATATATTTAAATTAATAAAAATTAAATAGCGGGAGATTTGGTGGTGGCCACATCAGATTTTTGGGTATGAGGATGGTGTGATTTAAAAAAAGGTCGAAATTTTTTAAAAATCAAAAAAAATTTGTATTTAAGTAGTTTGAAGGGTGTAGATTTAAGATTTTAAAACCGCAGGTCGAAATCTCTTTTCTTTTTCGAGATATTCGTTCTCAAAACTTTACTCAAAAATGTTCATTTTTGGGTCATATCTCAAAAATGGTCAATTATACACCGCTGGCGATATCACCATTAGATTCTACGAGCAAAATTACATAAGCATAGAAATTTTCATAATTTTTGAACAACTATTACAATCTCCAGAAGGAAAAGTCTGAAAATAGCCAAAAATCGCAAAAAATCTACGGTGTACCCCTTGCGATTTTTTCAGTTTTTGACGATTTTAAAGAATGTTTAATAATAAATGTATTCGTTGGAATATTTTTATGAAAATTGGTACACTTATGTATTTTGGTACGAGGAATTTACTGGTGAGGTCGTTGAAGGTGTACCGTACACCCATTTTTGGATATGAGGGTGGTGTGGTTTAAAAAAGGGTCGAAATTTTTTAAAAATTAAAAAATTTGAAAATTTGTATTTAAGTAGTTTGAAGGGTGTAGATTTAAGATTTTAAAACCACAGGTCCATATCTCTTTTCTTTTTCGAGATATTCGATATTTTTTACAAAAAAGTGAATACACCCTTTCTCTCGGTTATTATTGCAGTGCATTGTGTGAATATTGTAATTATGGAACTTCCGGTATAACCGGAAGTGGCATCAACTTTGTAAATTTAAATACAACCTATACTATTTTTTAGTTTCATAATATATATTAAAACAGGTGAAATTTTTAACCAACGTTCCGCGTGAATCAAATCAAAAGTCTTCTTCTTCAAAATCGCTCATAAAATTATCTATAATCCTTGGTTACACAGTTCATAATAGTAACGTTTTAAAAAGAAAATAGTAAATAGAACCCTAGTTATATGGAATGGAACACGACACGCCCAACCTACCATTACGAACTCGATTCCCATTGGTGCTCATTAGCTTTGCTCATCTACCGTATCTTTAGATTAGTATATAACTGTCTTCTCGGCCTTCCTTTCGTCACTTGGTTTATTTGGCCTCTAGCGTGGTTTACACGTCGGGTAACCTTGTAAACTGAGTCTCCCCCTCTTGTTGCTTAAACTCGGCCTCTAAGTGGAGTGATTGGTTGTCGGCGGGTTACCAATGTAGCGATTTACAAAATTACAAAAAAGAATTGTTTAATGTTTTAATTCGTTTTACTGATGACAAAATGTATTAACAGAGGTTTGTATTGAAATAGTTTAAATTAGAGGTGGGCGCGTGAGTAACTTTTTGTTCACGATCACGCACGCTCACGAAACTAAAAATGTAATCACGACCAATCACACACGACTTTTTATGTTTGATTCACGATCACTCGCGCTAACGATTTTATTTTGGCACTCATGCCCGATCACGCCCGGCGGGTCACGTTCGTGTCATGTAATTGTCAGACATTTAAGCCTATTTAACACAGTCATAAGTTGTTATCAAATTTGTTAACAAATTGGTAATAAGTTAGGTAATAGATTGGTTTCATTGGAAACGAATGTTTATGGACAAACAGGTTGTACTATTCCATCATAAATATCATTATAAATTTAGTAACAAATTTGTTAACAAAATTATGATCGTGTCAAACGAACTTAAAGATTTGTATATCTTTAGTAAAATCGGAGCAACTGTGTATACAATTTTGGGTACAACAATAACAATATTTTTATACAAAAAATACTGTTGATGACATATTTGGACATAATAATAATAATAATAATAACAAGAATATAAAGTAAAAGATGAAAATTGACAATTTTTTAAATAAAAAAAGAAGAAAACTTGTACTCACGCCCGATTAAATTTCAATCACGCCTGATCACGCACGATAATTTTTTAGTGCCTCACGCTCACGTCCACTCACGACGCAAAATTTAAATTGTATTCACGATCACGCGGGTCACGTCGTGACCCATCGTGACCCGACAAAATCACGGCCCGCGCCCACCTCTAGTTTAGATATCACAATTTAGTGATAAACCAACTTATCATATTTTCTAACAACCGTTAATGAATAAACATTATGTTTGTATTGAAATAATTTGGTGAGCAGAATTTAGTGTTTGTTTTTACCTTCCGTCACCTTTAGGCAAGGAAGGTATTGTCTTTGGTCAAAAATTTCGGTGGTGAGTTTTTGATGAATAAGCACGTTTTAGGGTCCCTAGAATACGATTTTACTATTTTTACGATGATGTCTGTATGTGTGTGTGTGTGTGTGTATGTATGTGTGTCTGTGTGTGTGTGTGTGTGTAACAAAACATTACATTCTTGTGAAGAGCTGATTAGATTTTGGTTAGAACTGGACAACCGGAAGTACCCTCATTTGAAGATTTTAACAGTTTTTCTTGAGAAAACTATGTTAAATACCATTTTTTCACATTTAATGTTATTATAAATATTAAAGAATATTTTATTCTCTATACGATTTGACTGCATTTTATACTTAATATTAAATGGATACAGAGTTAAAAAATTATAAAGAAATTGAATTTCATAAAGTAGCCATAGCTATGGAAACAGCTACTATATTAAGAAAATTTTGATTGAAAGATGTCAGTGTCAAGTGAAATTGACATAAGGTACGTTCTATCGGTGTCAGAAATATTCCTACTAGAATAAGAATATTCTTAAAGCAATAGAACGCTCAGTGGCAAATAACTGTCAAGTAAATAATAAATACGATAGAAAAGTGGGAGTGTTTATGTGTTATTGTTAGTTAACAACTAAAGTTAACTTTGTATGTTTATTTTGGATCTTCAAAATGTTGTTATTACAGAGATTATAATCATATAAAAATATATTAAATAATAAAAATGTAAAGGAGGTATTTCTTTGAGCACAGTTTAATCTGAACATTGACAAATGTAACGCGCGACAGTCGGCTAGTACAATTTTGAATTTGTCTCCAATCTATATATCTTCCAACCAGCGCTTCCAGCTCTGAAGTTGGAATGATTCGTAGGAATATTCAGATTTTTTTGACGCAAAAGAACGATTATTGAGGTTCTACTAGAAGAAGTAGTACAATTTCTGACACCCATGGAACGTACCTATAGTGTGTTTGTCTTATAATTTTACTGGAAATATAGGATCTTTTGCTATAAATTTTCTGTATGGAATTTGCATAAAATACATGCAACTGCCGGAAGGTAAAGTACAAGAAATATAATCTTTGCAAGGAACTTTCTGTATGAAATTTGTACAAAATACATAGAACTGACGGAAGGTAATGTACTGGCCACATCAGATTTTTTATATTTATACTTATACGACTGCAAATATACGGAAGACGGTGCGATTGATGTGAACTTGTCTCTTGTAGTTAAACTGTTACGTAAATACGTAGTGCGCAAGCGCTTATTTTTATAGCGAGACTCTCGCAGAACGAGACGAGAGACGAGGCCCAAAAAAATGTGCGAGAACGAAATCGAGATTATAGATCCGAAAACGAGACGAGATTGATATTTTCTATTTCTCGTCTCGTCTCACCTCGCGTCAATCAATAATACCTCGTCAAGTAACAGTTGTGAGTCAATTTCTGTCATCCAAAAATGTCACACTGTTGCATCATCTTCCTTATGCTTTTGATTTGGCCCCGGTTGACTATTATCTTTCCCCAAAATAAAATTTTAGTTGGAACCTTTACGACGATTAACATACAGTTAAACCATCGTGCGAAGGTGTTGAACAGCATTCTAGTTTTTGTTTTCCAAAACGTCGTTAATGGATTGGAGAACCGTGCCAATGGCTTTGTGAATTTAGAAAAAATGTATATTGAATAATAAATTTTGATTTTGATGATATTCCGGCTTTTGTCGTATTTATAAGAGAAGTTCTAAAATTTTATAGCCACACTGTTATTAAGAAAGTGTGAGTGAGTAAATATGCAAATTCCATATTTAAAATTAGACTTATAGTTTCGTAATCTAATTTAAGGAAATGCTTACGGGGTAAAGGTCACCGGAACCGGAAATTATGAATACATTTCCACGGTCACGCCATTAATGTGTTTTACTTGTGATAGCCAATTGATACAAAAGTTTTTCCATTTGTCAAACATATTTATGGTATTTTTAGAATTTCACTTATTTTGTCAATTTACAAAAAATAAACAATGAATACATTAGCATAATGGGTACATTAAAACTCGTATACGAGATGATGAATCAATTAAAATTGGTAATAATTTTCTCATTAAAACGAAGGTTGTAAAATATGCTATTAAGTTAATTAAAATTTTCGCTTCTATATGCATATGTGAAAAGCAATGAATAAATGAATATATCATCACGGCTTATTACCCATTTCTGGGTGTGCCAATCTATTGCCTTTTTGAAGGGTCATAAAATTTGCACATTTCAAAAAGTTTATCTGGTATTTCAAACTAAATTGGGAAAGTTAAATTTGTTACAATTTAGTTAACCATTTTACCTCCCGCTACACTTGGTAAGGGAGGTATAGGGATCGTGCTAAAAATCGCACATCGAGATTTTGGTAAATGAGCACGTTTATTAAGTGGTAACGTATGACATACAGATTTCTAATAAAGTATAATTTTTATAGCGATTTATTTTATTTTTAAAAAATCTGATGTGGCCAGCACATTACCTTCCGTCAGTTATATGAGGTATTTACGAAAATTCTACCGGTGAACTGTTACCGGTTATAAGCTTTTATCGGTTTATAGCTACCGGAATCGATATTATAAGAACACAAGTGGTAAACAAGGTAGATCCATAACCTACGAAAAAATTTGAAAATTTAAAACAGGTTAGAAATTTAACGTAGTTAACAAAATGAACAGAGTCCTACTTTGAACACATTTCCACATTTACCGCGCACGCTTCGCTTTCCATCACTACCTATTTTTGAGATTAGATTCTTCATGAATCCAGTAGATGGATTTGGTAGATACTGAACAATTTTCGAACACGGTAACTTTTCGAACACAGTCGGTAGATGCGGTATCTACCGGTAGAATTTTAGTAAATGCGTATGTATTTTCTATAAAATCCATACATAAAGTTCCTTGCAAAAGATTATAAATTTCTTGTATGTACATTACCTTTCGACAGTTGTATGTATTTTATACAAATTTCATACAAAAATTTCGAGCAAAAAGATCCTAACACAAATATACTACGAATATGTCATTGCACTTGACACTGACATCTTTCAATCAGAATTTTCTTAATATAGTAGCTGTTTCTAGCATAGCTGGCTAATTTATGAAATTTAATTTCTTTATAATTTTATAACTCTATATCCATTTAATATGAAGTATAAAATGCAGTCGAATCGTATAGAGAATACAATGTTCCTTAATATTTATAATAATATTAAATGTGAAAAAATTATATTTAACATCGTTTTTTCAAGAAAAACTGTTAAAATCTGCAAATGAGGGTACTTCCGGTTGACCAATTATAACCAAAATCTAATCAGCTCTTCATATGGATGCAACGAAGAGGAATACGAAAGAATTATAATTTTTGGAATTGTAGTATTAGAGTTATCATAGACGAAAATTTTGTTACACACACACACACACACACACACACACACACACACACACACACACACACACACACACACACACACACACACACACACACACACACACACACACACACACACACACACACACACACACACACACACACACACACACACATCCACACACACATATATACATACAGACATCATCGTAAAAAATAGTAAAATCGTATTCTAGGGACCCTAAAACGTGCTTATTCATCAAAAACTCACCACAGAATTTTTTGACCAAAGACAATACCTTCCTTACCTAAAGGTGACGGAAGGTACAAAAGCCTTATCTAAAATTTGAGTTGCCCATTCTAAAATTTGGACCTGGCTAAGGACCTGGGGTGTTTACCGGGTGTCACCTCACGATCGTTCAAATTTCAAAGCTGTTATAGTATGACTGGCGAATGAAAGTTGACGTTTAGATTATTTAATAGATGTGGTTTCTTTTGAAAACATTTCTCTGTATTTAATTGAATGGAAACTGACCCTTATGTATTCCGTTACAGAAGATTAGAATTGTACTCAATACCAGGAGGCATTTAAAATGACCTTAGCAACAGGATTCAGGGATGTATTTAAAAAATTTAATATCGCAAATTCTAGTTCGTTCGTCTCAGGTGTAAACAACCCTCGAGTCGGAATTACTGTTAGAGGAAATTAAAAATAATCCTATTTCATAGAATTGCCAAACTAAATAGTTTACAGATTAAAATATTTTGTTATAATCAACATAGACGAAAAATGTTTAAAGTATTTTAAACGCACTCCTGTTTTGATATTCAGTTTCCCTAGTCGGCCATCTATTTTCAGCCAGACATAGTAATGTATTTCTGTGCTTTCCTAGTCCAGTATTTAAATGGGTTCATGCAAAAATTTTATACCTGAATATTTCGTACAATTCTATTCTTCTTTAGGATTTCAAAAGAAACCACATCTATAAAATAATTTAAACGTCAACTTTCATTCGCTAGTCATACCATACAGAGAGAGAATCACATATAAATGCGTAATATATGCTGATACATTTTCATATTGTTTGTAATTTTAAAATAATATTGCCTTCAGTATTCAGTAAGTTTATTTGAAAAGAGAAATATTTATTTAAGAAGATATCTTTGTATTTCTTTTTATAAAGCAGAACAGTATAAACTTTGTTTTCTTTATAATATTCAAACATTTTTTGCTGTAAACTTTTTTATTCGAAGAAAACTTGTTTATTCTTTTTCTTTTATGCACTATAGAATGTAAATATTTATCTTTTAATGTTTGAGAATGAGAATAAAATGCTAATAATATAAATTACGTAAATTAAAAAGTATCTGTATTAATGTCCCCAGAATTTTAAGGATAAAATAGTATATTTTATATGTTGCGTTCATAATGTAGTCAGTACGATACGCAATTGCGTATCGTAATGACCTTCATTTCAATACGCATTTTTTTGTTAAAGACGGTTGGTACTAGATGACGTTTCTTTAACTCATTTTTACCTAATTTATTTTTAGTTAATTGACAATTCATTTTAATAATATAATGTCGAAATTATTATTATTTTTTATTAGAGGGAAGATTATTTACATGAAAATATCCAAATGGTTACAAATATAATCACAAATTGAGTAAGTAAATGTTAATATAATGTTTGTAGAAGGCGCAAAATATAAAAAACAGTATAAAGAACTCATTTTATAAGATTTTCTTTCGCACTTGTCAATAGGGGATTGCACCATTTTTTTTATAATATCATCTGAACGTATAAGTAAAACTAAGACTGTCGGCGAAAATCCGGTGAAAAAATTCCTATTAATAAGCGAGTTACAGTCCTCCGAAATTTAAAAATATAGATGTGACGTCACGTATATAAGTTTTTATATCAAACTATTTTCTTCGTGGACCTAAATGTTCTTGAAATATATGCTATTTCTAAATTATATTTATAAAAAATAAATGAATATTATTATACTGTACAAGTCGACATGATTTATAATTGAAAATGTATTTAAATTATTAAGTTTAATGCAAAATATTTATATTCAAATAAAAACTGTTTGAGAATTGCACTTCTGGACTGATAGCCACGCCTCCACTTTAAGAATTTCTCTACTTCCATTGGTAGTAGGCTCCGCCCTTAACTCGGAATTGGTTATATCTTTATAGGTGGTCTTTGAGTCGCCAAACAAAATAATCTATATGGATTTCATATGAGTGACGAGCGGCTAAAACAAAAACCCCTTTATTTCCGAAGTATTTCAATTATATCATTTTATTTCTTTATTAATATTCATTATTAAGCATACACTATTTTTTACTAATTTCTCTTAATTCGATTGAGCCGTAATCCCCTATTAGAAAAGTCGCTAACGCTCGTTTTCTAAATTTTGACGCGTGCGAAAAAAACATGTCTTATAAAACACGTTCTTTAATATACTATTATGATACAAGTTTCATAAAACATGATTTTAGCGCACGCGTGTTTATTTCTAAGGGGATAAGTGCGCTGAAATGTCTTATGAAACATGTATTTTATACTATTTTTTTCTATTTTGGTCCTTCTGACAAAAAATATTTACAAATATACGTTATTTCATTCTGAGGAGTTTCCATTTTGGTTGTTTACTATTAAAATAAATTTAGTACGCCTTTATAAAGCAATGCGTGTATTAGGTAATTTTTAGAGAAAAAACGGAATAACTTGACAACGCAGAGGAAAATTAAAAAAATTTATATGTGCGTATAAGTGAATAAAATACAATTCAAAATATATGAAAATATATAGAGTATTCCATTTAAAAAAAGAGAACAATTCTCACCGAGCTGTAATGCAACAGCCTGTATATGTGAAAATAATTTTTTCTACAGTCTATATACAAAGTAGCCATTTGCGCTCTCTTTTGTCAACGCAAAATGTCACTTTGCCGCTCTAGAGCGACAAAGTAGAGAAAACGCTCGCTCCTCAAATTTCTAACTATACAATGTTGAGAAATGTTACTTGGTTACATTCTTAATGGAAACGTTTAGTCAGGAATTAATGACCCTGTTGTTACACATTACCCACTTACATAACCAAACAAAATGCCGCACTGCTGTGAAAATAAAATAGGGCATGCATTTACAAAAACGAAAGTATAAACTGTTTAGATTAGATTGAAGCAATAGCTCAAGAAGAATGGAAAATACCGATAAGTAAAAATAAATAAAAAATAAATTTTTGTTATGGTGGACGACCCCATTGTGGCGACTGTAGAAAAAATCTTGTGTGTGTTTCGATCGTAAATGGACATTGTCGATTTCGAGAGAATACCTCGCTCCTGCGTCGCGCGGCAACAACCTCTCAATCGACAATGTCACATTTTGCGCTCTTAATACACAAATAGCTATTGTTACATTTGAGTAGACGAATCAATTCTGTTAATAAAATTGTGCTCTATTTCAAAAGACAAAGGAGATATCGAGGACGGTAATTTCAAAGACTCACTCTGTATTATTTTGTTTTATTATAAAAATATTGTTACATAAAATTTTGTTCAATATATTGTACTACTTATTAGTCGACAATGCTACACTTTAATTATTTGGTAATATATTTAAATCTTGGAGTATCAAAACGAGTATTTCAAATTAAAATCTTGTTTTCTCCTTGCAAGACATAAATAGCATTTAATATACCTACGTAAAAAAGATAAAATTACAAAATTTGAAATAAATTTCTATTTACTCTCCTGAAAATTTACCATTCAGGTATTTATGCGTAACGAGCTGAACTTTGACGGCTGTTTATTTTTTCTGCTTTCAGTTTTCAGCGCTGAAAGAAGTTTTGATGAAAAGTTAAATTCTTATCACATATTGCAACAGCTTTATAATCAAATAAAAAAAGTTTCAGAGTTCTTTTTAAAATTGACGAAGGAAGTTAATAAACGGTTTAAATTTTCTTGATAATAATCTTTCCATTATTTGATTAAATCTAAAATCTTAAACGATTTAGGAATATTATATTGAAAGCAAGTGTTACAATAGCCTTATTATAATACAAGTACAGTTTGTGTAATCGAGCCGCAAGCGAGTTACGGAAATAACGGGTCCAGAAAATCTACTGAAGAATACCCCAAACTTCAAAATTGCAACAAAAGCTTTTTTGCGGAATCCTGACCGGAAATCTGAGCATGGGAACCTTATTTCTCGGAAGTAGATGCCTGTATCAAAATTTTACAAGAATACAAAATTATAGTTCAACATTTTTTATATAAAAATCTAATGTGGCCAACACAATACCTCCGGCTTTTAATTTTTATTAATTTAAATATACATACTTACATATTTAGTTATGCTGGAAACTATATTAAGATCTATTCCATATAAGTATGGTTCTATTTATTATTTTCTTTTTAAAACGTTACTATTATTAATTTGAAATGATTAGTTCTTTGACAGTGACATTTATCTGTCAGTTACATACATTTGAGAAATGAACTGTGTAACCAAGGAGCTGTGCTTGTTTAAAGCGTAGGCTCCGGGATTTAAATTATACAGGGTGTTATATTTTAATGGACCCAGCAAATATCTCGCTTATTTATTAAGTCGGTAATTTCTTTCATATAACATGATTTATACAGCAACATGTAAGCTACTTCATGACGGATGTACATTCCTGATACCACTTCCGGTTTATTAATAATTAATATCTACTTTTAAATTTCAAATGGAACATACTATATTTTTTACAAATTTGAAAAGTACATAAAATTTGCTTTACAACCATGTAAAATAATCCATATGTAACATTATTAAAAAGTAAAATGGCGGGCACTTTTTTATACACCTAATTGGAAAGAGAATAGTGAGCCATGACATTATGCTGTTATTAAGTGTCCCTTATTCTTATTTTCTGTATTATTATGACAAAAAAAATATTATTTCGTTTAATAATAATAGTTACAATTGTTTTAGTTAATTGTTTTACTTCCAGCCACAGTCATGGCTCACTATTCTCTTTCCATTTAGTTCCGTCATCAAATAGCTTACATGTTGCTGTATAAATCATGTTTTATGAAAAAAATTATAATCTTAATAAATAAGCGAGATGTTTGCTGGGTCCATTAAAATATAACAGCCTGTAGATAATTTTTTTAGTTTATCCATAAATATATAGAAAACGTATTAATGCAAACCTATATATATTTTAATAATCTTTAATTTTTATAATAACATAAATTTCGAAAAAAATAACATTTATAGGTTTTTTCAAAGAAAAACTATTTTGAGCTTCAAGTAAAGTGCCACTTCCGATTATTCGATTTACACCAAAATCTAATGGGTTCTTTCCATATTAGAACAAGTAATATTATTTTTCTATTTTGCGCCTGTAACAAAACTGTTACAGCACCCAAAAGGGTTCGTTAATATTTCATTCGAATGCTGTAATAGAGAAGATCAATTTATTTTTTTAAGGTTAGTGGTTATCAATATCAAAATATATCAAATGTCAAATCTCGCGAAATAAATGAACACAAACGATTATTAAGAATACTATTTTTTTAATTAAGTCTATACATAAATGAGTCGAAAGAATTTTGTACAGATTTCTTACTGAGAAATATTCGTTTTCCGGGAATGGACTGTGTCATATTTTGAGTCAGAGCTCAACGTTTCGCCCGCAGTCGTATGGGGCATCTTCATTACGAACTCGATTCCCATTGGTCCTCATTAGCTTTACTCATCTACCGTATCTTTAGATTAGTATATAACTGTCTTCTCGGCCTTCCTTTCGTCACTTGGTTTATTTAGCCTCTAGCGTGGTTGGCACGTCGGGTAACCTTGTAAACTGAGTCTCCCCCTCTAGTTGCTTAAACTCGGCCTCTAGCCTGGTTGACACGTCGGGTAACCTTGTTTAAGACAGTACTATCCCCCTTGCTCCTGAAGATGCCCCATATGACTGCGGGCGAAATGTTGAGCTCTGACTCAAAATATGACACAGTCCATTCCCGGAAAACGAATATTTCTCATGGCTCAGACTGTGGAACCCTACGCAATTATTTCAGATTTCATACTAATTGTGTAGGATTTATAAATAAATAAAATAAATATCATCATGGCATATTACCCATTGCTGGGTGTGCCAATCTGCTTTCTACACAGATTTCGGTAATAATGATGATACATTTGTACCGGGCGGGTGTTTACCAGGCGACATCTCACGGACACTCATTTCTGGCGTGGAGAGTGCACCACAGTGGTCAATATTGTGTCATTTAAAATTCGAAATATTTGGCGTCAGACCCAATTTTATAATTTGTTCATCAATTTGGTCTCGTTCTCTATACTACATATTTATTTATAAAATTATGAAACACTAAACATAGTCTGCGACTTCCTCTTGCAGAGGTAGTGTTAACTGAATTATCGTACAAAATAATACTTGAAACGTGCGGTTGTTCTAAGTAAAGCATCGTTGCTATCGTTGCTACTTCAGAACAACCGTTCGGAATTCAATTACGAATCCCTCTCGGCTGAGACTTCAGTTTCAGGCTGAAGGCAAGCTCTCCCGTTCACGACTCGAAACTCGAGGAATATTATTGTGTTTATTGCGTTTTTCACAATTGGTATTCCGATATTGATAGGCAGATTAAGGGATCACAAGACCGCAAGAATTGAGAATCTGGAATCAAAATAAGGAGAAACCAAATCAAAGAAGGAGTTTATTGGTATTTAGAGTCTAATTAAATGATTAAATGAGGTGGTTTAGTGGTTTGAATGTTTTGTCGTAATTTGTTATAGCATTACCAGCACAAATATAAAAGTCAGAGGGTTCATACACTACTCAAAAAAGTACAGGGATATTTTAATAATTAAATCTAAAATGAAAATTTAAATAATATTCAAGTAAGCTATTTTCCATATTATATTGTTACTAATGACACGATTTTCGTTTGTTTTCATCATCTGATTAACGTTTGTTATAACAACGATTCTTATATTTTTATTGAACTTCAGTTTTTTGCTTCATTGTTCGACAGATTTAAATTCCGTGTATAAATTTAAGTTCTTTTATTAATAAAGAGGCGACATTCGTCACAAGAAAAAATGTTACGTGCCGTTGGTATGTTACAAGATGGGCGACGTCAAATTGAAGTTGCAATCGAATGGGCCATTTTTTATTTAATATTTTTGAAGAGACGATAAAAACTTGCTACCCATATTTTTTCTTTTGGCAAAATTTTCATTAATTGGCCAGAAAAAAATTAATGAAATTTTAATATTTAAATTACCGCCATGTATGACGTAAAATTACGCCGAACCAATGAATGGCCTTAAAGCAATAACATCGGTACGTCCAATAGCAACGGCATGTACGGATAATTTAAACATGACAGATCATCTGTTTGACGTTTGAATACTAGTTTGGAGATTAATATTTTCCTTTGTCATTTTAATCTTGTACTAGTATAAGCTAAGTTAAAAATCCTTCAAAATCCTGCTTAACAAATCGAAATGCGTAATAAAAGTAACAGAAACCACGCAAATTGTAAATAATAAAGAAGAGAGACAGTGACAGAAAAATGAACTAATGTCAAAATCAAATTAAAACTCGCATTCGCTCGCCGTCTACAGGTTTCATTTTTACCTCTCGCTAAGAGAGGTATTGTATTCATGCTAAAAATCGCATATCCAGATTTTAGTGAATAAGCACGTTTTAAGGTCCCTAGAATCCGATTATAACATTTTTACAATGATGTCCGTATGTGTGTGTGTGTGTGTGTGTGTGTGTGTGTGTGTGTGTGTGTGTGTGTGTGTGTGTGTGTGTGTGTGTGTGTGTGTGTGTGTGTGTGAATGTGTGTGTGGATGTTGGATCCACGATATCTCAAATACTATAAGACTTAAGACATTTTTAATTTTAACTACGGATTCCTCAATCTAACAATAATGGGAAGAGTCGAGTCAGTTTTGGTAACAATTGGACAACCGGAAATAGTAGTTACAAGAAAAAAATCATCTAAATATTATTTATCGAAAATTTATGTAAATACTTATATTATAGAACGTTAAATTCTTTATTCGATAAATATAAATTCATTATTATATCTTCTATAGATTCAGAGATAAAGAAATGCATATAAAATAATTTGATGTAAAAATTCTTAGATCAAACTACTTCAAGGCAAGAAATTCAAATGTTTGTAAGTCACACATAAATGTCACTGTCAAAAATATTTGTATGCCACTGTCAAAAATATTCGTACATCATTATGAAGATTATGAAAATAAATAAAAAGTCAACAACGCAAAATAATATACCTACAAAAGAATATAAATGGAATTTGCGAAAAAATGACGAATAAAAGAAAAAAAAATTCAGGATATTGAACATAAAGAAAATGTATGTATTGTACATAATTTATATTAAAATAATTATTTTGTAGTGAGACATGAATATATGTATTTGTATTTAAAAATATTTTTCGTTTTATGCGTACAACCAGGTAAAATATCTGGCAAGAGGTTATGTGTTGGCCACATCAGATTTTTAAATATGCATCCCTTTCTCCAGTTCAAAATAATGACGTCAAAGAAAATCTTCTTTCTTAATTTATCAAAAAACATACAATTTTTTTAAAACAAAATTTATATTTTTACATACGTTTTCAACTTTAGGTATTTAGTGATAGATATCAGATTTTCAATACCACGCAAGTAGCCTATTTGAAGATGAAATTATCGTAAGGTGGTTATGGCATCGTTGTAGAGATATTGAAGGTGTACGTAACCAACATCTTGGCAAAACACGGAGTACAACCACAATACAATAGTGTTAGTATTTCAAATGCAACATTGTCTACTTCATTCAAACAAACAATCACAGGTTATGCTTTGATATTTTCTTGCATGTATGTATCCGAAGTCTGTAGGAACAATAATATCAACAATCCGATGGACTGTACAACAGTCGGTTGGAACGATATTTTTAAAATACGCATGCGTCCTGACGTACATATGACAGTCGGCACTACTACTGTTTATTTATTTATTCATCGCTCATATTATTTTCGTTTCACACACAATTGATTGCGTAAATAAAACCCCCGAACTCTTAGCGGTTTTCGTTGTTTCCATGTATCAAAATCCCGTCCTGAATAAAGCTGTGCTGGATATTTTATGAAGGCCCCAGGCGAGGAAATGTTTTCCTTGTATTTTATTATCTGATTTGAGTTCCAGTGCACTCGAAGAACTTCCAACGTTCCAACACAACTTCGAAACCGAAAAAGTCCGGCTTGTTTCTTGTTTATTATTAAAATACGCAGAATCGCTGTCTTCTGTCTGGGAAGAAATATGTTAATCGTTATTCAATTTACATCGTATTATCTCTCGCAAAGAGGGGAAATATTTAAGAGATGATTTTCATGTTTAATTCAACATTGTTTGAAATGAGATACAAGAGGTATTTGTATATTTTTTTTGAATATTATTGCTATGTTTTCTGTAATAGAGAACCTAAATACAGTTTTTATACTAGCGTATTATAACAACAAATTTTCGATTGTCATTTCCGTTGTTAAATGAAGTACTTTTAAGCACTAGTGCTTAAAAATGACAGTTTATGCGTAAAAGTACTAAATACCTATTATAACTGTTTATTTACAACGCAATTACTTAAATTACTAAATTGAACATTTGATGTCGTTCTTAATACTTCTTCTTGGTTAACTTCAATGTGGGTATAGAAACTGAAGTAGATGTGCTGCTGGATTCTGATTCTTTGTAGACTATTTTTATTTTTTTTTAGTTGCTGTTTCTTTTTCTCCCAAAATTCTTCGTGAAATTTCTTTCTTATTTTCCAAAGAATTTTCAACGTAGCCTTCAGCAACAGAACTTGAACGCCACCCTCCATGTCGCTTGAGCACTGTAATGTCTGCTCCCGAATCAGCCAAAAATGTTGAAGAACACCGCCGAAACCAATGCCCGGTATATTCTTTAGCATTTGGGAGGCCGAGGAACTCTGCAATTTTTTTAGGTATACTACCTATGGTATTTATACCTACAGAAAGCGTGCAACACTTACTTTTAAGCACTAGTGCTTAAAAATGACAGTTTAATGCGCAAAAGTAAAAGTACTAAATACCTATTATAACTGTTTATTTATGATAAATATTTACAACGCAATTACTTAAATTACTAAATTGAACATTTGATGTCGTTCTTAATACTTCTTCTTGGTTAACTTCAATGTGGGTAGAAACTGAAGTAGATGTGCTGCTGGATTCTGATTCTTTGTCGACTATTTTTATTTTTTTTAGTTGCTGTTTCTTTTTCTCCCAAAATTCTTCATGAAATTTCTTTCTTATTTTCCAAAGAATTTTCAACGTATCCTTCAGCAACAGAACTTGAACGCCAGCCTCTATGTCGCTTGAGCACTGTAATGTCTGCTCCCGAATCAGCCAAAAATGTTGCAGAACACCGCCGAAAGCAATGCCCGGTATATTGGGTATATTTGGGAGGCCGAGGAACTCTGCAATTTTTTTAGGTATACCACCTATGGTATTTATACCTACAGAAAGCGTGCAACACTTAAAATTTCTGTAGGTTAGAAAAAACCGTTGATGTTCAGTATGATTAGGTCGAAGTTGTGCGTACTTGCGAAACATTGCTAAACAGTTGATTCCATCGATAAACCCTTCAGTTATCATAAAAAATCGTTAAATATTCGTTTTAGTATTTGGAATATTAATTTTTATGAAAGTAGAATCTTCAATACCTCCTACACGTAAAAACGTAAGTTCCTCCCGGCGACATGCCCCATAGATTCCAACAATTAACACAACCTTTGCCAATAAATAATCCTAGGCATCAGCTTCCTTCATGAAACGAACTATCTCTTGCTTAGTGAATATTTTAGATTTTTTAGGCTTATATCCACTAGCTTTTCTTTTTAAGAATGCAATAAGATTGGTAAATTTACTTATATCCACATTCTTATTAAGGTATATCATAGTTCGGAGCATAGAGTAATTAATCCATAAAGTGGATGGCTTATAAATGGATGATAATTTCGGGTGCCCAACGTTTTTCTCCGCACACCCATTGTCAAATTTTTTGTAAGTTTCTCCATACAATTTTTTTGATTTTCCTGGAACCAGTGTAGCCAATGCAGCCTCTGCACCATTTTCAATATCAGAGTCAATCTCTGAGTCACTCATTTTAAAATAAATTTATTACCAAAAATTCTCAAGAAAAATTATACACCGAGCACGTTGACATCAATGTTTATTAAACAACATATTGAATCCCATATCAACAAAAAGATGAAACTGATGCCTGCCTACTTTTAAATTATGAAAAATTCAAAATGTTGACATTTGAGAATAAATATAAATAATCTGTTTTAAAACGCTAGTATAAAAAAAGCTTGTATGGAATACGTCTTTCGCAACTTATTACATAAATAGCTATCAGCTCACTTGTCTCCTTAGAAACAAGCACGCGTACGCTAAAATCATGTTATGTGAGTTATATTTGACCCCAGATTACATTTCGGTCCTCATTATGATTATTTAGTGAATACATCCTATAAAACATTAGGTTTCATTATTAGAAATTCACGTAACTTCACTAATATCACAACTCTCAAGTCCTTATACTTTTCTCTAGTTAGATCCAAGCTTGAGTATTGCCTGATTGTCTGGAATCCCATATATCATATTCATAGTATCAAAATTGAATGGGTACAAAGAAAATTTGTACGATATTGCTCGATAAAATCTTCCCTTTTTAATTCATTTACTTACAGTTGCTCCGCGACTTTATCAAATTTAAATATGCAAACATTGGATTCTAGACGTAAGGTTCGCTCATGCTTATATTTACATGGGTTACTGCGAAATGCTATAGATGACGTTAATTCAATGAGCCGTATACAAATATATATTGCTCGGTTGGCATCTAGGTCTCATATAACGTTTTGCATTAGGCTATGTTGAAAAAAATATGAAATTAGAGATCCAATTAGACGATTATGTCTAATATACAATGAAGTTGAAAGTATTATGAATGATAAAATGAATATTTTCAGTCTTAGCTACTGTCAATTAAAAAATATTTTATGTAAAAATTTATTGTAATATTCTATATTATATTATAAGCAAAATTATTTTTTTAGAAAGACTTTAAAGCAGAATACTGGCTAAATGGTGCACCGTCGGATATAGGTAAGTTTAGTGAAATCGTTTTATTTTGGAGGAATCTGTGGTTAAGCCATGTCCCTCTATTTCCAAGACACCTGTATATACAGGCTGTCTCACAACTCGCGCCCCAGAGCGAATGAGGAAACACGAGACTGCACTCGGATATGTAATTTCGAAGAAAAAAAATCTAGTTTAAAAGATATTCGAGAAAAGACGTCTTACAATTGACTAATCAGAGACCTACACCTTTAATGTGTGTTTGCCGTAATTTTACGTTACTAGGTTTTTATACAAATCAAATCTTCTTTAAAATGTGTGGGCGACTGTAGTTTTCGAAAAATGTCAGTGTCAAATTAAATTTGACAAGGTGAATAAAAAAGGCAAATTCTTACCATGTATTCAGCCGCTGATTACTTAGAAATGATTATAATTTTCGGAGAATGTGGACGTAACGCCAGAGAGGCAGCACGAGTCTATTCGAAACGTTTTCCGGATAGAAATCTTGTGGATCATAAAGTGATATTGAGAGCCATCGCAAGGACGCATGAGACCGGTCAAGTTATGCCAGATCAAATGACAATAATATTTTCGTTTAACACATTTTACACAGCTGCTACAACACGTTGTACTGTACGATATAAATGATGATCTCGGATGACACCTTCCCTAACCTAAATTTGTTGACAGTGAAAAGTCAACTCTAAAGTGTCAAAATTACGTCAAACAAATTTTGTAACTCACTAGTAGTATTTTTAAAACCTAGCAACCAGTTTCATTTTGTAATAATATCATCACACCTCAAGATATCCTTCCGGGATTGGTGGATTAAAAAGTCTTGTAACTCCGTTATGCAAGCAGCCGCAAATTATTTTCTTCTCTTTGTTGGCAACCTATTGTCGTCGGCAAGTGTTAGATTCGTCTGGGGCGCGAGTTGTGAGACACCCTGTATATATACAATTACTTGTTATTTTGCAGTTCAGAAATCAAAGATCTAAGACTCGAGTGATAAAAATTGGTGGATATATTTATTAAGTTTCTGTTATTATAATTGTAGGAACATAGTAAATATTTCAGGTTTACAGTTACTTTGTAAGGTTAAAACCACTAACCCGTGGAAATTCTCGATTTGCTTACCGTTTATGATGCCGGTCCTGGTCTCTCTAACCGACTTCCTAACGAAATCGAAAACTTAATGTACTGGAAGCAACAACCTTCTAGCCAGGATCCAGGATAATCTCATCGCATTTCTTTTACGTTTTGTGTTTGCCAGAGATGAATTTAACATCATGTTTGTTTAACACAAAGTCATTTATTTCAGAATTACAATGAATAGCGGTATATATTTTATTATATATATACGAAGTAGCGTCACAAAGTAAACGGAATCGTTGCCTAGACCTGGCACCCATTTTAGTTACTGTCTGCAAAAGCTGCAGGCTCTTACATTGCGTTTTTTATCGTTCATCGGATTTTGAAATGCATTTAAAGAAAGGTGCAAACATCAAATTCTGCGTTCTGCTCGAGAAATCACTATCAGAGACCCTTCCAGATGCTAAAGAAAGCATACGGAAATGAGGCGATGAAAAAATCAGCTGTGTGAATGGCACAAGCAAAATATTGCTTGGACAAGAGGGAAGTGATTAGGCGGTGTTTTTTTGATTTCCACCACGAATTCAATCATCAATGTCAAATTTTAAGCAAGGAACTTTAGTGGAGATCCTTCAAGGTCTACGAGATGCAATCAGACGAAAATGTTCTGAAATTTGGGCAGGAAGCGATTGGGTTTTGCTGTATGATAACGCTCCGGTACATCTCTCCCTGATGGTGAAAACTTAGGTACCTTGCTAAGAATAATGTCACCACTCTGGCACACCCCTCCTATTTTCCTATTCTTGCACCAGCCGATTTTTAACTGTATCCACGGCTAAAAATAAAATTGGGGGAACAACGTTTTGTTAATCAATGCAGAAAGGGTGTATTTTAAAAGAAATTGATGTAAAAATTTTGTGTGGCCAACACAATACCTCCCGCCATTTACAGCCCGTCACAAAAACGATTAAGTTAATCCCTATTTTTGGATTAGCGAATTTTACTCTAATTTTGGCAGTTTATTTCTTAAAATATAGTCTAATCTAATCCAAATAACTACGTTTTTACCTTCCGTCACCTTTGGGTAAGGAAGGTATTGTCTTTGGTCAAAAAATTCGGTGGTGAATTTTGATGAACAAGCACGTTTTAGAGTCCCTGGAATAAGATTTTACTATTTTTATGATGATGTCTGTATATTGTAACACGAGGGGGGTCTCTGAGTTTGCTGATAATACTACCGACTGCACCACTGTAAGCTGACTGCTACTACTGATGATTCCCAACGATGATACACTTACTGACTGGTGGACGCTTTGATGGCTGGCGTCCACGGCTTGTGAGAAGGAAGAACACACAGACACTTTCCTTTTTGTACTTTACACTAATGAACACTACGGACATGAACACAACTTGTTGGTTTAAAAACTAATACTTTTATTTACATGATTAAATATAACTTAATTAAACATAACTAACAAAACTGTTACATTTTGTAACCTGGCGAGCGGGCGTTCTGCACTCGCGCCCCAAAACTAAAACACTACATTCCGTCAACAAAACACGTCTTTCCGACGCCACGTACTAATTTCGACTCCCCCATGTTTATCCCATGGCTGACTAATACCGACTGCCTTAAAACAAAAACGCTATCTCCAGGATAGGATTATCTTAGGGGTATGGGGTGCATAGGCGAGGTCATTCTAAACTCACGCTCGTATATATAATAATTTACAAACTTAAGATCAACAAATAAATGTCGTGACTATCATAATATGATAAGAATTTCTAAACTGAATTTTGACTTAAATAAATAAACAGAGTTAAAATATGAATATTGAAACTATAATTTAGAAGAAATTATAAAAAAGTTATTTATCTGTTATTGTGCTTACCCTCGCCTTGTCACAATATATATATATATATATATATATATATATATATATATATGTATGTGTGTGTGTGTGTTTGTGTGACGATTTTTTCGGATGCGACAACTCAAATACTACAATTCAAAAAATTATAATTCTTTCGTATTCCTTTACATCCATGTGAAAAAATGATTAGATTTCGGTTATAATTGGTCAACCGGAAGTACCCTCATTTGAAGATTTTAACAGTTTTTCATGAAAAAACATTGTTATTTTCACACTGTCATTTTTCCATATTTAATGTTATTATAAATATTAACGAATATTTTATTCTCTCAGCTCAGCTTGCTATGCTATAACCATAGACACTACTACTATATTAAGAAAAAGCTGATTGACAGATGTCAGTGTCAAGTGCAGTTGACATGTTTGTGTTATAATCTTATAGCTACATGAAACTTTCTGTATGGAATTTATACAAAATAAATTAAAATGACGGAAGGTAATGTTCTGGCTGGATCAGATTTTTTGATAATAAAATGAAGATTAAATTATTAATTTAAATACATACCTACATATTTATTTATGCTGGAAACTGTATTAAGTTCCATATAATTATTGTTCTATTTACTATTTTCTTTTTAAAATATTACTATTATTATTTTGAAATGATTAGATTTTTTGACAGTGACATTTATCTGTTAGTTACATACGTCTGAATAACAGAGTAACCAAGCAGTCTTGTTTGTTTAAAGCGTAGACTCCAGGATTTTAAATTATATATAATTTTATAAATTTATCTATAAATATGTAGAAAAAGTATTATTGCAAATCTATAGAAAATTTAATAACCTTTAATTTTTATAATAACATAAATCTCGAAAAATAACATTTAAAGGTATTCTTCGAAGAAAAACTATTTTGAGCTTCAAGTAAAGTGAACTTCGGTTATCTGATTTACACCAAAACTTAATGGCTTCTCTCCATATAAGAATAAGGTAGAAATACAAAGTTTCAAAATTTTCTGAATGATAGTATTTGAGTTACAGCAGAGGATCCACACATACAAACACACATACACACAGACATCATCGTGAAAATGTTAAAATTGGATTCTAGTGACCTTAAAACGTGCTCATTTACCAAAATCTCGATATGCGAATTTTAGCACGATCCTTATACCTCCCTTACCAAGGGTAACGGGAGGTAAAAATGTTGCATCTTGTTTCATTTAAATTTTATTGACCAATTCTAGAAACATTTTGACGCTTCCTCGTATAAATTTAGGACATGAAGACATTAAACCTGAAAGGTGACGATTGATAAATGATTTATTTGGTAAATATACATCATCATTACCAAATCTGCGTTATATAAATTGACGCGTCTAACAATGTGTAAAAGCCATTATGATATGATGATACATTTATTTATTTTTTACGTAATATATTTTTATAGGTAATTTCTATCTTGTTATCTAAATGTACCTACCTGCGTTGTGTGATTAATTGTGTACAAAGGTGTAGTGATTTTTCTTGTAAGTTAAGTGCTCGTTAAAGAGAATGAAAAACGAGGAAAAAAATACGCGGTTCGAATTTCACAATATTTTCACTCTCTCCCTTTTAGTACCTCGTTTCTTTTGATAGTTTTTATCAAAGAAAAAATTGGGTTTTATTTTTCTTATTTACGGCATACCCATCATCCTCTGGACAATATCTGGATCGATTTCTCAAATCCTTTGGTAAATGCGACGTCGTAATAGGCCCGTCCAACTTTTTTAAAAAAATTTATATGTTATGAAGAATTTAAAAATAGAAATTCCGTATTTTTTGTTTTCTTGAAATTATGCTTAATAACGCCTAAAATAATTATTAAAGTTTTGGCGCGAAAGTTGTGACGTTAATGTCACTCCGTCATAAGTAGAGAGAACCGACATACGTTACCATTAATAATGGTAGTATAGGTAAGTAAAATTAATAATTTTTACTTGTTTTCATAATCAGATTAATCATTCGCTTTAATTAATGTGACTTTAGGACTTTCTTTAATATAATATTGAAGGTTATTATACCCACCAAGTGTCATTATTATAATTAAAATAGTATTTAAACTATTGTCTATTTATAATTAAATACAACAATGACAGTATTGATTACAATAATCAAAGCATAAGTAGTTCATAATAAAAGTAATCCAACATTTACATTTCTATTTACTAAATGATTACAACAATGACAAGTATTGAGATTATAATAATTAAAACATAAATTATAATTTTATTTATTTAATAAGTAAATTTTCTTTTGACCTTAATAAAAAATTACTCCCATATATTAAATATGTGTATATTAGAGTATGTGTAAAGCCAATCGCAAATTTATGAGCAAAATATGCATGGTCCACTGTACAGTGACATTTTCACAAGGTAACTGGACGACTGTAATGACGCTGACGTCACAACATGGCGATCGTTTTACGCTAAAAGTTTTAATTACATTATTATAGGTATAAAAATACAAAATATATAGCAATTCTTTGTTTCTTTATTTGTAATTGTTTGATATTCATTCGTAATTATTGTTCTTCATTTGCAGCTTCCCATTCCTTGTCGTACACTTTTCTGGTCAATATTGACCAAAATTCTTCTATTGGTCGAGTTTGAGATAGATTGGGAGGATTGTCCAATTTCTGAACAAAGTCTACGTTGTTTTCGTTATACCAATCTTTAGTGGCGTAATGGCATGAAGCTAGATCAGGCCAAAACATAATGTCATCATTGGCGTGATGTGTATTTAAAAATTGAAGCATTTTAGAGAAGTATCTTTGAATATAAAGTTATGCAGTTAAGGTTTCTCCTCAAACACGACCAATATAGCGAGATATATCCGGCTTCAGAAATGGCACACCATACTAAAATTTTATCCTCAAATTTCGATTTAGCTTTGAACTTGACATTGTCTGGTGTGTTTTCCATGTCATTAGTATAAAAACAATCGTTTCCTTTCATCTCTGAATGGGAAAGAGTAAAATATTTTTGGTCATCCATTACAATAAGTTTATTGATAAAATGAATGCGCCTTAACGCACGACAACATCTAGGGATTCTTTCTAATTGGGCCACGGTATATTTTTCGAAACACCAGCTCATATCGAGAAAGTGTTCTAAAAACAGCGGTCTTCGAAACATCGAATCTTCTGGCTACAATCCGTTGTGACACTCCAACTTTGTCTTTAACGGCTGCAAATAATCTTTGTTCTCTCATGTGGCTCAAAATTTTTGGTCGACCACTTTTGGGCAAATTAACACAAGATATACCTTCTTCACAATCTTTTATTGTCCTATAAATTGTTGCAACAGAGATATTGTGCTCGCGATAAACTGCAATAATATCACACTTAGGCATTCGTCCAACATGATTGTAAATTTCTTTACGAATATTTAGCTTATATGACACTAAACTGTCAAAATGAAAACAAGTTAAATGTGATATTTTTTTCCAGCGACAATTTGATTAAACGTTATTTGGTATAAATACAAAAATCTAAAAATTTTCTCAAAAATTCAGGACCATACATTATTACTGTACGCACTGAAATTTTACGAAGTTGCTTTACATTGTGCCAAAAGTAAAGTGTCTCGGTAGAAGCTAAATCTGGACTAGAAGATGACCCTTAAAATACCGGTCGAACTATTATCACCAGTCATTCGGCCTACAGTTTTTTAAAGTTTTAAGTCTTTATTTATAGTAGTCGAAAGAATTTTGTAGAATTTTCTTGCTATTTGTGTAGATTTTATAATTTGTTAAAAATGTAAACCGGCCCATCCCAAAAGTTTTGTCACAAATTTGTTTAAAACATTATAAAAAGTAATACTGGTTTTACGGCAATTTTTCAGAACAGATATAATTAACAGCTTTATAAACAACAAAATTTTTATTTTAAATTAAATGTCCATAGTCAATACGCAGTCTTTTGGAAACATCTCGCATCAAGCCTTGGACCGTTGCAACATCAATCTCTCGAATTTTTCTAAAAATCCGCCGTCTTAATTGTTGCTCGTTTTCGGCTTCCCAACCTCCATCATACACTTTTCGGGATAAAATGGCCCAGAAATCTTCAATTGGCCGAGCCTATGTTGTGAGCATTCAGCCAATTTTAAGTTTCGCGTGCATATTGGCAGGAAGCCAAGTCCGACCAAAACATAATATCATCTTGAGCATGATTCTGGTGGATAAAATTAATCAATTTTGTTAAGCAATTGTTAATATAACTTTGACTGTCCACAGCTTCGCCTCTAACTCGCCCTATATAAGGTCTGGAAATCCCACCAATTGATATCACGCACCAAACTAAAACTTTATGACCAAATTTGGCCTTTGGCTTGTATTTTATATCGTTTGGACATTCTTTACATTGTCCGTGTAAAAACCGTCGTTTCCTTTAATTTCGGAATTACTTAGAGTGAAGTACTTTTCGTCATCTATGACGATGACTTTATTTGCAAAATGAGTGCGCCTTAAAGCACGGCAACATCTTGGTATTCTAGCTAATTGATTTGGCGTATATTTAGGACATTTCTTTCTTTTGCGATATTCTATACCTTCTCTCTTCAGTTCTCTGGATATTTTTGGAAACACCGTAATGCCGTGAAAGTCTTCTCAATGACTGTCCAATTTTATTCTTGGCACTTTCGACTAATTGGTTTACACTATGTTCAGTTAACACTTTAGGTCTTCTACTTTTCGGAAGATTTACGCTTTACGCATGGAATACCTTGCTCACATTCTGCTATCGCACGATATATGGTTTTCCGCGACACATTTTGATTTTCAAAAAGTCGGACTATTTGAACTTTAGGCATCTGCCCAACTAATTATAAACGCTTTTTCTAAGATCTAATTTATAAGCCATTACAACGCAATCGATTTCGGTAACTGAACTGTCATTAAAATGACAACAAATCATTGAATTACTTTTGTTTGCAAAGCCAAGCCGATATTTTGATATTTTTTATTTTTTTCATAGAGTTGTATTTTGTGACAAAACTTATGGGACAACGTTAATATGAGTTTGGGCTTGTACAATAAATTCAAGAAAATCCCAACTTTCTTAAACTATTAATTAAATTCCTATGATATTTGATACTCCTTCGTTATTCAAATATTCCAATATCTAAGTTAGTTTCATTGTCCTCTCTTGTCCTTATCAGGAGGCAGGACTTTGTTTACCTTGTTAACAGGACGACACAGGACAAGTTTACTCGTACAGGACCAAGTACAGGGTAGCGTTAGAGGAGTAGGGCTGTATTACAGTAGGTTGTTGTAACTAGAGAACTCAGAGTGAACCGTGGCTTCGACGTATGTGGACTAACTATCGAGAAACTACTAACAAGCAGGATGAGATTGAATATAGATGCAGGGAGTGCAATTGACTAGCTACGTAATAGGTAACAAGCACTGTGGATATACGAGCACAGATCGGTTAACATTTTTAATAAACAAATTATTATTGTTTTATTTTTCGTGTCCAAACCACAGGGCTGGACTGGCCCGGCGGGATACCGGGAATTTCCCGGTGGCCTGTGACGGCTCTTTGGCCTGACGAACTTAAAAAATAAATTATAAAAATTTAAAGTTGAAAAAATAAATAAATCGATACAAAAATAACATAAATTCTTGATTTTGAAATAATTCCCTACTACTCTTGAATGTGCGCCAATATATATAGCTATTTTTCTTTTTGACAACCAATTGTTAAATTCGCAATACATACTTATTTTTTGTGTTACCGACATCATACACATGAAATGATCATTTATATAAGGATGTATTTTATTTAGATCCAAATCAAATTATAAATAATAACATACCTGATACACCTTTTCATATAATAATTGATTTTATCAATAAAAAAAATTGATAAAAATATAAATACGGATGATATTCGCACAATAATTTTCGTGACTCGGTAAGCTTCGTCACGAAATACTTGACCACATGGCATAAAGCTTCTGTTTACACTCTTGTTGCATAAATAACTAGGTACTTACATATTTACTCATGTTGGAAACTATATTTAGTTCTTTTCCATATAACTAATGTTCAGTTTACTATTTTCTTTTCAAAATGTTACCACTATTAATTTGAAATGATTAGTATTTTGACAGTAACAATTATCTGATAGTTACATACATTTATATTCAATAATCTTTAATTTTCATAATATAAATTGCGAAAAAATAACATTTAAAGGTATTTTTCGAAGAAAATCTATTTTGAGCTTCAAATAAAGTGCCATTTCCTGTTATCTGATTTACACCAAAATCTAATGGCTCATTTCATATTAGAGAATAAGGTAGCAATACAAGGTTTCCAAATTTTCTGAATAATAGTATTTGAGTTAGAGTGGAGGATCCATACACATAAACACACAGACATCATTGTGAAAATGTTAAAATTGGATGCTAAGAGCCTTAAAACGTGGTTATTTACCAAAATCTCGATATGCGATTTTTAGCACGATCCCTACACTTTCTTTACCAAGGGTAACGGGAGGTAAAAAGTAAATTATTAAACAAAATATTATAATGATTAAAATTATTTTAAAAAATCGGTTCAAATGACTGGCCTGGCCCGACCGCATCCGGATTTCCCGGTACTAAACATATTCCCAGTCCAGCCCTGCCAAACCATATACAGTAGGGGAGACCGGTGTCAATTGTTACAAAATTTAAATTTTTATTTTTCACGAGTTAACGTTACATTTCGAAATTTTGAAATTACCTATATAAGAACCTACCCACATTAGTGAATAATATTTTGAATTTTAAACTTTTGAAAATGTGACAAATATAAAAGTATAAGGATTTTTAGTCAGGCATTACAAATGTTACAATTGACACCTAACTGATGTCAATAGTAACAGGGCCAGTGTTAATTGTAACAAATTTTAACAGTGATGTAATAAGACAAAATTACAGATAAAAGAAGAAATTATTGAAAAAATAAACATTTATTTATTACCGCAGAAAATACAAAATATATATTCTGTTGTTGATATGGACTATTTTGACCAATGCCTTTAGTCGCTAACGGAGTTGCAGTTTAGGTAAACATAAAATAGATCTTTCTTCGTACAATTTAACTTGCCCGGTGTCCAGATTTTACGCCACTGCAACCAATCTTCTGTGCTCAAAAAATATAGGCCAATACATATCAGAGAGTTTCCTCATCGGAGCTATCTGAAGAATAATCTGCGACTGTTACTTTCGGAACTATTTTTCGTTTTTTTGCTCTTCTTCTTTTATGTTTTCGGTAGCAGTGGTTTTTTCTTATAATTTTTATCATGATCAATACTGTACTTAATTATTAAACACGTTACAATCGAAACCGTGGCATGTGTTACAACTGACATCGCTTAACTTTTAAAGATATTATTCGTTTTTTTGTATTTATTAGGTAATAATTCGAAATGTTTTTTAATGAAAAATAAAAGCAGATATAACTCACAAACTGATCCTTAACTTGAAATATTTCCGAGCAAAGCACTTATAGTGTTTTAGAAACAATGTGTGTCACTACCTGTATTTACTTTTTTGTCGATTTACAAACATTCGTCAGAAACAGACGCCGTATTTGCGCGTATGTACTTACACTAAATACCAAAGAGCTATGACTCTTTCTGCTTCACTCTGCAAGCGCGTTTTAATTTATTTCGAAAAGATGGCCCTGTTACCTACCCTTGTTACATTTGACACCTGCTACAATTGACACCGGTCTCCCCTATACATAATAATGCGGTTACAAATTTTTAATCAATCGATATATGTCCCGTATTGTGAAATTATAAATCTGGCGACCCTAACAAAAATATTTTGTAATTATTTCTTCATATTTTAAAGTGGCCCCGCAAAAAGAATAAGCTGTAAAAAAAATTATAAAATAAAATCAGATAAATGTTAGACCAACCTCGCCTACTGTCAATCCAATTTGGCCAACAGAGGCATCGTACATCTGAGCATCTCAGGAAATCAGCTATCACTGCTCCTAGGAACGTTTATTGGAACTAAATTTCAGTTATTTCACTATTTAGTCCACTTAAAACTATCACATATTAAAAATTCATATCGCGAAAGTTAGTAAAACACTAAAAGAAACAAATGTTCACTATTTTAACTCCCCAACAAAAGTTTTCCGCGGGAATTGCACTTACTACGAATAGAACATATTTTCATTTGTAGGTTGCTAATAACACTGATAAAAGACAACGGTAATAAACAACAAACACTGGTCTTAATATAAGCTCAAACTTGTATGTTAGAGTCAATCTGTAGTTTTACTGGTCGACACGAAATTTAAATAAAAATAAAAATGATTTATTTATTCACTTATAGCGTTTTCAGCTTACAAGTCGAGTGCGCACTGTTTTGCACTGAGCGTTTTCAGCTTATCAATGAGTGCAAAAATTAGTCAGCTGATGCGTTTTCAGCTTAAGAACAAGTTGCACCGTGCACTGGCACAGTGCAACTTTTGTGCACTGACTCCCTAGGCAAGTGCAATAGTGTCAGTGCAAATATGGCGAATGAGGGCAGAACTTGTTCAGTGTGGTCACGTGATATGTTGCACTCAGTGCGCACTTGCACTGTGTAAGCTGAAAACGCTATTATTAACTAAGGCAGAATTACAAACAAATTATTGTTCTTAAAAAATTAAAAAATTCGTGTATGTTAATGACTAATGACAACAATGGCTCGTACCACGAGCACGATTTTAACTAAAACGCTGTTTTAAGAAATGTCAAATTTCATTATTTAATATTATTAATAAATAATATCATATTTATCAAAATATAATTTTAAAGCAGAACATGGTTTCAAACAAATATTTTTAAAAAATCGTTCTTTAAACATAAAGGCGAAATTAAATATTGAAATTTGAATTTGACATTTCTTAAAACGGCGTATTAGTTAAAACCGTGCTCGCGGTACGAGCCAATATGTCTGGCTAGGTAAGTTTTAGTGTATGCACTCAATTTTTACGAAATTGTTTTCCGTATTGTGCTGAAGATAAAAGGTCTCTGTAGATGCTAAATCTAAAATAAAAGATGACCCCTTAATTTTGTTATATTAATTTTTATATATAGGTACCGTGTGTCTATCTTAAAGGTGTACATAGGAGATTAACATGGGAAATCAGTTTTTTGAAATTTCCTGCGCGCCTAATTATTTTAAGCAAAAACGCATCAAATAAAAGTTTTAGAGCATAAAATTTTGCATCTAAATCAATAAACAGAATTACCTTTCCATGCATTGTAACGACAGAAATTAAATATGAAAATATCGAAAATTACGTTGAAAATATCGACAGCCATGGAATTGAACAAAAAATAAATAAATGCTTGACGTTTTATCTATCACAACGTAAGTCAACTTATTTGACGTTTCTGACAATTTATCTCTAGTTTTATTGTCTGAAATGACTAAAAAATTAACATTTATACGAATGAAGAGCTAAATTCGTGACAAATTTTGAAAAGACTGCTAATGTGTCTTCAAAAAATACTCGTGAGCCGCGTAATCAGAATATAAGACGAGCAGAACATGCGTTAAGAAAGAGTGTTAGGAATGATAAGTATAGACCTCCTCTGTAGTACGAAGATAGATGTATTGGAAATAAGTTGGAGTACATAACAGCATCATACGTAATTTTGTTACGCAATGTTGAATTTTTATTCATATTATTAAAACAAAACTGTATTTTCTTAACTTTATTTATTTATTAATTTTATATTTCTATTATTGCCATAATTAACGATATTTCTTCAAATCAAATTGTCAGAAACGTCAAATAAGTTAACTTACGTTGTGACAGATCACGTGACATAAAACGTCAAGCATTTATTAATTTTTTTTTCAATTCCATGGCTGTCGATATTTTTAACGTAATTTTCGACATTTTCATAATTAATTTCTGTCGTTATAAAGCATGTAAAGGTAATTCTGTTTACTGTTTTAGATGTACCCTAAAACTTTTATTTGACGCATTTTTGCTTAAAATAAATAGGCGAGCAGGAAATTGCAAAAAACTGATTTCCCATGTTAATCTCCTATGTACACCTTTAAAATAGACACACGGTATATATATATATATATATATATATATATATATATATATATATATATATATATATATTATATTAGTTCTAAAAGCTTCTTTCAATCAATATAATAAATAATACATATATCTTGACTTACCGGATTTAGTTGTAATATCTGCACATCTATGATAATGGTGTACCACACTAACCAAAGGGCGTTGTTGATAGCAAAAGATGTAAATAAGTTCATATGTAACGTTATTCTAGCGCATCGAAGTGATCTGTAACAGAACAGAAATATTTACATTTATAATTATTTTTACTTCCTTGTACATAGTAAAGGAAGTATTGTAATCGCGAAAATGTTCAGTTTTCAGATGTCAACGGAAATATCCATTTTGACCATCTCTGAATCCTTTTTGACTAATTTCGTCGTGACGTCTGTACGTACGTACGTATCTTGCATAACTCAAAAACAGTAAGCCGTATGCCGTTATATATTTATTTATATTTTATTTATTCTTACCTGAAGTACAAAAATATAGCAATGGATACTATCAGCGCTATGAGAGACACCGAGTATCCGATTTTGTATATGGTGACGATCCTCCACTGCCACTGAAACAAAAACAGAAAAACTCTTTGTAGATGTTGTCCACAATGCACCAGGTCAAAGCTAGCAAATATAAAAAAGCGCATATATTTCACAGATCAAAAGCCTTTACTTTGTACACGTATGTATATTTGCTAACTTTGTATATTTCCCAAAGGTAACGTAAATACTGAAAGTGCATATACAGTGTGTTCAAAAAAATTCCTAACTCGGAGTAAGTTATGAACACACCAACAGGGGCTGTGGAAACTCTGCTAAACATACCTCCGCTACACTTAATAGTAAAGCCGAGGGCAGTTAACGGAGCTTACAGAATTAGAATTCACTCGAGAGAGGATAAATGGAGAGATGGTCGAACCAAAATCTTCAAAGATATAAAAAACAACTCCATCCTTCGAATGGTGCCAAGCCGGACCAGCAAAAAGTTTACCATTAATAATACTTACAGGGTAGAAATCCCCGCAAGAGAAGCATGGGAACATGTAAATAGTCCGGTGGAAAAAGATGACATAGTCATGTATACATACGGATCCAAAACACCAAATGGAACCGGAGCAGGAATACATGGAGCTAAAGGACTGAGGCATAGTGATGCACGACGAGGCGAGAGTACTCTCGCATCTCGCCTCGTCTCGTTGCATTATGCGAGACGAGAACGAGATTGCAGTTTAAAATTCGAGGCGAGATCGATATAACAACTGCGAAAAGCGAGAAATCTTGCAAGATTCTCGCGAGAGTCTCGCAATAAAAACTATTTGTAACTTTATAGCTTTTATTCATAAATTCAATTAAAAATACACCGTATAACGAGTGGAGTCAACGCTAATTTGTGCATAGAACACGGAATGTGCAAATTATATGAATTCACTATATTCTTTGAGTCTATCTAGAGTCGATTATGGTATCGGTCCCAGACCGAGGAAATGCAAAATACAGACAAATTCGGTTTTGCATCCAGAACTAGTTTTCTCCAATAATTCATCCCAGTTAAAACCACGGTTAATAAAATTCTTATCACCTCTGAAAAGTATAGGATGTTATATTAAGCGTCATTGGGAGCCAACACGGAGAGAAGCGGAGTGATTGGTTGCCGGCGGGTCACCAGTGTAGCGGTTTTTTATGACTAAATCTTACTTAAATAGTAGCATATATTTAATGATAAAGTGTATGTTTTTTTAGATACAAAAAAATATTTTTTTAATTTTTAAATTTGTTTTACTTGTGACAGAATGTATTAACAGATGTTCGCATCATGTTCCGTATTAAAAGAATTTGATAACCAAAATTTAGTGTTTCGTCTCTATTATAGCACAAGTTATATGACTGCAAATACACGAAAGATGGTGCGATTGGTGCGAACTTGTCTCTTGTAGTTAAACTGTTACGTAAATACGTAGTGCGCAAGCGCATTTTTTTATAGCGAGACTCCCGTGCGAGAACGAGACGAGACCCAAAAAAAATGTGCGAGAACGAGAGCGAGATTACAGGTCCGAAAATGAGACGAGATCGATATTTTACATTTCTCGTCTAGTCTCGCCTCGCGTGCATCACTACTGAGGCACAATCAGTCGATTGGACTCGGGACTTATACGACAGTATTCCAAGCAGAATTGTACGCAATTTTAACCTGCGCCAAATTACTACTAGAGAGCCACTTTAGCAACAGAAGAATCTCTATAGTAACAGACAGCCAAGCCGCACTAAAAGCACTAGAATCCTGTGAGACAGAATCTGGACTTGTTCTAGAGTGCATCCACAGATTAAATGCACTAGGAGCGAGGAACAAATTGAAATTAATATGGGTACCCGGGCATTCAGAGATCGAAGGAAACCAGGTAGCAGATAGTCTGGCTAAGAAGGGGACAAGTTTTCCTTTCACAGCACCAGAACCGGCTTTCGGAATCTCAGCTGAGACAGTTAAGCTGGAAATAAAAACATTGCTGAATCACTGGTTGGGAGAGACACTCAAAGCTCTTCCTAAATGAACCAACCAAGAAAAGAACAGAACGTTTACTCCTAATGAGCAAACAAGACGTTAGATTAATAACAGGACTCCTAACAGGACACTGTCTACTAAACAAACACCTACACACAATGGGACTAACACAAAAACCAACATGCAAGGGGTGTGGTGAAGAGGAAGGAACCCCTCAGCACCTTATATGGCACTGTGAAGCCTTTACGAGCAGCAGATGTAATATCCTGGAGGCAGAAAAGATCCAGCAGGATATGCTAAAAGATTTAGATCTGAAGAAAACCCTGGAGTATATTAAACAAACAGGATTCCTAGAATAGGAGTAAATCTAGAGGGTACAATAGATCTGCAGGTCGCGGTACAGGGATCCACAGGAGACCACCTCTTGTAATATATTATAATAATATGCAGTTATGAACAAAGAAACGTATGTAAATTTAAAAACATTTAAGTAAATGTCAATTTGACATCAAAGTTTTTCTTCTTGAATCTTATTTTAGAAATGGAAACAAATTAGAAAACGGTGAATGTCAATGTACTGTATCCTTCTTTATTGTTTTTTCTCCTTAAAATTACATTTCAAGATCAATTTTGACATCTTGACTTTTGAATTGAACAATGATAAGACTTAACGTTTCTCTGATCATAGCCTACTCCGAATTAGGAATTTTATGGAACACCGTGTACTTACGTCTAGGTCCTCTATGTTGACGCAGGTCGTGTAGTTGGTCCAAGGTTTGCCGTTGACTCCGTACCAAGTGCCGTTTTCTTCGCAGGTTTTGAAGGCGTACCCTGCATATCACAAGAAGAGGAAAATATTAATATTTTTACCTCCCGTCATACCGTAGGTAAGGGAGGTAATGTTATCGGTTCAAAAATTCGATGGTGAGTTTTCAGTGAATAAACACGAATTAGGGTCCCTACAACACATTTTACTATTTTTACGATGATATCTGTGTGTCTGTGTGTGACGATTTTTCCCTCCGCGATACTCTTATAATAAACTTCCAAATAATTCTATTTTCCGTATTTAAGCTTTATGCATTCATATAAAGAGTTGATTAGATTTTGGGTAAAATTGGATAACCGGAAGTGATACTTTACTTGAAGCCCATAACAGTTTTTAAAGAAAAACTATATTAAAATATAATCCAAAACTTTTAAATTTTAGTATTTAAGACTTTTATATCAAGAGGAACAACATATTAGATTTTAACTAAAATTAATAAACCAGAAGTGATACTTTACTTGAAGCTCTGAACAGATTTTCATGAAAAATATATTATGATATATTCCAAAACTTGTCAAATTTGGTATTTAAGACTTTTGTATAAAGGGTAGCAACATATTAGATTTTGGCTAAAATTGATAAACTGGTAGTGATGCTTTATTTGAAGCTCTGAACATATTTTCGTGAAAAATATATTTATACAATCCAAAACTTTTCAAATTTGGTATTTAAGACTTTTATATTAATGAGAACGACATATTATTTTTTTTTCCTAAAATTGATAAACTGGAAGCAGTACTTTACAGAAAGCTATAAACAGATTTTCTTGAAAAAATATATTAAAAAATGATCAACAATTTATTAAATTTTGTATTTAAAACTCGTGTATAATTAGATTTTGACTATATCTGTATGATAAACCAGAAGTGGTACTTAATTTGGAGCTCTTAACGGGATTTTAGAGGAATCCATAATTTCATATTACAAACTTTTCTATTTATTGGAACAACAAATTAGATTTTATTTACAAACGATCAATCGGAAGTGGTACTTTACTTAAAGCTCATTGCTATTTTAAACATGGAATTGACGGGAAGTAATCTGCTGGCCACATCAGATTTTTACCTCCCGCTACCCTTTGTAAGGGTGGTATAGGGATCGTGCTAAAAATCGCATATCGAGATTTTGGTAAATGACCACGTTTTAAGGGCCCTACAATCCAATTTTAACATTTTCACGATGATGTCTGGGTGTATGTATGTGTGGATCCTCCACTCTAACTCAAATACTATTATTCACAAAATTTTGAAACCTTGTATTTAGAACTTTTTCTATACTGGAAAGAGCCCATTAGATTTTGGTGTAAATCGGATAACCGGAAATGGCACTTTACTAGAAGCTCAAAATAGTTTTTATTTGAAAAATACCTATATTATTTTTTCGATTATTACATTTTCTACAGATTTGCATTAATACCTTTTCTATATATTTTATGGATAAATTTATAAAATTATCTATAATTTAAATCCCGCAGCCTATGATTTACACAAACAAAACTCCTTGGTTACGCAGTTATTCAAATGTATGTAACTGACAGATAAATGTCACTGTCAAAGAAATAATCATTTCAAATTAATAATAGTAACGTTTTAAAAAGAAATAAGTAAATAGAACAATAGGAAAGGAAATCAATACAGCATATGTAAATATGTAGGTATGTATTTAGATTAATAAAAATTAACGATTCGCAATAATATTTAAGCTAATTTTCATTTTTGGATCAGTGAATTCTATTTTATCTCGGTGTCAGGTCGCGAATCTGGGGAACCGGGTTCGATCCCGACCGACGCCAAATATTTCCAATTTTAAATGGCACAAAATTGACCCCTTTGGTGCACTCTCCACGCCAGCAATGAGTGCCCGTGGGGTGACGCCTGGTAAGCGCCCACACGGTGCAAATATTTCATCATTACCGAATTCTGTATACAAAGCAGATTGGCACACCCAGCAATAGGTAATAAGCCGTGATGATATATTTATTTATTTATATAAAATTTAATCTTCATTTTATTATCGAAAAAGGTAGTTACTTGGATTAGATTAGACTAAATTTTAAGAAATAAACTGCTAAAATTAGAGTAAATTTCGCTAATCCAAAAATAAGGATTAGCTTAATCTTTTTTGTCACTCGGGCGGTACATGGCGGGAGGTATTGTGTTGGCCACACCTAGTGATGCACGACGAGGCGAGAGTACTCTTGCATCTCGTCTCGTCTCGCTGCATTATGCGAGACGAGAACGAGAGTGAGATTGCAATTTAAAATTCGAGGCGAGATCGATATAACAACTGCGAGAAGCGAGAAATCTTGCGAGATTATCGCGAGAGTCTCGCAATAAAGAGTATTTGTTACTTTATAGCTTTGATTCATAAATTCAAAGAAAAATGCACCGTACAGGGAGTGGAGTCAACAGTAATTGGTGCATAGAACACGTGAATGTGAAAATTATATGAATTGACTATATTTTTTGGTCTATCTAGAATCGAATGATATCGGTTGCAGAGCGAATAAATGCAAAATAAAGACTAAATTAAATCGGTTTTGCATCTAATAGAACTAGTTTTTCTCCAACATTTCAGCCCCTAATTCATCTCAGTTAAAACTACGGTTAATAAAATTCTTGTCGTTCCTGAAAAGTAAAGGATCTTATATTATGCGTCGATAGGAGCCAACACGGAGAGAAGCGGAGTGATTAGTTGCCAGCGGGTTCCCAGTGTAGCGCTTTTTTATGAGTAAATCTTACTTAAATAGTGGCATATAGTTAATGATAAAGTGTAGAAAGATTTAGTTACAAAAAATATATTTTTTAATGTTTAATTAGTTTTACTGATGACAAAATGTATTAACAGATGTTCGTATTGAAATAATTTGGTGACTAGAATTTAGTGTTTCGTCTTTTTATTATAGTTATACGACTGTAGATACACGGAAGACGAAACGATTGATGCGAACTTGTCTTTTGTAGTTCAACTGATACATAAATACCAAAGTAAATACGTAGTGCGCATGCGCTTATTTTTACAGCGAGACTCTCGCGAGACTCTCGCGCGAGAACGAGATGAGACCCAAAAAAATGTGCGAGAACGAGAGCGAGATCGAGATTGCAGGTCCGCAAACGAGACGAGATCGATATTTTCTATTTCTCGTCTCGTCTCGTCTCGCGTGCATCACTAGCCACACCAGATTTTTTATTTTGATAATTGTAATATTAAAATAGATTAATTTTAATATTTATTCTTATGAAAAAAAAAACAAATGTATTATATGTTCGTTCGTAATTTAGGAATCATTGGTCCATTAATTATTAATACATCGTCCATGCACTTAATAATATAAATAACATGAATTTTGATATATTTACATACAAAAACATCAATTATTCCATACTAATAAATCAGCTTTAGCCTCCTCTATATATGTCATCCGACAATGAGACTTGGGAAATCCAATAAATTTATTAAATATATCCAGGCCGCAATCAATCTGGCGGTGACAGCTTGATGGAGAGTCTCAGCGCCTCTATCGGCCACCGAACGAACCAGATATACCACTCGATAGATCTACGATACCCAGTAATTGTTTACGGGGAGAGACCGAGAATTGAATTGGAATTAGATATTGTCATTTTTATTCAAAGTTTGATTAATTTTCAAGGATGGGATAGTGTGATAGAACATGGAATCCACAAAGTCAATTCTTGCGGCTCGCGTCTCGTAGTAGTAACAGCAAAACAACCCCCTATACAGTGCCGACTTAAGACATTTTGCCGCCCGGGCAGTGGCGGATTTACACTTTTGCCGCTTAGGGGCTAGCAGCTATCTGCCGCCCCCTGTCGGCAGAGGCGTAAACTTTTAATTTTGGCTGTGGGTGCACTATTTTTATTTTAGATAAGTGTATATATTTTTATAAATGCAAAGTAAAAATGGCATAGTTAATTTATTATGCACATATTAAATTATACGTATATATGGCTTAACCATAGACTCCTGGTCCAAAAACAAAATGATAAATTTATCTATATCCGAAATTGTCCCATTTAGCAAATTCTGCTTCAAAGTGCTTCTAAAAAAATAATTTTGTGATTTGAATGAAATTTTGGTATGATAATCCATATGGACATAAGACATCTTTTCAGACGATATTTTTTGTTATTATTAGTGATCCACTATTCTATGTAATTTAGGTGTCACGAGCATGATTAGTTCATAACTTTTTTTAATCGACCGACATTATTACTACATATGAAATATAATAAACTGTTACGAAAATTACTGGGGGTTAGGGATGGATATCAATCTAGCGAATCGATACGAATCGAAACTTTTAATATCGATCTACCATCAGATCTAGATGCAAAATATCGATCTGCAATAAATAGATTACTTACAAAATTGAATTTCAGTTATACTGAGATGTTATAAAAAGGCAACGTTGTAAATTAAAATGGTTTAATTTGCTAATAATTCAGATAATACAACACAAACATGATGAATTGCCACAGACCAGAGACCAGAGAACGACAGAAAGAAGTGAAATAGTTAAGTCAAAAGTAAATCTAAAGTATAGATTATAACCGTACCAAGCTAAGAAATGATACAAAATCATATTTTAACGGCTTTTAATAAAAAAAGATCGATTCGTTCAGTAAAGGTAAACACCGAAAATACAACTTTCGATCGATATTTTTAAAAATTGGTTCAGAATCGTGGATCCCTACTGTGGGTGCTGGGCACCCACACTTTTACTTTCTGTGGGTGCGCGTGCGTCCGTGAACCCACGTAGTTTACGCCCCTGCCTGTCGGTGTCCCATTGTTGTCCAGGTTTACTCACACCTTGCTTTTGTCCAAAAAATATCCTCCAACCAGCCCCTATCCTTCCTTAGCTAACTTCTTATTTATTTATGCATTTCCGTTCTCTTTTACATTTTAATTTATTAATTTACCATTACAAAAACCTACGAACACTGGCCTAACAACGAAAAAATCTGATGTGGCCAGCACATTACCTTCCGTCAGTTCTATGTATTTTGTACAAATTTCATACGGAAAGTTCCTTGCTAAATTAAATATTCTATTTCTTGTACATTACCTTCCGGCAGTTGCGTGTATTTTATGCAAATTTCATACAGAAAATTATTATTTTGTGACGTTTTCTATATACAGTGTAATGTATCTGCAGAAATAAAAGATTTATTATTATTATTTCTTGTACATTACCTTAAAGCAGTTGTATGTATTTTATACAAATTCCATACAGAAAGCAAAAGATCCTATACCTATTTCCAGTAAAATTATAAGACAAACACATTATGTCAATTTCACTTGACACTAACATCAAAATTTTCTTAATAGTAGCTGTTTCCACAGCTATGGCTACTTTATGAAATTTAATTTCTTTATAATTTTTACCTTCCGTCACCTTTAGGTAAGGAAGGTATTGTCTTTGGTCAAAAAATTTGATGATGAGTTTTTAATCAATAAGCACGTTTTAGGGTCCCTAGAATACGAATTTACTATTTTTACGATGATGTCTGTATGTGTGTGTGTATGTGTGGATGTGTGTGTGCGTGGATGTGTGTGTGTGTGGATGTGTGTGTGTGTGTAACAAAATTTTCGTCTGCGATAACTCTAATACTACAGTTACAAAAATTATAATTTTTTCGTATACTTCTTCGTTACATCCATATGAAGAGCTGATTAGATTTTGATTACAATTGGTCAACCGGAAGTACCATCATTTGAAGATTTTAATAGTTTTTCTTGAAAAAACTATGTTAAATATAATTTTTTCACATTTGATGTTATTATAAATATTTTATTCTCTATACGATTTGGCTGCATTTTATACTTAATATTAAATGGATATAGAGTTAAAAAATTATAAAGAAATTATTTTTCATAAAGTAGCCATAGCTATGGAAACAGCTACTATATTAAGAAAATTCTGATTGAAAGATGTCAGTGTCAAGTGAAATTGACATAATGTGTTTGTCCTATAATTTTAGTGGAAATATAGGATCTTTTGCTTTCTGTATGGAATTTGTATAAAATACATAAACTGCTTTAAGGTAATGTACAAGAAATAATAATAATAATAAATCTTTTATTTCTGCAGATACATTACACTGTATATAGAAACCGACACAAAACAATAATAATTTTCTGTATGAAATTTGCATAAAATACATGCAACTGCCGGAAGGTAATGTACAAGAAATAGAATATTTAATTTAGCAAGGAACTTTCCGTATGAAATTTGTACAAAATACATAGAACTGACGGAAGGGAATGTGCTGGCCACATAAGATTTTGTTCAATGATGTGCGCTGTGCCGCACACTACAACTGTACCACCAGACCTTGTCCTGCCTACCCAGTTGCCCTGAGCAATACAGGCCTATGCCATATTAACGAATATTCAAAAATGCACTGCTCCAACTCACTAAAGGTGGGACGAAAAATTGGAAAACGTGCAAGCACAAACAGATCGTCTTTTCTTATTGGTTGCTCAAATTATGAACGAAATGCGTCTTTCGCGCAGTTCTATTTCTATTTGAGACGACAATGCAGTAGTGTTTACATGTGCTAAAATAAGAAATAGTTAAATATATTTAAAACAAAAAAATCTTGGTTATTGTTTTGATTCTATTCCGTTTTTTTGGCCCGTCAAAAAATTCGGTAATATTAAATTGGCCCGCCTAAGAAAAACTTTGGGAACCCCTGTAGTAAAGGATGTGCCAAAAAGGGTCACACATTCCACACGTTTACGAAAACAGTAAAAGATTTAAAAAATTCATTATACAGGTGATTCATCGGTCTGTCCTCTCTTTATAACTCTTTATTTTAAGTCAGATAGAAAAACTCTTCGAATATAATTTATATGATATAGTATTATCTATCTACGTACTATATCCATTTGTATACAGGGTGCTCCATTTAAGCGCAACAATATGTAACTTTATATTTCTTAATGGAACACCCTATATTTATTAATTTATTTTGATAGTAAATTAGATTCCCTTTAAAAAAGTATTAAGTAGTAAGGGGTCTAAAATTATAAATTAAGAAGTTATTTACCTTTATTCGTTGAATGATATGTTTCTACTATGTTATTATTAACAAAGTAAGCTATGGATAATTTGATCAATTGTTTCAAATTTAAACAAACAAGTTTTCCAAATACTCTTAGTTTATCATTGTTAATGTTGATGTGAAAATGAATAATACAAATTTTAGTAAAGATGAGATGGTTAATATAATATTTATAATAAAAAAATCTATTGAAGTTGAAGGACAAGTTTTCGAGCATTTATTATAATTTTGCATTATTTAGTCTGTCACTAAATTTTAAAAGCTTCTTTGGAATTAGTGTAATGTTTAAAATAAGTATTAATAAAAAAGGATCAAAATTTTGTATTATATATTGTATTGTATATTTTCCACTCTGAAATATTTTTTTTTATCAACGTAAATAACTTCTTAATTTATAATTTTAGACCCCTTATTACATAATACTTTTTTAAAGGAAATCTAATTTACTATCAAAATAGATAAATAAATATAGGCTGTTCTATTAAGAAATATAAAGTTACATATTATTGCGCTTAAACGGAGCACCCTGTATACAAATGCATATAGCACGTAGATAGACAATAATATATCATATAAATTATATTTGAAGAGTTTTTCTATCTGACTTAAAATAAAAGAGTTATAAATAGAGGACAGACCGATGAATCACCCTGTATAGTATAACCTACAGCAAAACAACCCTCCTATAGACCGGGAACTAGTGACACGCCTTCAAAACTTACTCGTATGTATATAAATGTTTTTTGAAAGTCCTAATACCAAAAATTGTCACTTACGATATGTGTCAAATCCCATGGCCATTGGGCAGCTTTGGTTGACAGTAACACCTGCTGGAGTGTCATTCCAACAAAGGAGAGTGTCAAACATCCCAGGACAATACAACCCTGAAACAAGGAAACACAAAATTAATATTTAAACCAGCATTAAATGTGAAAAAATTATATTTAACAGCGTTTTTCAAGAAAAACTGTGTGTGAGGGTACTTCCGGTCGACCAATTATAATCAAAATCTAATCAGCTCCTCATATGGATGTAACTAAGACGAATACGAAAGAGTTATAATTTTTTGAATTGTAGTATTTGAGTTATCTCATCCGAAAAAATCGCCACACACACATACATACAAACACACAGACACACAGACATCATCGCAGAAATAGTAAAATCGTATTCTAGGGACTCTAAAACGTCCTTATTCATTAAAACTCACCGTCGAATTTTTGACCAAAAATAATACTTTCCTTACCTAAAGGTATGACGGAAGGTAAAAATTATAAAAAAAATAAATTTCATACAGCAGCTAGCTAGCCATGGAAACCGCTACTATATTAAGAAAATGCTGATTGACAGATGGCAGTGTCAAGTGCAATTGACATGTGGAAATATAGAATCTCTTAGGTACATGAAATTTTCTGTAGTATTTGTACAAAATACATAGAACTGACAGAAAGTAATATACTTAAAATATAGAATCTTGTGCAGGAAAGTTTCTGTACGGAATTTGTACAAAATATGTGGAACTGACGGAAGGCTGGCTACATCAGATTTTTACCTTCCGTCACCTTTAGGTAAGGAAGGTATTGTCTTCGGTCAAAAAATTCCTGGTGAGTTTTTGATGAATAAGCACGCTTTAGGGTCCCTAGAATACGATTTTACTATTTTTACGATGATGTCTGTATGTGTGTGTGTGTGTGTGTGTGTGTGTGTGTGTGTGTGTGTGTGTGTGTTTGCGTGTATGTGTGTGTGTGTGTGTGTCTGTGTGTTTGTGTGTGTGTGTGTGTCCCTATGTGTGTATCTTCTTCTAATGCAATAATTCTAATACTACAATGCCAAAAATAATAATAACAGATTGTCTCACCGAGAATCAATGCCGGTCTTTAGACCTTGTGAGGCCGGATGCAAAATCTTTTTGCGGGGCCACTTTAAAATATCATGAAATAATTACAAAATATTTTTGTTAGGGTCGCCAGATTTATAATTTCACAATACGGGACATTATATCGATTGATTATAAATCTGTAAAAAATGTGCCGTAGGTGATTTTTTGAAAATTTTCAATGTCATTATTATGTATACTGTATATGGTTTGGTTACGAAAAATAAAATAATAATTTTTACCTTCCGTCACCTTTAGGTAAGGAAGGTATTATCTTTGGTCGAAATTCGGTGGTGAGTTTTTAATGAATAAGCAGGTTTTAAGGTGCCTAGAATATGATTTTACTATTTTTATGATGATGTCTGTATGCATTTGTGTGTGTGTGTGCGTGTAACAAAATTTTTGTCTACGATAACTCTAATACTACAATTCCAAAAATTATAATTCTTTCGTATTCCTCTTCGTTGCATCCATATGAAGAGCTGATTAGATTTTGGTTATAATTGGTCAACCGGAAGTACCCTCATTTGAAGATTTTAACAGTTTTTCTTGAAAAAACAATGTTAAATATCATTTTTTCACATTTAGTGTTATTATAAATATTAAAGAATATTTTATTCTGTATACGATTTGAATGCATTTTATATTTCATATTAAATGGATATAGAGTTAAAAAATTATAAAGAAATTAAATACCATATATTAGCCAGCTATGCTATAACTCTGGAAACAGCTGCTATATTAAGAAAATTCTAAATGAAAGGTGTCAGTGTCAAGTGCAATTGACAGTATGTTTGTGTTATAATTTTACTGTAAATATAGAATCTACTGTCAGAAACTTTCTGTATGGAATTTGTATAAAATACATAAGTACAACTGCCCTAAGGTAAGGTACAAGAAATAGAATTCTTTTGTAAGGAACTTTCTGTATGACATTTATACAAAGTACATAGAACTGACGGAAGGTAATGTGCTGGCCACATCAGATTTTTTAATTTAAGTTCATAATTTTATTGTTTATGATACAGTTAATTATTATTAAGTATTACAAAACTTTGGGTAAATGTATTTTTCCATAAACAAAAATTGTTGAAATTTGTGTCAAAACTTATGGTACTCGTATATACATACGTTATCGTCGAAATACACAATCCACAATATTGACAAAATATAAACTTAAAATCTCAACATATTTCATATGAGAGTAGAAAAATCTGTATATATTATACTTGACAGTAGATATTTTATATTTAAATTTCTCTAATACCGTATGTAACATGTTTTCGCTTTACATTTTATTGACTAGTTTACATATTTCTAAAATATCTTTTATTCATTTTTGGAAAATTTTATTTTATAAAATGCACATCTTTCAGACATATTTTACGTATGTTATACTTCAGTTTTTAAGTAGCATATGTATTAATACTCATAAGTAATATATTTTGTTGAAGATTGTTGGAAGACAAGGAAAAATATGCAAAGGGAAACAAAGAAAGCAATAAGACAACGTACAAATTAAGAAAATAAGCGAAGTTATTTGACAGAAAATGTACAACAAGACAAGAGGAATTCCAAATAATGTTGTCTAATAAAAATACCACGCATTTTGCACGTATAAGCGAACATACCTACATTTGCTTTTCATTAGACAGTATATCGTCTATTTTAAAGTTGTAAACAAAAACGTATGTACATACACATACGAGAGTAAAGCAATTAAAACACATATGATTCATATTTAAAAGAATTTTATTTTAAACATGTTCAATAATATAGTTTCGTTAAAAAGTAGGAACGTCAAATAAATATATATATATATATATATATATATATATATATATATATATATATATATATATATATATATATATATATATATATATATATATATATATTGAGCAGTTTTGAAGAATTATAAAAAAGAAACCAGGGTATATACTCATTATTTTTTTAAAATAATGTCTTTAAGATGGCGGCCGTTAGCTGCAATACATTGCTGGAGCCGATTTCTGAAGTTTTGAACAGCCCATTGATACATTTCGCGGGGTATCGCGTTTACTTCCTCAATAATCTGCTCCCTTAGCTCTAGCAGGTTTTGGAGGCGGCGTTTAAACACTTTTTCCTTTAGATATCCCCAAAGAAAGAAGTCTCGTATGCTTAAATCGGGCGATCGCGCAGGCCACCCCACGTCACCTCTCAAAAACACTAGACGTCCAGGAAACATTTCTCTTAAAGCGTTTAGAGAATTTCGGGCTGTATGGGCTGTAGCCCCATCCTGTTGGAACCAAAAGTCCCCTAATCCCTCTTCTTCAACAACCACTTCCAATCGCGGCTGCAGAAAATTTTGCAACATTGAAACATAACGCCCGGAATTTACGGTCTCACCTCCCTCTTCAAAAAAGTACCAGCCCATAACGCCAAATTGTGATACCTAGTGCAGCTGCATACTCCCACCACCACCCGGACACCTGCACCTCCAAGCTAATCAATTGGTTCTGCCGCAACCTATATATACCGTGTGTCTGTCTTAAAGGTGTACATAGGAAATTAACATGGGAAATCAGTTTTTTACAATTTATTGCTCGCCTAATTATTTTAAGCAAAAACGCGTCAATTGTGGCATACTGACAGTCGGTGATACTGAGGTTGTGGAAGTGAGAAAGTTACATAAATAGACAGATAGTGTGGTGAAAGGTGTGACTTCTGTCCGAACAGTTGAATATACAGACGCTGTTGAGTCAGTTGAGTATATAGATGTTGTGGAGCACGGTAGGCGGAAAGTTGAAAGAGATAGTGAAATAAATAGTGACATAAATAGTTGAAATAAATAATTAGTAATATAGTGGAAATAAATAAATAATGTTAGTGTTATCTAGTTATTTATAGTTTTAGTCTTAGTTAGTTTTTAATAATTGTTAAATATTGGTAGTAATTGTTATTATTTAGTATCTTTTAATATTTTTATTATAGTTTAATAAATATTTATTTTAATTAATAATAATTGTCTAATCTTTATACTTCATCCAAATAAATAAAAACGTTACAATATGTACCTTTAAATTTAAAATTTAAACAATTTTCTTTATTAGTATTATTAAATCATACTGTTCTTGTGTGTCATTCTACATAGAGAAGATAAAGGACTTTAAATAATTTACGTCTAGGATATTTATGACTTACATTTTAAGCCGTTTTATATGTAAAGACCTGCCCTATAAATTCTCCAGCCATTTTTCATACTTTGAGCATCGCATAGAAAATAAAAATTCACTACTGCTATTTCTCATTTTACATATTTTCCATATTTTTCATTTTACATGAACTTACATATGATGTTTTGTTCATGTTTTACTGCTAAAGGGTTACTGATAAAGGTGTGCCATTTAAATTTAATGTTACTTATCTTGGAATTTAAAAGATATAATCTTAAAATTTCGCATAAGATAGACTATAATTTTATGCAATATTATTTTTACAAATATATATTTTTAATAAGAAATATAAATTATATATTTTTCTAAATATCTCTAAAAATAAAGGAGATAATGACTTGTGCGGCATTGGATTCCTCGTAAAATTCTCTATAAGATAGGATATGTTTCATTTATTTAATATTATTTATAAGTTCAAAATTAATTAAAATATTTTATACATATCAAGAAAATATATATATTATGTAACATTTATTTCTGAATAATTATCTTCAAATAAACTTTTTTCAAAAATGAGAAATAAAGACGTTATTCAATAATTTATAAATTAATAATTCCAATATAATATTGGTATAGCCATCTGTTGACAATAATTATAAACAATCGATAACATTTGTTGAATGTAATATTAAGATATTTACTATATCCTTTGAAGAAAATTTATGAAAATTGGTGTACATATGTATTTTGACCCAGGGAATCGAGTTTTGATAAAATTAAAGCCGTACCTCCCGCCAATTAAAGAGTGGCTATTTCTCACCCAAAAATGGGTAAAGATACAAATTTGTCGATAGCACCATTGGATCCTACATACTTTCTTATATAAATTTCCCAATTTTCAAAATAACTACTTTATTGGTATAATAGCTATAAATAAAATAATAAAACAATATTTGAATACTTGTAAAGGGCATTGAACTATGATTATCAAAAATAATTAATTAAAAATGTACTTGTCAAAATATTTTAACAAAAACTTGTACACATATGTAATATTACTCAAGGAATCCATTTTTGACAAAATTATAGCTGTGTATTCAACCCTTAAATGGGTAGATATTTACCACCCAAAACTGGGTAGAGTTAAACAATTTTCGACTATACCATTAGATTCTCCGTACTTTCTCATATATGCATACCAGTTTTCATAATTTTCTAGGTAGGGATTTCTAAATAAACACAATTTAAATTTACCGCAAATCTCTGATATTTTTTGTGCGTGATCGTTGCGTCGCTTGCCCAAATTCTAAAACCTCCAAATTAATACTGCTAACGCCATCAATTGTGAAAATTATTAACCACATTTTTAGAGGACCCGCCCCCTATTTTTTTATTTTTAAATATATTTTCTTATTAAAAATTTAATAAAAGTTATTTTATTTTAGCCAAAAAATTAATTTTCACGTTCTTTTTGAATTCCAAAACCTCCAAATTAATACTGCTAACGCCATCAATTGTGAAAATTATTAACTATATTTTTAGAGGACCCCCCTATTTTTTTATTTTTAAATATATTTTCTTACTAAAAATTTAATAAAAGTTATTTTATTTTAGCCAAATAATTAATTTTCTCCTTTTTTTTAAATCCAAAACCTCCAAATTAATACTGCTAGCGCCATCAATTGTGAAAATTATTAACTATATTTTTAGAGGACCCCCCCTATTTTTTTATTTTTAAATATATTTTCTTATTAAAATTTTTATAAAAGTTATTTTATTTTAGCCAAAAAATTAATTTTCACGTTCTTTTTGAATTCCAAAACCTCCAAATTAATACTGCTGACTATTTATTATATCCTTTAGAGAAAATCTATGAAAATTGGTGTACATATGCATTTTGACCCAGGGAATCGATTTTTGATAAAAATAAAGCCGCACCTCCCGCCACTTAAAGAGTGGCTACTTGTCACCCAAAAATGGGTAAAGGTACAAATTTGTCGATAGCACCATTCGGTTCTACGTACATTCTTATATTAATTTCCCAATTTTCAAAATATTTAATTCACTGGTCTAATAGCTATGAATAAATTAGTAAAACAATATTTGAATATTTGTAAAGGTCATTGAACTATGATTGTCAAAAATAATTAATTTAAAAATATATTTGTCAAAATATTTTTACAAAAATTTGTACACATATGTAATTTTACTCAAGGAATCCATTTTTGGTAAAATTAAAGGTGTGCATTCAACCTTTAAATGGGTAGATATTCACCACCCAAAACTGGGTATCGTTAAATAATTTTCGACTCCACCATTATATTTTCCGTACTTTCTTATACATGTATACCAGTTTTTATAATTTTTTAGGTAGGGTTTTCTAAATAAACACAATTTGAATTTACCGCAAATCTCTGATATTTTTTGTGCGTGATTGTTGCGTCGCTTGCCCACTAAAATTCAGCAATTTTAATGCAAATACAAGTTAGGATATTGACTACATCCTTTGGAGAAAATTTACTAAAATTGGTAAACATATGTATTTTGACCCGAGAAATCGATTTTTGATAAAATTGAAACCGTACCTCGCGCCTATTAATTAATAGTTATTTGTTACCCAAAAATGGGTAGACGTACAAATTTTTCGATAGCATCATTGGATTCTACGTACTTTCTTATATAAATATCCCAATTTTCAAGATATATACTTTACGCCTCCTGGAAGAAGAAAAATAATTTATTTGGTACGTTTTTCATTAATATTTAGTTTTCGAGGCCCTAATGGTGTTATTCAAAACCAAAATAAATGTATTATTTCAACATAGCTGATACAGAACGCATTAGATTCGTCGAAAAATTCTCCATAAGATGGGATATGTTTCATTTAATATTTTTTATAAGTTCAAATTTAATTAAAATATTTTATACGTATGAAGAAAAAATATTATATTATGTAACATTTATTTTTGAGTAATTATCTTCAAATAAACTTTTTTCAAAAATGAAAAATAAAGACTTTATTCAATAATTTATGAATTAATAATTCCAATATAATATCGCTATAGCCACCTGTTGACAATAATTATAAACAATCGATGACATTTGTTAAAAAATGATTGATTTTCAGAAATTATTATCTAAAAGCAGAGGCATTAAATCGAAAAATATTTCAAATATAATTTGTTCAAAATATTTTATTTTAATTATTTATATATTAATATTAATTATATATGTACTATATTTGCAGATGTAAATGCTAAGTTAAATAAATCATATTGTCAAGAACTATATTTAAATAAAATAAATTATTCATTAAAACATATATAAAATAAAATAATAAATAGAGTTTGATACAATATTTATGCTGTAAAAAAAATAATTTGCGAAAATTAAATATATTTTAAGTTTTTTTCATTATCTCCGAAATTAAAACGAAAATAAAAAAAAGTTTCAATAAAATAATCCTTTATTTTCAATTACAAATCTTCTTTCTTATGACAAACATAGTCGAAATATTTTTAGTTTAGCCAAAAAATGGATTTTCTGAAATTGTTAATAACAAAACGATACAGCTACTGTAATCTATGGAGAAAATTATAAACTATATTTTAATGTTTTGGTGTATATTAAGTACGTTATTTATCGTGTAAATAGGAGAAAATCAATACTAACGATTTTATAATTGACCAATCAGATTTCAAGAAATAAAAATTATTTAAATAAATGTCATTTAAGTTTCGATAATTTGACATATTATAAAAAATTGTTATATTGTTTATTTTAAACATAGTAATCAATAATCTATTGATTAAAACATGATTTATTGTTTATTCTAAAATAAACATTTGTTGCTTGTTTTATTGTTGCTTACTGTGACACAGGATGTCACTACGTGTGTAATACACATATTTATGCTTCATATAAACCAGGACCGTAATTAAAAATTATTGTTATTTAATAGTTTTTAACAGACTTTTGGGCTGTAATTTATATTTATTTCAATAAAGATATGTTATTCGTAATTAAAAAATACAAAATAAAGGATCAAACTTGTTCTTTTATGTAGATATATTGTAATATTAGTTAGCACAAAATTTCCTGAATACGTTTTGTGTGTTAGTAACAAATATGTGTGGTATGCGAAATATAGTAGGCGCCTGGCGCTTAAATACCATTAGAAAACATTGGAATTTCTTGATAATTTGACTATATATTATAATTTTTCAATTATACATTGTTCTTGTATGTATTGTAGAGGTTTAATAAATATAATAATATACATATTATCCATTTTTTATTGTAATAAATACGATATTTTGTTATTACATTATACGAGTGTACAGGAAAAAACTATGTAATTGTTTATTAATATTATAAACCATAATTATTAACTATATCTTATTATAAATATTGTACTAATAATACAGTTTATAGAAATAAACATTTAATACAAATTAAATAAAAATTATTATTTATAACATTGACAAGACACTTAAAAATTTTTATCTTGAATTTTCTTAGCTAAATTTTCATAAAAGCTAAATGTGTTATATACTAAAAGAATCAGCATAAAATTCTGAGTATAAAAATATAAAATTCATACACAATAACTATAAAATATCTCTAAAATCTTATACAATTCATTTGACTCATTTGGATTATTTTCATTTACAATTTTCAGTACAAAATTTTCATTAAAAAATAATAAATTATACATGAATATATTCTGCATGAATCAATGAATAAAATAATACTAAATACTTGTACTAAAATAATAAATTAATACTAAAATTAGTTGTCTAGTCTTTGGTTAAGATCTGCCTCATATTAGGTTCTCTGATGTCATCTGTTTGAGTTTTGTCTGCTTTGATTCGTCCCGCAGTCTATGTCCACATAAAAATCAACCCCTGCAGTTTAATCCTGTGATATTTCATCCCTTAAACAACTTTATTCTTCGTTGGACAGCTTCAAACATTTGTAATGTTTGTATTTTGCCATTTAGCGATACCTGAAATATATTTGCATATCTATTGTTTAAAAAAAAATCTTACCTAAATATCACCTTGTAGTAAATTAAAAGCTGTTCAAATTAGTTTTGTTTTGTTTTAGTCATGTGTATTTGTTTATTCATCAGCTGTCATTTCATATTATAGGTTATAATTATTGTTAATAACTATAATTAGTTCATAATTTTCCCGAAAGATGCCACAATTGGCTGAACCAGCATAAAATAAATTGTTTTTTGATGAATATATATTTCAAAATTAATTTTTGGTAAAAAATAGTTCATAATTTTCTCCATAGATTACAGTACCTGTGTCGTTTTGTTATTAACAATTTGAAAAAATCCTTATTTTGGCTAAGCTAAAAATATTTCGACTATGTTTGTCATAAGAAAGAAGATTTGTAATTGAAAATAAAGGATTGTTTTCTTGAAACTTTTTTTATTTTCGGTTTAATTTCGGAGATAATGAAAAAAACTTAAAATATATTCATTTTTCGCAAATTAATTTTTTTACAGCATAAATATTGTATCAAATTCTATTTATTATTTTATTTTAAATATGTTTTAATGAATAATTTATTTTATTTACCTATAGTTCTTGAGAATATGATTTATTTAATTTAGCATTTACATCTGCAAATATAATAACTATGTCATTAATATTAATATATAAATAATTAAAATAAAATATTTTAAGCAAATTATATTTGAAACATTTTTCGATTTAATGGCTCCGTTTTCAGATAATAATTTCTGAAAATCAATAATATTCAACAAATGTCATCGATTGTTTATAATTATTGTCAACAGATGGCTATATCGATATTGTATTGTTATTATTAATTCATAAATTATTAAATAACATCTTTATTTCTCATTTTTGAAAAAAGTTTATTTGAAGATAATTATTCAAAAATAAATGTTACATAATTTGATATTTTTTCTTCATATGTATAAAACATTTTAACTAATTTTGAACTAATAAATAATATTAAATAAATGAAAAAAAAGTAGTTCATAATTTTCTCCATAGATTACAGTAGCTGTGTCGTTTTGTTATTAACAATTTCAGAAAATCCATTTTTTGGCTAAACTAAAAAGATTTCGACTATGTTTATCATAAGAAAGAAGATTTGTAATTGAAAATAAAAGATTGTTTTATTGAAACTTTTTTTTATTTTCGTTTTAATTTCGGAGATAATGAAAAAAACTTAAAATATATTCATTTTTTTGCAAATTAATTTTTTTACAGCATAAATATTGTATCAAACTCTATTTATTATTTTATTTTAAATATGTTTTAATGAATAATTTATTTTATTTAAATATAGTTCTTGAGAACATGATTTATTTAACTTAGCATTTACATCTGCAAATATAGTAATTATATAATTAATATTAATATATAAATAATTAAAATAAAATATTTTGAGCAAATTATATTTGAAATATTTTTCGATTTAACGCCTCTACTTTTAGATAATAATTTCCGAAAATCAATAATTTTCAACAAATGTTATCGATTGTTTATAATTATTGTCAACAGATGGCTATACCGATATTGTATTGGAATTATTAATTCATAAATTATTGAATAAAGTCTTTATTTCTCATTTTTGAAAAATGTTTATTTGATGATAATTACTCAAAAATAAATGTTACATAATATGATATTTTTTCTTCATATGTATAAAATATTTTAATTAATTTTGAACTTATAAAAAAATTAAATAAATGAAACATATCCTATCGTATAGAGAATTTTACGAGGAATCCAATACGTTCTGTATCATCTACGTTTAAATAATACATTTATTTTGGTTTTGAATAACACCATTAGGGTCTCGAAAGCTGTAAAAATTAATGAAAATCGTATCAAATATACTATATATCTTCGGCCACGAGACGAGAAGTAAATATTTTGAAAATTAGGATATTTATATAAGATAGCACATAGATTCCAATGATGCTATCGACAAATTTGTACGTCTACCCATTTTTGGGTAACAAATAACTATTAATTAATTGGCGGGAGGTACGGTTTCAATTTTATCAAAAATCGATTTCTCGGGTCAAAATACATATGTTTACCAATTTTAGTAAATTTTCTCCAAAGGATGTAATCAATATCATAACTTGTATTTGCATTAAAATTGCTGAATTTTAGTGGGCAAGCGACGCAACGATCACGCACAAAAAATATCAGAGATTTGCGGTAAATTCAATTTGTGTTTATTTAGAAACCCCTACCTAAAAAGTTATGAAAATTGGTATACATATATGAGAAAGTGCGGAGAATCTAATGGTACAGTCGAAAATTGTTTAACGCTAACCAGTTTTGGGTGGTGAATATCTACCCATTTAAGGGTTGAATACACAGCTTTAATTTTCCCAAAAATGGATTCCTTGAGTAAAATTACATATGTGTACAAATTTTTGTAAAAATATTTTGACAAGTATATTTTTAAATGAATTATTTTTGACAATCATAGTTCAATGACCTTTACGAGTATTCAAATATTGTTTTACTAATTTATTTATAGCTATTAGACCAATAAAGTAGATATTTTGAAAATTGGGAAATTTATATAAGAAAGTACGTAGAATCCAATGGTGTTGTCGACAAATTTGTACCTTTACCCATTTTTGGGTAACAAATAGCCACTTTTTAATTGGCGGGAGGTATGGCTTTAATTTTATCAAAAATCGATTCCCTGGGTCAAAATACATATATACACCAATTTTCATAAATTTTCTCCAAAGGATGTAGTAAATATCTTAATATTACATTCAACAAATGTGATCGATTGTTTATAATTATTGTCAACAGATGGCTATACCAATATTATATTGGAATTATTAATTCATAAATTATTGAATAAAGTCTTTATTTCTCATTTTTGAAAAAAGTTTATTTGAAGATAATTACTCAAAAATAAATGTTACATAATATATTTTTTCTTCATAAAGCTTGTAGACTTGTACAGTGTTATAATATTAATTTGTTTTTTTACCTCCCGCTACCCTTGGTACGGGAGGTATAGGGATCGTGCTAAAAATCGCATATCGAGATTTTGGTAAATGAGCACGATTTAAGGTCCCTAGAATCCAATTTTAAGATTTTCACGATGATATCTGTGTGTATGTGTGTATGCGTGTGAGGATCCTCCACTCTAACTCAAATACTATCATTCAGAAAATTTTGAAATCTTGTATTTCGAACTTTTTCTGTACTGAAAAGAGCCCATTAGATTGTGGTGAAAATCGGATAACCGGAAATGGCACTTTACAAAAAGCTCAAAATAGTTTTTCTACGAAAAATACCTTTAAATGTTATTTTTTCGAGATTAATGTTATTATAAAAATTAAAGATTATTAAATTTTCTATAGATCTACATTAATAACTCATCCTGTATAAGGTACACTATCTAAAAAAATCTGATGTGGACACCACACGACTTCCTTGTACGCAAGACCAATATGAAGATGAAGTATAGACCCAATTATAAAATTGCACGTGTTTGACGTAATTTGACATTAACATCTATTTTTTTATTTTTTTTTTGATATTTTTTTGTCATAATCCATAGCAAGCTTCATTACAAAAACCAAAAAGTATATAAGTTTTAAATTTACATATCTCGCTTATACAAAGGGCTAATTTAATAATACTTGATGTGCTAGACGCAGAATTTAATTCTCTAAAACTCTTATTTGAAGCATTTATTTCTAAAATCAAAATGAAACCATTTTATTCAAGAAAAACTGTTAACAACTTCAGGTTATATATCACTTCCGTTTAGTCGGTTTTAACCAAAATCTGCTATGTTATTCCAATTGATATAAGTCTTATATACCAAATTTGAAACATTTTGGATTACCTATATTTTAATATAGTTTTTCATTAAAATCTATTATAGGCTAAAAATAAAGTACCATTTCTGGAAATTATGTAACGACCAAAAAGGGAGGTGCACAACTAGATATAGAAGTCCTAAATACAAAATTTCAACTTTCTACGGCTTACCGTTTTTAAGTTATGCGAGATGCGTACGTACGTACGTACAGACGTCACGACGAAATTAGTCAGAATGGATTCAGGGATGGTCAAAATGGATATTTCCGTTGAAATCTCAAAACCGAATTTTTTCACGATTACAATACTTCCTTTACTTCTTACAAGTAAGTAAAAAACTAAGTCGTTCAATAATATATTTGCATATATACATTAAGTTTTTTTTTATATACCAAGATTGTGATTGATTACTCAACCCTTAAAGTAGACTTGACATATTGTAATGGAGGATTAACATATTATATTATACTAAGTATATAGAAAAATGTGTCAAATAATGTTTTCCATAGCAGTAATGTACGTAATGTTTGTCAAAATATGCATTTATATTGTAATTGTAAACATAATAATTTATTCATTAATATTAACATTGTCCCATCAAAGTATTTAGTTGTTTTCATTCTGTAAAACACTTATGATATGCATTTCCTTCAGTTATTTTTTCTCTTATGGTGTTAAAATATCTTGTAATAATTTCGAAATAGACAAAGATATCAAAAAATATTTCGAATAAAAATTGTGTGAAATACAATCATACTTATGTTTATAACGATATAAATTATTGGAATATGACCATGGGTCAAAGTCAAGAATACAAAAATATAATATACTAAAAATAAATATGTTCTTAAAAATATAAAACAACATAAATATTTATGGAAAAAAATTACAATACAGTAATAGTACATTGCTAACCGAGGTGGAAAGTGTTTCATTACTGTCGAGGGCGAAGAGAGCTGACCAAGGCGCGAAGGTTAACAATAACTAACTTCCCAACTTTTTAAAAGTCAGAAATCATTATATTACCAACTGATTGTGAATAAACAACATTACCTACTTATTCTTTTTCCGAAAATGCTAATTTAAAATTCCTTGCATCTTTGGCAAATTCATTTAGAACTTCGTCTATATATTTTTGTTCATTTTCGCTTATGTAATCGCGATGGAGGCTCATCATACATAAACCGTCTAGCCGATCTTCGCTAATAGTAGATCTAATCCATGTTTTCACTCTTCTTAGAGTGCTAAAAGATCTTTCCACAGTGCATGTAGTTGGAGGAAGACAAATTAAAATTTCTAAAGCTTTGGAGATTGCTGGGTAAAATGTACAATGTTGTAAAAGTTCTGTTACAGGAGTTTCTTTAGTAATAATCATTTCTTTATTTGAAACCCAATATTCGTGCCATGCTAAAGCTTCTTCAAAAAAATTGTTAATTTTATAATATGAATGAATCTCTTGAGCTAGTTTAGTAAAATTATTATAGTTTATTTGTTTTAAATTAATCGGATGCAAATTATAGAGCAAAAAGGCAACATTATCATCTTTCGAAAACCGAGAATTTAAAGAACTAATTAAAAAATCTAAGTAATTTATAAAAATTGCTTCTTAAAAATATTCTCGCACAGAATTAGCTTCGTAGTTTGCACGGTGAATTTGTCTTCCACCACTAGCGACTCTCGGCATTTTTCATTCAAGATCAAAATTTTGTGCAACTTCTTCAGCGCTATTAAATAGTTCAGTAAAAATTATTTCTATATCAGAGTTCCTATGTTTATTAAATATATCCAATAAGTGATTAATATGTTTCTGTAAAGCTAGCACATCAACAGAAATACCCTGCAAAATATTTGTTACGGGTTCCAGAAGTGCCGAATATTTAGAAATTATTTTAAGGGAAACAATGAAATAGCTCTCAACAGTAGCACTTGATAGTTGTTGTGCTCCTAATCTAGTAGCACGATTAACTTCAGCTATGGTATTGGTAATATTTTTATTTATAATTTGTACTGCGGATGTATCTGTTAAATTATGTGAGCGCGAAGCTGACGCTAACTTCATAATGAAGATTTGAACGTTAGGAAACAGAACGAAAGAAGAAAACAACAGGGCGATGTATGTACATTAGGATGCGACATAAGTAGCCGTGGCAAAACAATTAAAAATGGTAACTTTGCTTTTAAAATTCTTAAAATAGAGAAAAGCCAGGGGGGGGGGCAAGCGCCCCCTCTTGTCCCCCCCCCCCCTATGGGCGCCCATGAATATGACATTTGATTAAATATTTCAAAAAAACTGATAACATCTTCAAGTAAACACTCATTTATCGTTATTCAATTCTTCTCAAAATTTAACAAATTATTCTTGTATTTTTATAAACATTAAATACCAAATTTCATCCTATTTCTTATATTAATTTGTAAGATATTAATTAATTTCTATAAAAATAATATTTATTGTTCCCGTATTTGGAATCCAAGCAAGCCAGGCTTTTGCCTGTTCGCGCCAAGCAGCCACGCTGCCGATCGTATTTTGTCAGTAGTAAACAAACATCCATATTGCAGTGTTCGTGGACTATTTTTCTATAATTTTCGTGAATTATAAGTGATTTATTAATAAATATTGTTGTTAACAAACTCTGTATGACTTTGTGAGTGTGTTTATGTATAATATGTGACTGAAACTGTAAAATTTGTTGTGAAAATTGGCAAAGAACATTGTGTGATTCCTCGTACGAGATACATGATGGCGTCTTTCAAGGTAGGGTGAATTATTTTTTTATTTATATCATTGTTTGTTTTATTTTATTGTTCGTTTCATTGTTATTACGTCGAAATATGAAATGAGAATACGCATACAATATTTTTTATTATATAGGTAATATAATTGGACATTGTAAAGAAAATATCGACTTTTGATTTCGATTAATTATTGTTAACATTTAATTTACATTACATTACAAGATATTTATCCACGTTTATAAATAAAGTTACTTAGGGTGGAATTCGTAGACATTTCCTCGACTCTTCCTCCACTCATCCTTTCCTAAGTATGAGTCGAGGTTGAGTGAAATCTATACTCATAAATGAAATTCATAAATGTCAGTACTGAGTCACTCACTCAAGTCGGAATGGAGTATGAGTCGAGGAAAAGACTTCTTTTTACCTCCCGCTACCCTTGGTAAGGGAGGTATAGGGGTCGTGCTGAAAATCGCATATCGAGATTATAAAATTATCTATAATTTAAATTCCAGAGTCTACGCTTTAAACAAACAAAACGCAGTTATTCAAATGTACGTAACTGACAAATAAATGTCATCAAAAAATTAATCATTTCAAAATAATATTAGTAACGTTTTAAAAAGAACAAATCTGATGTAGCCAACACCAAACCTCCCGCTAGTCCTGCTATTTAATTTTTATTAATTTAATTATATATATATATATATATATATATATATATATATATATATATATATATATATATATATATACACTATTATTCACGAAAGATGACTATTCAAGGTCATTTGTGAGCCGTCTGATATAATATTAATTGCAGATAACTTCATTGCATTTCGTTTGCATAGGCGTGCAACATGAAATATTTATGGACACATTTTACCTGAAAAAATAAGAATAATTCATTTGAAAATTATGTTTCTTTCTAAATAATGCCTTTCTGAAAGATTTATGTTCTTCACTTATGTTTTTGCAAAATACAAAAACATAGACCTAACTTATAAACCAATGAATAATAATTTGATTTAAACGTCAACGCCACTGGGTAAATATTAACACAGAGGGCAGTGCAGTAGATAATTAGGTATCTGTAATTCTACGACATATGTCATTATTATTTATAGTGTGTTAGAAAGTAATGGCAGTATTTACGTATATCTGTCACACCACATAAATTAAATAGACATAGGTCAAATAATCTTTCTCTTTCTAATACAAAATGTTGCTAAGCTACTGCTGTAAAGTGTTGTGTATTCTTTCTTCGAACAAATGACCTTGAATAGTCATCTTTCGTGAATAATAGTGTATATATATATATATATATATATATATATATATATATATATATATATATATATATATATATATATATATATACTTACATATTTAGTTATTGCGGAAACTGTATTAAGATCCATTCCATATAACTATGGTTCTATTTACTTCTTTCTTTTCAAAACGTTATTATTATTTTAATTTGAAATACTTAGTTCATTGACAGTGACATTTACCTGTCAGTTACGTACATTCAAGATATGAAATGTGTAACCAAGGAGTTTTGCTTGTTTAAAGCGTATGCTCCGGGATTAAATTTATAGATAATTTTATCAATTTAACCATAAAATGTATAGAAAAACTATTAATGCAAATCTGTAGAAAATTTAATAATCTATAATTTTTATAATAACATTAATCCCGAAAAAATAATATTTAAAGAAAAACTATTTTGAGCTTCTAGTAAAGTGCCATTTCCGGTTATCCGATTTACACCAAAATCTAATGGGCTCCTTCCATTACAGAAAAAGTTCGAAATACAAGGTTTCAAAATATTCTGAATTATAGTATTATTTGAGTTAGAGTAAAGGATCCACACACACATACACACAGACATCATCGTGAAAATGTTAAAATTGGATTCTAGGGAGCATAAAACGTGGTTATTTACCAAAATCTCGATATGCGATTTTTAGCACGATCCTTATACCTTCCTTACCAAGGGTAGCGGGAGATAAAAAGTAAATAGAACAATAGAAAATGAATTCAATATAGTATAGATTAGTGACTTCTATTCTATCCCGATATTTAAAATTTAAACTTTATTTTATTATACCTTAGGTGGCTCAATGGCTAGAACAACGCCTCATGTCATGAGTGCCCTCGGGGCTCTGGGTTCGAATCTCAATAAGCATGGATGTGTGTGAATGTGAACCCACTCTGTAATTGGGATTTAATCCTGTTGAGGAGTTTAAAAAAAGGTAGTTACTTGGATTAGATTAGACTATATTTTAAGAAATAAAGTGTCAAAATTAGAGTAAATTTTGCTAATCCAAAAATAAGAATTAACTTAATCTTTTTTGTGACTCGGGCTGTAAATGGCGGGAGGTATTGTGTTGGCCACACCAGATTTTTTAATCTGAAGGAAAGCTTAAGGTATCAATTAACTTCACTCGAAATTTTCCTCAAAACATATTTATAACCGGAAATGGCACTTTACTTGAAGCTCAAAATAGATCTTCTTCGAAAAATACCTTCAAATGTTATTTATTCGAGAATGTGTTATTATAAAAATTAAAGATTATTAAATTTTCTACAGATTTGCATAAATACTTTTTCTATATATTTTATGGATAAATTTATAAAATTATCTATAATTTAAATCCCGGAGTTTACGCTTTAAACAAGCACAACTCCTAGGTTACACAATTTATATCACAAATGTATGTAACTGACAGATAAATGTCACTGTCAAAGAACTAATCATTTCAAATTAATAATAGTAACGTTTTAAAAAGAAAATAGTAAATAGAACCATAGTTATATGGAATGGATCTTAATACAGTTTCCAGCATAACTAAATATGTATATAAATTTAAATTAATAAAAATTAAATAGCGGGAGGTATTGTGTTGGCCACATCAGATTTTTATATTATATTGTAGTATATTATATAAAAAATTTAATAGCATTTTAAAAGTTTTGTTATGGGAGGGGGGGTATAATATAGTTGCCTATGGGCGAAAAAAGTCATAATCCGGCCCTGTTCATAACATATTGAAACAGATTACATATTAAACTTGCAAATTTCCATTCCAGCAATAATTTTATATTCTTCTTATTTTCTGTAATTCATCATCACTGTAAGGGACTGTCTGGTCGAGGCGAGAAAACTGCACAAAAAACTCGTAATGAGAATGTACGTAATGTTCTTTTTCTGTATTGACTTTTCATCTCATTCTCATGGCAGTCTAAACTCTCTAAACCATTTAGGCTGTCTTTATAGGTTTAAAAACAACATTGGGTAATAACAAAGCTGATGGCGAGGATCTAAATTCTAAATGGATTGTTGTGATAGAATCCTGGCGAAAATTGAAATCCTAGATACACAACCCCGAAACGAAATTTTTTGCTTTATTTTTAAATGATTACGATTTTTACCTCCCGCTACCCTTGGTAAGGGAGGTATAGTGATCGTACTAAGGTCCATAGAATCCAATTTTAACATTTTCACGATGATGTCTGTGTATGTGTGTGGATCCTCCACTCTAACTCAAATACTATAATTCAGAAAATTTTGAAATCTTGTATTTCGAACTTTTTCTGTAATTAGATGCATTAGATTGTGGTGAAAATCGGATAACCGGAAATGGCACTTTACTAGAAGCTCAAAATAGTTCTTCAAAAAATACCTTTAACTGTTATTTTTTCAAGATTAATGTTATTATAAAAATTAAAGATTATTAAATTTTCTATAGATTTGCATTAATACTGTGTCTATATATTTTATAGATAACTTTATAAAATTAACTATAATTTAATTCCAAGAGCCTACGCTTTAAATAAACAAAACGCAGTGTTATTCAAATGTATGTAACTGACAGATAAATGTCACTATCAAAGAACTAATCATTTCAAAATAATATTAGTAACGTTTTAAAAAGAAAAAAGTAAATAGAACAATAGAAAAGGAATTCAATACAGTTTCCAGCATAAGTAAATATGTAGGTATGTATTTAGATTAATAAAAATTAACGATTCACAAAAATGTTTAAGCTAATCCTTATTTTTGGATTAGTGAATTCTATTCTATCCCGGTATTTAAAATGTAATCTTCATTTTATTATATAGCTCCGGTGGCTCAATGGTTAGAGCAACGCCTCATGTCATGAGTGCCCTCGGGGCTCTGGGTTCGAATCCCACTAAGGCATGGATGTGTGTGAATGTGAACCCACTCTGTAATTGGGATTTAATCCTGTTGAGGGGTTTAAAAAAAGGTAGTTACTTGGATTTAGATTAGACTATATTTTAAGAAATAAACTGTCAAAATTAGAGTAAAATTCGCTAATCAAAAAATAAGGATTAACTTAATTTTTTTATGACTCGGGCTGTAAATGGCGGGAGGTATTGTGTTGGCCACACCAGATTTTTTAAATACATGGTATATCATATTTTGCAGGCTGTTTTCTCCCGTTTTGACTGCCAATAATAGTTGTGCATCAAATGTCACTCAAATTTATATTCTGAAAATAAAATATATGGTCTCCTAAATATTCAGTTCAAATATGAAACAGAAAGTATTTGACTGAGTGTATATAAAGATAAAATATAATATATTACACTTCCCCTACTGCTTGTCACTCAAATTTATATTCTGGAAATTAAAGCATATGGTCTTCTAAATATTTAGTTCAATTATGAAACAGAAAGTATTTAAATGAGTGTACATAAAGATAAAAAATAATATATTACTCTTCGCCTACTGTTTGCCACTCAAATTTATATTCTGGTAATAAAAGTATATGGTCTCCTAAATATTCAGTTTAAATATGAAACAGAAAATATTTAATTCAGTGTACAAGTTATAAAGAAATTAAACTTCATAAATTAGCCAGCTATGCTAGATACAGATACTATATTAAGAAAATTCTGATTGAGAGATGTCAGTGTCAAGTGCAATTGACATATTCGTAGTATATTTATGTTATAATTTTACTCGAAATATGGGATCTTTTTGCTCGAAACTTTCTGTATGGAATTTCTATAAAATACATACAACTGTCGAAAGGTAATGTACATACAAGAAATTTAGAATCTTTTGCAAGGAACTTTCTGTATGGATTTTATAGAAAATACATACGCATTTATGAAAATTCTACCGGTAGATACCGCATCTACCGACTGTGTTCGAAAACACGAGTGATAAAAGGTTACTGTGTTCGAAAATTGTTCAAGGATCTAATCTCAAAAAAAGGTAGTGATGCAAAGCGAATCACGCCCGTTAAAAGTGTTCAAAATAGGACTCTGCTCAGTTTGTTAACTACGTCAAATTTCTAACCTGTTTCAAATCTTCAATTTTTTTTATAGGTTATGGATCTACCCTGTTTATCACTTGCGTTCTTAAAATGTCGATTCCGGTAGCTATAACCTGATAAAAAGCTGTTTACCGGTAACAGTTCACCGGTAGAATTTTCGTAAATACCTCAAATAACTGACGGAAGGTAATGCGCTGGCTACATCAGATTTTTTATTAATTATTTTATTAAATTGTTTATTCAATTTAAAAATTACCCCCAAAATATTGAATTCCTGAATTTGATTTATTTTAAACAATGGCTTGATATGATTTCATTAGAAGCCGGAAATTGAATTTAAGAACAAATGGCTGCTATTTGTATGCATAGTGAACCCCGCCCCAAAAGTCCACAATAATGTTATAATATAGCTATCGAGGGATAGCAATAAATTTTGCCCTTTGTATTGATGTCAAGCGTTAGTTTTACTTTTCATTTTATGAAGTTTCAATTATTTGCAGAAATTCATTTTAGATAATAATGGAAATTAATCAGTATTGTCTGTAAATTCCATTAAAAGATAATGAAGATTTGAAACATTGTTCTACATTTACATAATAAATAAGTTGACATCTCTTTTATTCATATGAATTTGGTGACAGTTCTCATTACAGGCTGTTCGATCTCGTCTCGTATTCGGATCTGCAATCTCGATCTCGCTTTCGTTTTCGCACATTTTTTTGAGTCTCGTCTCGTTCTCGCGCGTGAGTCTTGCAAGAGTCTCGCTATAAAAATAAGCGCATGCGCACTACGTATTTACCTCGGTATTTACGTATCAGTTGAACTACAAAAGACAAGTTCGCACCAATCGTTCCGTCTTCCGTGTATTTACAGTCGTATAACTATAATAGAGACGAAACACTAAATTCTAGTCACCAACATATTTCAATACGAACATCTGTTAATACATTCTGTCATCAGTAAAACTAATTAAACATTAAAAAATATTTTTTTGTAATTAAAAGTTTCTACACTTTATCATTAACTATATGCCACTATTTAAGTAAGATTTACTCATAAAAAAGCGCTACACTGGGAACCTGCTGGCAACCAATCACTCAGCTTCATTCCGTGTTGGCTTCTATCGACACTTAATATAAGATCCTTTTCAGGGACGACAAGAATTTTATTTACCGTAGTTTTAACTGAGATGAATTAGGGGCTGAAATGTTGGAGAAAAACTAGTTCCATTAGATGCAAAACCGATTTAGTCTTTATTTTACATTTTCTCGCTCTGCGACCGACATCATTCGACTCTAGATAGACTCAAAAAAATATAGTCAATTCATATAATTTTCACATTCACGTGTTCTATGCACGAATTACCGTTGACTCCACTCCCTGTACGGTGCATTTTTCATTGAATTTATGAATCAAAGCTAAATAACAAATACTTTTTATTGCGAGACTCTCGCGAGAATCTTGCGAGATTTCTCGCTTCTCGCAGTTGTTATATCGATCTCGCCTCGAATTTTAAATTGCAATCTCGCTCTCGTTCTGGTCACGCATAATGCAACGAGACGACACGAGATGCGAGAGTACGTACTCTCGCCTCGTCGTGCAACACTAACCACATCTATAAATAGCTATTTATCTAATAAGTTGCGAAAGAAATGTGTTTTAAGCACGCGACGTGAAAATTATCCTACGAGGCGTAGCCGAGTTGGATAACACGTCTAGTGCTTAAAACACGATTTCGCAACGTATTCCATACAAGATTTTTTATACTAGAGTTTTAAAACAGATTATCTATATTTATTCTCATATGTCATCATTTTGAATTTTTCAAAATTTAAAAGTAGGCAGGCATCAGTTTCATCTTTTTGTAGCTATGGGATTCAATATGTTGTTTAATAAACATTGATGTCAACGTGCTCAGTGTATAATTTTTCTTGAGAGTTTTTGGTAATAAATTTACTTAAAATGAGTGACTCAGAGATGAGTGACTCAGAGATTGACTCTGATATTGAAAATGATGCAGAGGCTGCATTGGCTACACTGGTTCCAGGAAAATCAAAAAAATTGTATAAAGAAACTTACAAAAAATTTGACAGTTGGTGTGCGGAGAAAAACGTTGGGCACATTACAGAAAAGGTAGTTTTAGCCTATTTTTCGAAATTATCATCCATTTATAAGCCATCCACTTTATGGAGTAATTACTCTATGCTCCGAACTATGATATACCTTAATAAGAATGTGGATATAAGTAAATTTACCAATCTTATTGCATTCTTAAAAAGAAAAGCTAGTGGATATAAGCCTAAAAAATCAAAAATATTCACTAAGCAGGAGATAGTTCGTTTCATGAAGGAAGCTAATGACAAGGATTATTTATTGGCAAAGGTTGTGTTAATTGTTGGAATCTATGTGGCATGTCGCCGGGAGGAACTTACGTTTTTACGTGTAGGAGATATTGAAGATTCTACTTCTTTCATAAAATTTAATATTCCAAATACTAAAACGAATATTTCACGATTTTTTATGATAACTGAAGGGTTTATCGATGGAAACAAATGTTTAGCAATGTTTCGCAAGTACGCACAACTTCGACCTACTCATACTGAACATCAACGGTTTTTTCTAACCTACAGAAACTTTAAGTGGTGCACGCTTCCTATAGGTATAAATACCATAGGTGGTATACCTAAAAAAATTGCAGAGTTCCTCGGCCTCTCAAATGCTAAAGAATATCCTGGGCATTGCTGTCGGCGGTGTTCTGCAACATTTTTGGCTGATTCGGGAGCAGACATTACAGTGCTCAAACAACATGGAGGGTGGCGTTCAAGTTCTGTTGCTGAAGGCTACGTTAAATATTCTTTGGAAAATAAGAAAGAAATTTCACGAAGAATTTTGGGAGAAAAAGAAACAGCAATTAAAAAAATAAAAATTGTCGACAAAGAATCAGAATCCAGCAGCACATCTACTTCAGTTTCTACCCACATTGAAGTTAACCAAGAAGAAGTATTAAGAACGACATTAAATGTTCAATTTAGTAATTTAAGTAATTGCGTTGTAAATGTTTATCATAAATAAACAGTTATAATAGGTATTTAGTACTTTTACTTTTACGCATTAAACTGTCATTTTTAAGCACTTGTGCTTAAAAGTACTTCATTTAACAACGGAAATGACAATCGAAAAGTTGTTATAATATGCTAGTATAAAAAAATAATTTAAACGTCAACTTTCATTCGCTAGTCATACCATAATATCATATCAGACGGCTTATAAAAGACTTTAAATAGTTATCCTTTGAGAACCAAACTACCTATATCTGTTGCAGATTGCACCCCAGGGTTCATTTTTATTTCCTACCAAATTGCCATTGGTCAGAAAGCTCTATAGGTTGTTATATTTCTTTCCTATAGTGCGTATCCTAATAACGTGTCGTTTCTAAGAACCCTCACCGTATGATATGTATAACTATATTCAGGTCAATTACAGAGGCCGACAATCGATATTGTGACTTCCACTACACTACAGGGCTTCCTTGCATAGCTTTGCAATTTACACTGTGTATACGAGGCCCTAAACAGAGGGTACGCACCGGGTTCAAAGCTCAAAGTTCAAAGCACAGCTTTACTGACGCATTAGACTCATAACACAAAGTTACAGCCCTGAGCTGTCATATATGTATCATGGAGTTTTCGAGTATTTATTACAAGAGATTAAAAGGGTAAATTGTTTTTACATAAGGGTTGACAATGTTTGATTTTTGGAAAATATGAGGATGGAATATTATCTGCCGAGCCATGAATAAAATGAAAAAATATTTGTTGTTTTTTTGTTGCCAGGTAATTGTGACAACGAAATCGTTTATTCAAAGTTTTTATTTATTATTCTTATACCTACCTATAACACAAAAATAAAAAATCTGATGTGACCATTTTACCTGGTTGTACGCATAAAACAAAAAATATTTTTAAATACAAATACATATATTCATGTCTCACTACAAAATAATTCTCACATATATTTGCAAAATCTATGGGATATTTTAATATAAATTATGTACAATACTTACATTTTCTTTATATTCAATTTCCTGAAATTTTCTTTATCTTTATATTCGTCATTTTTTCGCAAATTCCTTTTATATTCTTTCTTACGTATATTCTTGTGCATTGTTGACTTTTTTTATTTTCATAACCTTCATAATAATGTACAAATATTTTTGACAGTGGCATACAAATATTTTTGACAGTGACATTTATGTGTCAATTACAAACATTTGAATTTCTTGCCTTGAAGTAGTTTGATCTGAGAATTTTTACATCAAATTATTTTATATGCATTTCTTTATCTCTAAATCTATAGAAGATATAATAATGAATTTATATTTATCGAATAAAGAATTTAACGTTCTTTAATATAAGTATTTACATAAATTTTCGATAAATAATATTTAGATGATTTTTTTTCTTGTAACTACTACTTCCGGTTGTCCAATTGTAACCAAAACTTAATCAACTCTTCCCATTATTGTTAGATTGAGGAATCCGTAGTTAAAAATGTCTTAAGTCTTATAGTATTTAAGAAATCGTGAATCCAACATCCACACACACACACACACACACACACACACACACACACACACACACACGCACGCACTCACACACGCACATCCACACACACACACACACACACACACACACACATCCATACACACACACACACGCACGCACGCACGCACACGCACACACACACATCCACACACATACACACACATACACACACACACACACACACACACACACACACACACACACACACACACACACACACACACACACACACACACACACACACACAACACATACGGACATCATCGTAAAAATGTTATAATCGGATTCTAGGGACCTTAAAACGTGCTTATTCACTAAAATCTGGATATGCGATTTTTAGCATGTGTGTGTGTGTGTGCGTGCGTGCGTGCGTGCGTGCGTGTGTGTGTATATACAGGAAGACGCCATTAAATTTTTAAGGAGGTATAGGGATTGTCCCTATTTTTGATTTAATACAAAGTTAAATTTTAATGGACGATTTAAATTTTAATGACTCATTATTATTGAACGAAATTTATCTTAGTTTATAGGTAATCATTCACCTGTGACTCCCATCCGTATATAATCCCAGCTGTCTCACTTGTTTTTCAGAGTTTTTAGGACCTCTGGCATGGTTGACATGTTGAGTAATCTTGACTACTCTATTTAACTTAGTTCTCGAAATACGTATTTAGTTTTAATTAAAATTATTTTAAGGTTAAGGGGTAATTTTATTAGTTTTAGTTATATTAAACCTTAAATCCATCTATTATTAATCCTGTGAAGAATTATCGTAAGTCGTAAGAATATTTCCATATATTTAATTCATTTTCACCGAAAGTGAATTTAAGATGTTTTAATCCTAAAGGATTCATTTAATCTTTGTAAAACTTATCTGATACAAGATACGTTTCAACAACCCTAAGGTATAGTTTGAGAAATTAGATATAATTTCATTAGAGGATATTTACTTACTTCCTGTAAATACTTTAAATTAGATCAATTTGTCAATATTGAACTTGTCATTTAAAGTTTAAGTTCGAAAATAAACTACCACCACTTCCTAGATTTCAAGAGTATGTATTTATATACTTGTTGCTTCAGAGGCTGAGTTCTGAGTTTCCTCATCATTTATGTAGAATATGGAACAGAAATTATATTTCTTAACTAGGTTTATTATCGTTATAATGGAACAAGTTATCAAACTATAGAGTGCAAGTTTAATGTCGTTAGAACTGTGGAATATTTCTTCTTCTACTTTGTCTTTGGTCTTGTTTTTACCTCCCGTCATACCATAGGTAAGGGAGGTAATGTTTCCGATCCAAAAATCTTCCACTATAACTCTTATATCAAACTTCAAAAAATATCTATATTCCGTATTTAAGCTTTTTAAATTCATATGAAGAGTTGAATAGATTTTAGGTAATATGGGACCAGTGGCGCAGGGGATATAATTTGGTGCAGCTCTGGCTTGTTTCTGTAGTTCTAATTTAAAAAATGCAGCTCTAAATCCAAATTTTGCAGTTGCTTTCACTTCTCTCTATATTATTTATTATTCGAATCTGTACATTAAATAAGAATTACAAAATATATTTTTAATTATTAGAACGCGCGTTTCCCGTAACACATCTGGGTATTGTCGCGGCATAAATGTATATACATATTCTTTTATATGTATTAATAATAATAATAATAATAATAATAATAATAATAATAATAAATCTTTTATTTCTGCAGATACATTACACTGTATATAGAAAACGTCACACAATAATAATTCAAGACAAATTCATTCACATTATACTACAGGATTTCGAATTTTTAATGTTCTCTGGTAGCTTATTGAAAAATGATAGACCAATCCTATCTGGAGAATCTTTGACGACTTTAACTCTAGATTTATGTATATGGAACTCAGTTTTGTTTCTAGTTTGGTACTCATGAATGTCTGAGTTGAGTTTGAATTTATTTCTATTTTTAAATATCTAAAGACAAATGTCAAGTGTATAGAATTCAGTCCCTGTAAGCAGTTTAAGTTTTTTGAAAAGTGGTTTACAAGAAGAGTTCTTATATGCTCTTAGTAAACATCTAATTATTCTTTTTTGAGCGATAAAGACAAATTGAGCACAAGTAGAGTTACCCCAAAACCCAAGCCACAACGTAATACCGTAGTTTATTCTTGACTCTACAGATGCATGGTAGAATATTAGATTGTATGTTCAAATATTCCTTCAAATGCCGTACGTATGTATGTAGTGAAATAATTTTAATCAAATTAATTTTGATTTATTTCTTTATATAAAAAAGCGTTAAACCTGTAACTGTTCGTTCTATGAAAATACGTAAGTTTCAATGTACTAAAAAAATCGCCTCCCCCCCCCCTCCATATCCTTGAACAAAAAAGTGCAGCTCTAATTTTTTGAAATTATATCTCCTGCAGTGGCGTACCTAAGTGAAATGGTGCCCAGGGCAAGGATCGTCGTAATTGCGCCCCCTGTCAACTATGTAAAATAAAGATTACTTCTTTCTCGCTTTAGCAAGAATTATTACATCCCCCAATGCATCACATAGTATTTCACATCCTATCATTCGCATTTATTGCAAATATTTTATAAAATAGAAATTGCAAAATTATTCTGTCATAAAACATAACCTTGTTATGTTTCAGTGAGTAACCAATTTGCCATTTTTGTTCGCGGACGGCGCTGGCTACTTATGTGCACACCGCCTATGGGTGAATACCTCTTTGTTTCGGAGATATCGAAGGAATTAAAAAAAATACTAATTAAAAAATTAATATCATCTATATTACTGTTTCATATCTCAAATTTAGTTTAAGAGTGATATGTCTAATTTATCACTATATGAACTACGAATACTACACCAGTAATTATATATCCCAAGGTCAGATATGATACGATCAGTAAATAACTTTGAATTATGATCTGAACGTATCGTAATTTACCATGTCATATATGTGGATATGTATTTGACAAGTAAAATCATCATTAAATCTTCATTCTGCTCCTCCACTGGTGTTTATCGGCTGGTTGCCTACACTGTAAAGATTTAACGTACTTTTTACCTTCCGTCACCTTTAGGTAAGGAAGGTATTGTCTTTGGACAAAAAATTCGATGATGAGTTTTTAATCAATAAGCACGTTTTAGGGTCCCTAGAATACGAATTTACTATTTTTACGATGATGTCTGTATGTGTGTGTGTGTGTATGTGTGTGTGGATGTGTGTGTGTGTGTGTGTGTGTGTAACAAAATTTTTGTCTGCGATAACTCTAATACTACAGTTTCAAAAATTATAATTTTTTCGTATACTTCTACGTTACATCCATTATCAAGAGCTGATTAGATTTTGGTTACAATTGGTCAACCGGAAGTACCGTCATTTGAAGATTTTAACAGTTTTTCTTGAAAAAACTATGTTAAATATCATTGTTTCACATTTACTGTTATTATAAATATTAAAGAATATTTTATTCTCTATACGATTTGACTGCATTTTATACTTAATATTAAATGGATAAAGAGTTAAAAAATTGTAAAGAAATTAAATTTCATAAAGTAGCCATAGCTATGAAAACAGCTACTATATTAATAAAATTTTGTTTGAAAGATGTCAGTGTCAAGTGAAATTGACATAGTGTGTTTGTCTTATAATTTTATTGAAAATATAGGATCTCTTGCTTTCTGTATGAAATTTGTATAAAATACATACAACTGCTTTAAGGTAATGTACAAGAAATAATAATAATAAATCTTTTATTTCTGCAGATACATTACACTGTATATAGAAAACGTCACAAAATAATAATTTAAGACATAAATTTTCTGTATGAAATTTGCATAAAATACATGCAGCTGCCGGAAGGTAATGTACAAGAAATAGAATATTTAGCAAGGAACTTTCCGTATGAAATTTGTACAAAATACATAGAACTGACGGAAGGTAATGTGCTGGCCACATCAGATTTTTTGGGTTGAAACTATATGCAACCCCAAGGTTGAACAATCCTTCCTTTTTAAAAGGTCGATTCACCAATCTCTGTTTAGGGTAGTAAAACCTACCTCACTCCCAGGTAGACACGATACGACCCTTCATATAGTGGGATGCAAATGCCCGCAGTGGTTTATAGAAACACTTTAAAGTGATTTGAAATTTCCGTAACACAAGTTACCAGTAAATGCCTGTAAGGTTGTTAAAAATACTTTATAGTAATTTATATGAACCCCTACATGAGGTCCTTGCAAATTCCTTGAAAAGTATATTATTTATTATTAGGATTCAGGAAAAATAGTACATTATATATAATAAAAGATTTATTTGCTTAAACAAAATATACATAAATAAAATAAGATATACAATATAGTAAGTTACATAATATGTTTGAGGTGACTCCTGGTAAATGCCCACACGGTACGAATATGTCAGTATTATTAACGATATCTATGAACAAAGCAGATTAGCACATCCAGCAATGGGTAATATACTTTGATGATATATTTATTTTATTTGTAAATAAAAAAGTATGTATTCAAAAAAATGTCACATTCACTGGCTATTGCTCCAATTCTTGCAGGTCCTCGAGGAATATCTTCACTTTCTTTGGATCCTCTTGTAGCAGATAAAACTAAATTAGTATTGTGTTTCATTCAAAATATTTGCTAGTTTTTCAATGTTTATTTTCTTGAAATTGAATAAAAATATTACCTATATTATTAACAAGTAAATAATCATATTAAATCATAATTCAACACAAATAAAAAAAATTAGGTATGTATCGCGAAATATAGTTATATTACCTTTGAAAGTATGTAAATAAAAAGAAAATGAAACAAAAAAAAAAAAAGAAAATTACCTTTAAAGTTCTGATTTTTATACGTAGAACATGGTTTGTCACGATGCGCGTTTCTCCACAATCGGCACAGCTTTATTTTTTGTATGTTATTTTGTATCCCACTAAACCAAGAAGGAGCTAAAAATTAGAATAAAATTAGTATTTATAATTAAAAATACAACATAATGTATTTTACCTGAGTTTCAAGTATGCTCATTGCGACTGTCGACAAGAGAATAACAAATGGCAAAATGATGTAAATTTCTCATCCCTCAGTGTTCTCCTCCCAATCCCTTAAAATGCGGTACCGTTATGCTGGCCATCGGAAAAACCCGTAGGGCCTTCAGTTGCTAGCTGGACTAACAAACAATTTCTAAGAAATGCGAAAGCTTATTCGACCACTTTTCATTTCCGAAATCTTACAAATAACTGGTATCGTTTTGCGTTTGTTTAAATACTATATAAGTCTACACGTCGTCAGTTATGTTTTATTGAATATTTTAGTTTTTCATATAATTTTATGAATAATATACTATGTATATTCAATAGTTTCTTACAAATCACTTTCTAATAAGTAACGTAAAAGACGATGTGTGTATGTATGGAATTATAAAAAAATATAATAAGATTAATAAACAAATTTAATTTGTATTAACAATGTAAGTTCAATAAGTTTGCAAAATTCAGTAAAACTGAACATTTTATATTATTTCTGCCGTCGTTTTCCTATTATTCCTTTGTAATTTCACATATATGACATAATTAATGTCAAGTCCATATTTTTTATGACAGGAACTGTACCTGAAATTGAACGTAGAATATTCAGCTCGAATCAACCCTAAAGGTCTAAACATGTTACAAAGGTAGTAGCACCTATACTATTATTCACGAAAGATGACTATTCAAGGTCATATGTTCGAAGAAAGAATACACATCACTTTATAGCAGTAGCTTAGCAACATTTTGTATTAGAAAGAGAAAGATTATTTGACCTATGTCTAATTAATTTATGTGGTGTGACAGATGTACGTAAATAGTGGCATTACTTTCTAACACACTATAAATAATAATGACGTATGTCGTAGATTTACAGATACCTAATTATCTACTACACTGCCCTCTGTGCTTATATTTACCCAGTGGCGTTGACGTTTAAATCTAATTATTATTCCTTGGTTTATAAGTTAAGAGGTTAAGACTATGTTTTCGTATTTTGCAAAAACATAAGTGAAGAACAAAAATCTTTCAGAAAGGCATTATTTAGAAAGAAACATAATTTCAAATGAATTATTCTTATTTTTTCAGTTAAAATGTGTCCATGAATATTTCATGTTGCACGCCTATGCAAACGAAATGCAATGAAGTTATCTGCAAGTAATATTATATCAGACGGCTGACAAATGACCTTGAATAGTCATCTTTCGTGAATAATAGTTTACCTAATATATCTACAGTGCAACACAGATGCCTGTAAGCGACTTGAAACTGCCCTACCAAAATTTCCTACCTTTTTCTTACCATGTTTCGACCTTCCTACCCTAAATCAACTTTAAGGAAAATTCAACAACTCAATTGGAGATTCATCTTCCCCGTTTCTACCCCAAAACTTTACAGTGTATGGCAACCGTGCTGGTGACATATGCAGAACACATAAATTACTATTGTTACGTAAAGGATTACATAGAATGCTTAGAGAGATTGTGACGTAATCATGTTATACTTTAGAAAAAAATCTGATGTGGACACCACACGACTTCCTTGTACGCAAGACCAACATGAAATACTCGTATAGACCCAATTATAAAATTGCACGTATTTGACGTAATTTAACATAACATTAATTTTTCATACTTTTTTGTCCTAATCCATAGCAAGTTTTATTTAAAAAACCAAAAAGTATATGGTTTTTAAATTTACATATCTCGCTCAAATTAAAGGAAATAATGTGTGGTTTCCGATATACAAGTGCAAATGAAGCGGTTGTTCGAAAACATGGTCTCTGAAGTGTATCAAGAAGAATGGATTTCTTGCTTTAACGATTGGTTTTATCGAATGCAGAAATATGTTGAGTTAAAAGGAAAGTATTTCGAAAAGCAATAAAAAAATAATTTTTGAAAAATTTAAGGAAATTTTGAGGCCTAAATTATAATATTGAATATATTTTAACAATAACTTAATCTAACTAGCCAGATTTTATTTTAATGTTTACAAAATATTTTGGAAATAATTTGTTTAAAATGTAAATGCATGTTTAATTATACCCATAGTTCAAAAATTGCATTAACCGATTCGATGCAAAAATCAACGTAGCATGTAAATTAATCGCATTTCCTCCACTGTATATTTTTCAAAGTTCATTCGCTGAATTTCAATTTTAACTTAGTACATTTTTAAACAAAATGAATAATTCTGTTCGTATGGTAGCAGTAGCCATGGAAACAGCTTTCATCTATATTTATTCCAGCAACTAAATTCATTTGTTTTTGTTGCTTGTTGTTGTTTATTGTGTATCACAAACAACCTTTGCAATACGGTGAATAATATTCTTCAGAGTTTATCCCGATTATATTAAAATTGTTTCTTCTACCGATATAATCCAAGCTCCATAACGTCTTTGATTTATTAGAAAAAAAATCTTATGTGGCCAACACAATACCTCCCGCGATTTACAGCCCGAGTCACAAAAAAGATTAAGTTAATCCTTATTTTTGGATTAGCGAATTTTACTCTAATTTCGACAGTTTATTTCTTAAAAAGTCTAATCTAATCCAAGTAACTACCTTTTTTTAACTCCTCAACAGGATTAAATCCCAATTACAGAGTGGGTTCACATTCGCATACATCCATGCCTTAATGGGATTCAAACCCAGAGCCCCGAGGGCACTCATGACTTATGAGGCGTTGCTCTATACATTGAGCCACCGGAGCTATAATAAAATAAAGATTAAATTTTAAATACCGGGATAGAATATAATTAACTAATCCAAAAATGAAGAATAGCATAAACATTTTTGTGAATCGGTAATGTTTATTAATCTAAATACATATACCTACATATTTATTTATGCTGGAAACTGTATTGAATTCATTTTATATTGTTCTATATTTACTTTTTTCTTGTTAAAACGTTATTAATATTATTTTGAAATGATTAGTTCTTTGATAGTGACATTTATCTGTCAGTTACATACATTTGAATAACTACGTTTTGTTTGTTTAAAGCGTAGGTTCTGGGATTTAAATTATAGATAATTTTATAAATTTATCCATAAAATATATAGACAAAGTATTAATGCAAATCTATAGGAAATTTAATAATCTTTAATTTTTATTATAACGTTAATCTCGAAAAAATAACATTTAAAGATATTTTTCGAAGAAACACTATTTTGAGCTTCTAGTAAAGTGCCATTTCCGGTTATCCGATTTTCACCAAAATCTAATGGGCTCTTTCCATTACAGGAAAAGTTCGAAATACAAGGTTTCAAAATTTTCTGAATGATAGTATTTGAGTTAGAGTGGAGGATCCACACCTACATGCACATACATATAAAAACCGTTTCTACGATTTGATCCCCACGTCATCAATAGTAAACATATGGTTCAAATCGCCAGGGAAGGTAGGGAATTTTATTTTCTAGATTTATATAAGGTGGAATATGACAGGACTTTGTTATGTTTGACATTTCCAATATTTTACTTGCAATAATTTTGTTGTTCGCTTATATATACCTACTGTGTGAATATTATTATTATTGATCAAAATCCGAAGTGACATATTTATATATGTAATCAAAACTGGTAAAAACTGACAGTATATCCTATATACAGGGTGATTCATCGGTCTGTCCTCTCTTTATAACTCTTTTATTTTAAGTCAGATAGAAAAACTCTTCAAATATAATTTATATGATATATTATTATCTATCTACGTACCATATCCATTTGTATACAGGGTGCTCCATTTAAGCGCAACAATATGTAACTTTATATTTCTTAATGGAACACCCTATATTTATTTATTTATTTTGATAGTAAATTAGATTCCCTTTAAAAAAGTATTAAGTAATAAGGGGTCTAAAATTATAAATTAACAAGTTATTTACCTTTATTCGTTGAATGATATGTTTCTATCATGTTATTATTAACAAGGTAAGCTATGGATAATTTGATCAATTGTTTCGAATTTAAACAAACAAGTTGTCCAAATACTCTTAGTTTATCATTGTTGATGTTGATATGAAAATGAATAATACAAATTTTAGTAAAGATGAGATGGTTAATATAATATTTATAATAGAAAAATCTATTGAAGTTGAAGAACAAGTTTTCGAGCATTTATTATAATTTTGCATTATTTAGTCTGTCATTAAATTTTAATAGCTTCTTTGGAATTAGTGTAATGTTTAAAATAAGTATTAATAAAAAAGGATCAAAATTTTGTATTATATTATGGTTTTTTCCACTCTGAACTACTATTTTTTATGAACGTAAATAACTTCTTAATTTATAATTTTAGACCCCTTATTACTTTATACTTTTTTAAAGGGAATCTAATTTACTATCAAAATAAATAAATAAATATAGGGTGTTCCATTAAGAAATATAAAGTTACATATTGTTGCGCTTAAACGGAGCACCCTGTATACAAATGCATATGATACGTAGATAGACAATAATATATCATATAAATTATATTTGAAGACTTTTTCTATCTGACTTAAAATAAAAGAGTTATAAAGAGAGGACAGACCGATGAATCACCCTGTATACTGTGTCAATTTATTTATTCATCAAAATTCGAATTATAAAAGTTATTTAGAAATAATAAACCAATTGAATAAATACGATATAATAAATATAAGTATAATGGATGAAATATACCTTTTTTTATTGTCCAAAAGCAATAACTTGCAATAATTGTCGGGCATATTAGAAACACCGTCTTTGCAATATCAAAATGCAATAAATGTATAATCACAAGAATTAACAAATTTACCAGCACACAACGAAAACGAAGCACAAATTATTATCGACGCTAAATCACCTTAACCACATGAATGACAGAATGGCATGAATATTCAAATAATTCAAATATTTGAAAATGACACTCGTTACCGCGGTTACAATAAAGGTTCTATTTCATTTTTTACCGTTGGTTAGACAGAAATAGCTTATACCCCTCCTAAACACGGACGACAATGAGGTAGCGAGTAAAAGTCTCATATATGCAATGTTTGTACGACAAAGATGTTATATAAAAGTTTTGTAATTCTAGCACCAGAAATTGATGACGTGAGGATCAACTGGGATATATAGAGTGTACACACATATACACATACACACAAACATCATCGTGAAAATGTTAAAATTGGCTTCTAGGGACCTTAAAACGTGGTTATTTACCAAAATCTCGATATGCGATTTTTAGTACGATCCCTATACCTCCCTTACCAAGGGTAGCAGGAGGTAAAAAATGTTTAAATGATGATATTTGGTGGTCGATTTTCGATTGATTATTTATTAGTTAATGGCACGGCTAGTTATTGAGTTTCAAACTCAACTGACATTTACTACGTTTACATGCAGTTTTGAGAATGGTTTCAGTTTTCAGTTAAAATTACGCGAAACTGTTTACATGCAATTTTCAAAACAGGTTTACAGATTGATTTGAAAACAGTTTCGGCATGCGCATTTGACCGATGTAAGTAACAGATCCTCTTCACTCCACATTCTTCGTTTTGCTATTATTCCAATTATTTTTGCTACTTTGTAGCACTACGCGCTAAAACTACACAGCTGTCAGTTTATTTGTAGGTTAGTAACACCAAGTAATACAAGGCAATCTCGAAACTGAATTTTAAGTGTTTACATGAGTAGTTTTGAAACTAGTTTCCAAGTGAAACCCATGAATTTTAGTTTTGGTTTGAGATAATTCAAAACCGTTTTGACACTGTATACATGACGTTTTAAAAACTAAAAACGTTTTGAAAACGGTTTGAAAACTGCATGTAATCTCAGTACATAATTCTGAAATGGATAGTAAGTCCATTCCTAACTGGAATAGAGTAAAGCTAATTCATTTTGCAAAAAAAAAATCTGATGTGGCCAGCACATTACCTTCCGTCAGTTCTATGTATTTTGTATAAATGTCATACAGAAAGTTCCTTACAAAAGATTATATTTCTTGTACATTACCTTAAGGCAGTTGTATGTATTTTATACAAATTCCATACAAAAGATCCTATATTTCCAGTAAAATTATAACATAAACATACTGTCAACTGCACTTGACACTGACACCTTTCAATCAGAATTTTCTTATTGTAGCAGATGTTTCCAGAGTTATAGCAATGCTGACTAATATATATGATATTTAATTTCTTTATAATCTTTTAACTCTATGTCCATTTAATATGAAGTATAAAATGCTATCAAATCGTATAGAGAATAAATAATTCTTTAATATTTATAATAACATTAAATGTGAATAAATGATATTTAACATCGTTTTTTCAAGAAAAACTGTTAAAATCTTCAAATGAGGGTACTTCCGGTTGACCAATTCTAACCAAAATCTAATCAGCTCTTCACATGGATGTAACGAAGAGGAATACGAAAGAATTATAATTTTTGGAATTGTAGTATTAGAGTTATCGCATTAGAAAATTTTGTCACACACAGACACACACACACACACACACACACACACACACACACACACACACACACACACACACACACACACACATACATACACACACACACACATACATACAGACATCATCGTAAAAATAGTAAAATCGTATCCTAGGGACCCTAAAACGTGCTTATTCATCAAAAACTCACCACCGAATTTTTTGACCAAAGACAATACCTTCCTTACCTAAAGGTGACGGAAGGTAAAAATTAACACCCGGTACGTCACCGCGTCTATGAAGAGTATTACCGTCCTAGCGAATTATATCCCTTGATTCCCTCGGGATTATAATCTTTCAGTTACGAACTTTATAAACGAATGAACACATTTTTCAGTGTTTTCCAATCAACTGATGAGTTTTATCGTCTGGCTGTCTGTAATATATTATCTGGAATGTCAGGACCATTTGTTCATTTATTTACTGACTCCCTACAGGGTAATATCAATGGTTTAGGTTTTATACATGTGATCGTTTTTGTCAGTTTTATCTTCCATTGCCATTTTATTGTGAACTGAACGATCTTTTTCATTGGTTACTTTAAAAAAACTGATACTTTTTACAGTAACAATGAGGAAAGATCATTGTTTTACTAAAATGTATTTTTGTGTTACTTGTATTGTAACAATATGTCACAAAGTTTTAGAAAGTTTATCAACTGTAACTAATTTAACTAATTTTACGGAACACACAGTCAATGCATTTCGTAATAATTCGCAAGTAGACGTTGTTTACACTGATTTTGCGAAATCATTTGACAATATGAATCATGAAGTGATGCTATATAAGCGTCACCATCAGTTTGACTTTTCTCCTAATCTTCTTAATTTTTTGCGCTCTTATATTACAAATCGCAAGCAGTTTGTTCGGTGTAATGGCTTTAAATCTAATCATTTTATTCTTACATCTGGTATACCACAAGGGTCAAATTTAGGGCCACTCTTTTTGTTTTATACATAAATGATATTACTGAGTGCTTGGAATATTCAGAATCACTGCTATATGCTGATGATTTAAAATTATTTAAAGTCATTCATTCAGTTTCTGATTACCATCAGCTTCAGAAGGATATTGATAACATTCTGGCTTGGTGCTCATCCTCACGTCTTTTCTTTAATGTCTCAAAGTGTAAAGTTATGTCTTACTCAATGAAGCATACTACAACTATTTCGTCTTACTGGATTGGTGACCTTAGTCTTGATAAAGTTAATATTCATAAAGACTTGGGAGTTATATTGGATCCCAGATTACATTTCGATCCTCACTATGATTATTTAGTGAATACATCCTATAAAACATTAGGTTTCATTATTAGAAATTCACGTAACTTCACTAATATCACAACTCCCAAATCCTTATAATTTGCTCTAGTTAGGTCCAAGCTTGTGTATTGCTTGATTATCTGGAATCCCATGTATCATACTCATAATATCAAAATTGAATGGGTACAAAGAAAGTTTGTACGATATTGCGCGATAAAATCTTCTCCTCTTTTTAATTCATTTACTTACAGTTACTCCGTGACTTTATCAAATTTAAATATGCAAGCATTGGATTCTAGACGTAAGATTCGCTCATGCTTATATTTACATGGGTTACTGCGAAATGTTATAGATGACATTAATTCAATGAGCCGTATACAAATAAATATTCCTCGGTTGGCATCTAGATCTTATATAACGTTTTGCACTAGGCTATGTAGAAAAAATTATGACACTAGAGATCCAGTTAGACGATTATGTCTAATATATAGTCGAAAGTATTAAGTTCCCGTGGTTAATTTGTCGCCAGGAGTGTGGAATTAACTTGTCGAGTAAAATAAACCAAATGGAATTGGAAAATCATGAAATTTGGAATGAAAAATTATGGCATTTTATATAATTAGCAGCTGTCATTCAGACACGGGCCCCCATATCTGCTTATTGAAGAAAGAATGAAATAAACCAAAAGTAAGACACAATAGATACACAAATACTTGTTATTTTGAGGTTCAGATATCAATGACGTGAAGCTCAAGTGATCGTAATCGATGTATAATAACTTATTACTTCCCGTAACAATGATTTGTAAAGGGTTTCCCAACAGGAACGATGTTTTTAAAATATCATAGCAACCATATCTAAAATTGTAGAAATCTCACTAGATGTTTGTTTTTAGTATAGTTTCACAATTCCTCATGACAAAATACACGCTTCAACAACATTTGGTTATCCAAAAAATTTATAAAAATAATCGTTCTTTTATTCAAACTCAACGTGATCTTCGTAAAGATTTTGGTCGACATAATCGCCCTTCTGTGCTTGCTATTCGTCGAATCGTTCAAAAATTAGATACAAATTTCACTGTATACGATACCAGAACAGCTGTAAGACAACGCAAAAAACAAGAGAATATTGCCGCTGCAAGTGCCAGTGTTACAGAAGATGCAAGTCGGTTCATTAATCCACGTTCTCAAGAACTTGGCCTTTCAAGGATGAACACTTGGCGTATTTGAGAAAAGATTTGGGTTTGCATCCGTATAAGATTGTGTTGACCCAAGAACTGAAGCCACTTGACCATCATAAGCGTCGTGTGTTTGCTGATTGGGCTCTAGAGCAACTTGAAGTTGATCCTGATTTTCCAAAAAACTTATCTTTTCAGATAAAGCCCATTTTTGGTTAAGTGGTTTTGTTAACAAACACAATTGTCTTTATTGGTGTGAAAATAATCCACTACAGATTCACGAGAAGTCTTTGCATCCAGCAAAAGTTGCTGTTTGATGTGGTTTATGGCATGGTGGCATCATCGGACCATATTTTTTGAAGATGCAAATGGAGATGCATTAACAGTGACTGGTGAGCGTTATCGATCAATGTTAACGGATTTTGTGGCCAAAATTGGATGAAATAAATTTGCAAGACATTTTCTTCCAGCAAGATGGTGCAACATCACATGTTGCCAATGGCACTTTGGAGTTATTGAGAGAAAAGTTTGGTGAGTCTGTTATCTCCAGAAATGGAACTGTTAATTGGCCTCCAAGAAGTTGTGATTTAACACCTTTGGACTTCTTCTTGTGGGGTTATTTAAAATCGTTGGTCTATGCCAACAAACCTCGAACTATTGACGCTTTTAAAATTGAACATCGAACGCTGCATTCATGAATTACACCTGATTTATTGCAAAAAGTTACCGAAAATTGGGTTCATCGAATTCAATTCTGTAAACGAAGCTGAAGTGGACATTTGAGTAATGTGTTATTCAAAACATAATTGTCATAAGTTGTACTATAAAATAAAGAAAATGTTTTGCTTTTGTCACAGATATTTTGTTAAGACGTACTTACATTCATTGTTGCACAAATAACTATGATTGTTGAAATAATGTTATATTGTAGTGAAATAGTTTTTGATAAAATTCAGCAGCTTCTTATTGTCAACCCAAGACTGCAAACTAAACAAAACTCATACTCGTAAGATGTTAAATTTGAAACAGAATCTTTACTGCATAATAAAACTTTTCATATGAACAAAGCAATAAAATAAGAGAAATTCGTATTGTTTGTTTCCCTTAGGAACGATTTTCTTCCACGCTTCAAACAGACCAAATCAAATTGGAATCGATGGCTGGATAAGAAGTTAAACACTAGACTTAATCGAGAAAACATTCGAGGCTATCGAAAAATACCACTTAATAGGTCTACCAAACAACCTTCATGTTTTAGCTATGTATACAGGGGAACATTAATGTGAACGTAATATAGAATGTAAATACACGCTATAACGTCATCATCGCATATGACGTTGAATTTGCAATCGTGGGAACATACTTCGATATTTAGAAATGCCTGTTATATTCACTAATCAAGCATACTCTGACATGCATTTGGGTCACAAAAATGATTAAGCTGATCCTTATTTTTGGATTAGCGAATTTTACTCTAATTTTGGCAGTTTATTTCTTAAAATATAGTCTCAACTAATCCAAGTAACTACCTTTTTTTAAACCCCTCAACAGGATTAAATCCCAATTACAGAGTGGGTTCATATTTACACACATCCATGTCTTAGAGGGATTCGAACCCAGAGCTCCGAGAGCACTCATGATATGAAGCGTTGCTCTAACCATTGAGCCACTGGAGCTATAATAAAATGAAGATTAAATTTTACATACCGGGATAGAATAGAATTCACTAATCCAAAAATGAGGTTTAGCTTAAACATTTTTGTGAATCGTTAATTTTTATTAATGTAAATACATACTTATATATTTATTTATGCTGGAAACTATATTGTATTCCTTTTCTATTGTCTTATTTACTTTTTTCTTTTTAAAACGTTACTAATATTATTTTGAAATGATTAGTTCTTTGATAGTGACATTTATCTGTCAGTTACATTTACATACATTTGAATAACTGTGTTTTGTTTGTTTAAAGTGTAGGATCTGGGATTTAAATTATAGATAATTTTATAAATTTATTCATAAAATATATAGAAAAAGTATTAATGCAATTCTATAGAAAATTTAATAATCTTTAATTTTTATAATAACATTAATATAACATTTAAAAGTATTTTTCGAAGAAAAACTAGAGCTTCTAGTAAAGTGCCATTTCCGGTTATCCGATTTACACCAAAATCTAATGGGCTCTTTCCATAATAGAAAAAGGTCCCTTACCAAGGGCAGCGGGAGGTATAAATAGTTATTTATTATATGAGTGTAGAATGTATCATATTAGTCACGAAAGAAAATGTTTAGCCACGTAGACCGTAGGGCGAGTGGCTATTTTTCTTTAGTGACTAATATACATTCCACACGAGTGTAATACAACGATTTATCTAACACTTTTTTAATAACTTCTTAAATCATTTTTATGTTTTCGTTCATCGTTTGACACTGACAAGTCAATTGATGTAGTATTTTAAATTACAAAGTAACTATTCAATGGTTGTTTTGGTTTCGTTATATTGTTATTGAAAAAAAATTGCTGTAATAATCATTGTCTGTCATTGGGAATTATTTGAAAGAAAAATTCAATAAAATGGGTGAAAATGAGGATCTTTCTTTAATACGTATTCACTTAGAAGCACAAGCAGCATCTAACCTCTAACTGCTTTCTCGTTTTCATTTCATCAGCCGTACATGACAGCTGTCATTGTGTAAATATAAGTAACCTATTTTAGCATAAATGTTAATATGAATTTAAATAACTAAGTTCCATAATATTAAATTATTGCAATAATAAAATAATTTTGTAGTAGTATATTAAAGAACATGTTTTATAAGACATGTTTTTGACGCGTGCGAAAGAAAGTCTTATAAAATGAGTTCTTTATACTATTTTTTATATTTTGCGCCTTCTACAATTAACATTTACTTACTCATTTTGTGATTATATTTGTAACCATTTGTACATTTTCATGTAAATAATCTTCCCTAAATAAAAAAAATAATAATAATTTCGACATTATATTATTAAAATGAATTGTCAATTAACTAAAAATAAATTAGGTAAAAATGGGTTAAAGAAACGTCATCTAGTACCAACCGTCTAAAACAAAAAATTGCGTATCGGAATGAAGGTCATTACGATACGCAATTGCAAATTATGAACGCAAAATATAAAAAATTGCTTTTTATTTATATTAAAAAAATATATAAAAATCAGTAATAATTCCTCCGTGACTTCTAAAATATTCTCTCACGGAGTGACTAATATTATACATTAGTGATTTCAAATAACCATAGTAACAAGTATATTATGAGTCGGTGTTGGATAAAAGAAATTATTGCAGTATACGATACATTGCAAACTTGTTTATTAATTAGTAATGTATGGCACGTTATCTACAACGGTTTTGCATCAACTAGCTTTGTACCCACGTCTGGAGTTCCCCAAGGCTCAAATCTCGGGCCATTACTCTTTATTATATATATAAATGAACTTCTTCAATCATTTACTTGTCCTGTCCTCGCATATGCAGATGATATAAAGATCTTCACTGAGGTGTCTACTATTGATGATTGTCAACTTTTGCAAAGTAATATTAATACGTTGTGTAACTGGTGTCACAATAATAGTCTTCTTCTTAACATTGATAAGTGTTACATCGTGTCTTACACCCGACGCATTACACCTATACTTCATTCTTACGTTATAGATGCTAGAACTATAACTCGCAAAAACATGATCAAAGACTTAGGAGTCATTTTTACATCGAATCTTAATTTTAGTGAACAAAACAGTAATGTTTGCTCTGCTGCCAGCAAAACCCTAGGCTTCATAATGAGAATATCCAGTATGTTCAACGATATCACTGTCCTTAAGTCACTATATTTTGCGTATGTTTTGAGCAAACTTGAATATGCGGGCCTAATCTGGTACCCATTCTATGAATACCAGTGTGCTGCTCTAGACCGTATACATCGGAGATTTTTAAAATTTCTTTCCTTCAAAATAGATAAGGTTTATCCAGATAGAGGAATAGAACAAAATTCACTTCTTGAGAGACATTCCATGCCATCTCTAGCTGCCAGACGAGAGCTATCTAGTGCCAGGTTCCTCTGGATGTTACTGCACAACAAGATTGACGTTCCTTACCTTCTATCCCGAGTGTCGTTCCATGTGCCGAGATTGGCATCCAGGCATTCAGGAACCTTCTACCTTCCAACATCCAATACTGATGTTTTGCAGCGATCTCCCATACATACATTATGTGTTAATGCGGAGAAAGTTTTCGCTGATATTTTTTTGTAGATTTTTTTTATGCTATACTTATTATTATTATTACACTTTTTTATGTATTTATTCATTATTTGTATATGTATGTCAATTATTTTATTCACATTCTTGTATTTTGCCCTGTAAATGGACCTCTGTTGGGCAATAAATTTATTATTATTATTATTATTATTATTATTATTATTATTATATACATAACATCCTGTATTTTAAAATATGTACCATCAAGCAAATATAACATAAATTATTACTATTTATATATTATTGTGCGTACATTATCATATATTATTTCAACTCAAATTTCAATTACATATTATATTGTTAATTTTAAAATAAATTTACCACAAATTTGGCAATATTCATTTACTGGTTATGTTTTAAAATTTAAACCGTTGGCTGTGCTTTGAAACCTGACACCGTTCCATTTGATGATGTTATGCATATGACATTACAAAACGGAGATTTGCATACAAACGCGTCGGTTACAAAAACCCATCGACGTTTTCAATTAATTAGTCAGCAAGCATTAATTATTCGTCGGCCTATCAGCAAAATTACTTTAATTACAATATTGATTTGTTTGTTCCTAAGGATGCTTTGAAGATGGAATGAAACTGTAGTATAAAGGTAATTGTAGAGACAATAGTCAACAATTTAATTATATTTTATGTCTGGAATTGTGCTAGTATGATTTGATGTTATTGCTAGATTTATCGAAATAGCGTGCGATAGCAATACCGTTTCATATACTGAAGGACCTCGGTTCAAATCTCATTAGGGTAGCACAGTTGCAATTTGTTTGCAAAGGGGCAAATAAGTAATAAATTCATAATAGCGCGCGAGCGGACACGTGACTCAGCTGCGCAGTTGTTTATAGGGCGCAGAAATAACTTCTTCATTTGATAATTCTCAGAAAAATTCTTAAATATAAGCCAAGCACATTCTTGGATTTATTATTATTGCACACTTTGCGAATTTATACTGTATTTCTGTGCAGTGTGACTTTTAAAGTTCGCGCGCAAGGCACCCCCAGAGCGTGGCAGTCCAGTCAGTGAATGTATCGGCAAAAGAACACAGAGATTGAATCCCAGGACTAAATATCGGGCTTGCTTTTGTTTTTGTACGAGTAGAGATTTTTCCATTGCTTAGATGAATAAATTTCAAGTTTGGATTGTATTAAGATGATTTATTTTACCTTGCAGAACCCATATCTCAGTTTTTTCATACTTCTCAGACAAGTGTCTTTAAAGATCGATCTGCCAATCACATTTGCCCATTTGACAGGCAAATCTGGGATAGACACTCGGCTATCTTCTATAATAATCATCGAAAAACGCCCAGTTTTCACGTTTGTCTCAATATTTCCGGTATTTTTAAACTGCAACATTAAGTTTCTCGTCGTTCCTGACGAATACTTAAGTTTTTTACAATTTTTGCCCAGAAAACCTAGTTTAGCGCAATAATAATAGAATTTCGTATATTAACGGATAAAGACTTTCCGCGAGCCTACTTTTTTAACAATCGTACTGCATTGACATGTCAACATTAAGTTTATAATTGGTTTCTTAATGCAAAATCAATAATATATTTAAAGAAAAAAAACGCATCTTTGTGTTGATCAAGATATAAACATTTAATTCTAATTCTGCGTTCCAGTTATGGTCCAATTGATATGCGTCAGAAATAATGTTGTCTTTTTTTGTTTTTTATAATTATTGTAGTTGAAATATACATTAAATACTAAAACTATTTAGTCCATTCCCCGAGACGAAAGAATATGGAACTAAGACGAGAGAATATGGAACTAATTCTTGAACAGATACAAATCGTTATGCTGGTCAAGAGAGGATAATTTTGGAGCCGAAATCACCTTTTTATCTAGTTATATTTTTTATAGTAATTTGCTAAAAATAAAGGGGAAGGGGCGCAATTTTATATTCCGCCCAAGGCACAATTTTATATTCCGCCCCAGGCGCAAGAATAGCTAGTTACGGCCCTGGAATCGAGCGATCTTGAAGTGTTTTTAATCAGCTGATTTGTGTGCGCGTGTCACTTTGACAACAATAATGTCACTTTGACAAGACCAATATTTTGACTTATTGCTAAAAAGGTTTTATTTTATAATTTTCAGGCAGTAAAACACATGCAATTAAAAATAATAACTGTTTAACAGTTCAAAATTAAAATAAGTCAAAACATTGATCTTGTCAAAGTGACATGCGCACAAATATCAGCTGATTCCAAGCACTTCAAGGTTGCTCGAGTCACATGTCTGCTCGCGCCCTATAGCTTTAGCAATTAAGGGGATCGTCTAGTCCTCGGTATACGCTTTTCCAAATGAACGAAAAGAGGCTCTAAATTATTGTTAATAATGCAAAATCTGTTACGAATATGTAACTTATTTTCTTCATGTTATTAAAAAATCTTGATATTATGTCTGTAAGTTTTTATTTGTACTTTAGGGTTGAAAATACACAAAACACGTCTCAGCTTTTTACTAATTATGGCTGTATTTGTCATTTACTTGTAATAAAATTCAAACCCGCGCTCTTAGAAAACATGAAATTAGGTTCGTAATGTTTTAAAATCTTAAAATATTTATTCTTTATTCGAATAATTAATTTCAAAATTAACCAAAAATCTACAATTTTAGAGCTTTGTCACAGACATAAGAACAATAATATTGCAAAAATAAAACGTTACAAACATAGTATCAAGTTTTCTTAATAAATATGTTAAAAATGAGTAACAAGTTCCTAACAGATTTCGCATAATTGGTAAAATTGTTGTCTCTTTTCGATCATTTGGAAGAGGCTAGACGATCCCCTTAAGTTAGTTTTCCAAAAAATGCATAGCTCAGTAGATAATGACGAAATATTAATTTTGGTTATTTTTACCTCCCGCTGCCCTTGGCAAGGGAGGTATAGTGATCGTGCTAAAAATCGCAACTTTCTTTGGAGGAATTAAAATAACGTATATTCGTTTTTTTTTTTTAGAGTCAAACTAACTTTCGTGATCTGAATTTTTAATGTGTGATAGTTTTCAGTGGTCTAAATAGTGAAATATCTGAAATTTTGTTCCAGTACACGTTCCTGGTAGCAGTGGTAGCTGATTTCCAGAGATGCTGAGATCTGCGATGCCTCTGTTGGCCAAATTGGACTGATAGTAGGCGAGGTTGGTCCAAAATTTTTGTCATTTTATTTGGAATTCTTCTACAAATTATTAATAGTAAGTCAATCTGTTAATAATAACAGATTGTCTCAACGAGAATTTATGATAATTAGAAATTATTTCAACTAAGTTTAAATCAAGTTACTGGTACAGAAGTTGATGTCATAATTCGATTTGTCTCAAATAATTAGTTTTAGGGCATAAAATTCTGCATCTAAATCAATAAACAGTATTACCTTTACATGCTTTGTAACGACAGTAATTAAATATGAAAATGTCGAAAATTACTTTGAATATATCGACAGCCATGGAATTGAACAAAAAATAAATAAATGCTTGACGTTTTACCTGTCACATATGACGTTTCTGAAAATTTCAATTTGTCTCTAGTTTTATTGTCTGAAATTATTAGAAAATGAATATTTATATTAATGAAGAGCGTGATTTCAAAATTGCTAAATTGGTGACAAAATTTAAAGACTGCTAATGTGTCTTTAAAAAATAGTTAGCCCCGTAATGAGAATATAGGATGAGAAGGAAAACGTGCGTTACTGGAAGTTTGTTCAATTCCATGGCTGTCGATATTTTCAACGTAATTTTCGACATTTTCATAATTAATTTCTGTCGTTACAAAGCCAGTAAAGGTAATTATGTTTATTGAATTAGATGCAGAATTTTATGCCCTAAAACTTTTATTTGTCGCGTTTCCCATGTTAATCTCCTACGTCCTCCTTTAAGATATATATATATATATATATATATATATATATATATATATATATATATATATATATATATATATATATATATATATATATATATATATATATATATATATATATATGTATATATATTAAAAACTATTTCATCTACAATATAAATACTTCTTGACATAATTTTCATTAGATTTAATACCTGAACTTTAAACACAATTACTAATCACTGCATCAAAACGCGTGTTATCTCTATCTCCTTTTTTCTTATCATCCTCTCTGTCTTACGCATACATCCCCGAAAAAACTAGGTCAATAATTAAAGAAAAAACACTTTCCCATTTTCTTCCGTATAGGATAGAACATCTTCCAATATGTCAGACGTGAAAGGGATACGTAATACAAAAAATAAAAAGCCGACTCAATTTCTAAAGAAGAAAAATTTGCAACATTTATCGAAACGACAGAAGTTTAAGAAAATGCCAAAGAATGTGCAAAACTTAATGGACGGAATTTTCTCTCTCACATTTTGTATCAAAGTATTTCCATATGTGAACAGATAACAGCTTTGAAATATTGGTTGCTCGATTGGCTGGTTTTACGGCAAAATGTATCTACTTTTAAAATCTGCTGATGCTGACACGTTTAAATCTTACATTTATACGAGGGTGATTCGGGATGTTATCTAGGAAGCCATGACTCATGACAACAAAAGACAAACTATTGTAGCATTTGTCTTCGGACACATCTGTGTTATGTTATTATAGTGTGACTAGCGAATGAAAGTTGACGTTTAGATTATTTAATAGATATGGTTTCTTTTGAAAATATTTCCCTATATTTGATTTATTTATATATGTATTCTGTTACAGAAGATTAGAATGGGCCCGTCCAAGTCTTCGATTTTTTAGAAATTACATGTCGCATGTGAATTTTGAATATATATAAATGAAAACGAAATAAAAATTGTTATATATTTTATACTTTTATACCTATAATAATGTAATTAAAGTTTTTAGCGTAAAACGTTGTGACGTCAGCGTCATTACAGTCGTCCAGTTACCCTGTGAAAATGTCACTGTACAGTGGGCCATGCATATTTTGCTCATAAATTCGCGATTGGCTTTACACATACTCTAACTTGCACATATTTAATATATCCGAGTAATTTTTTATTAAGATCAAAAGAAAATTTACTTATTATATTAAATAAATAAATGTTTTATTTATTGTAATCTCAGTACTTGTCATTGTTGTAATCATTTAGTAAATAGAAATGTAAATGTTGAATTACTTTTTATTATGAACTACGCTTTGATTATTGTAATCAATACTGTCATTGTTGTATTTAATTATAAATAGAAAATAGTTTAAATACTATTTTAATTATAATAATGGTACTTGGTGAGTATAATAACCTTCAATATTATATTAAAGAAAGTCTTAAAGTCACATTAATTAAAGCGAATGATTAATCTGATTCTGAAAACGAGCAAAAATTATTAATATTACTTACCTGATTTTTATTTATTTCATAAATTATCATTTAACATTACTCCTATACCTATTCATGTAAGTAAATCAAACAAAAAAATATATTTTGAAATGATATAGTAACTATCTCGTTTATTTATTACCATTAGCTCTAAAGATTTTTGATCACAATTTGTAATGGATACGTATTTTTATTCTTGCAACATTTATTATATATTATATTACCATTATTAATGGTAACATATGTTCTATCTACTTATGACAGAGTGACACTAACGTCACAACTTTCGCGCCAAAAGTTTAATAATTATTTTAGGCGTTATTAAGCATAATTTCAAGACAACAAAAAATACGGAATTTCTATTTTTAAATTCTTCGTAACATATAAAACATTCAAAAAAAGTTGGACGGGCCCATTGTACTCAATACCAGGAGGCATTTAAAATGACCTTAGCAAAAGGATTCAGGGATGTATTTAAAAAATTTAATACCGCAAATTCTAGTTCGTTCGTCTCAGGTAGTGATGCACGCGAGGCGAGACGAGACGAGAAATATAAAATATCGATCTCGTCTCGTTTTCGGATCTGCAATCTCGATCTCGCTCTCGTTCTCGCACATTTTTTTGGGTCTCGTCTCGTTCTCACGCGAGTGTCTCGCGAGAATCTCGCTGTAAAAATAAGCGCTTGCGCACTACGTATTTACCTCGGTATTTACATATCAGTTTAACTACAAAAGACAAGTTCGCACCAATCGTTCCGTCTTCCATGTATTTACAGTCGTACGAGTATAAGTATAATAAAGAGACGAAACACTAAATACTAGTTATCAAATTATTTCAATACGAACATCTGTTAATACATTCTGTTATCTGTAAAACTAATTAAACATTTTAAAAAATATTTTTTGTAACTAAAAGTTTCTACACTTTATCATTAACTATATGCCACTATTTAAGTAAGATTTACTCATAAAAAAGCGCTACACTGGGTACCCGCTGGCATCCAATCACTCCACTTCACTCCGTGTTGGCTCCTATCGACGTTTAATATAATATCCTTTACTTTTTAGGGACGACAAGAATTTTATTAACCGTAGTTTGAACTGTGATGAATTAGGGGCTGAAATGTTGGAGAAAAACTAGTTCTATTAGACGCAAAACCGATTTAGTCTTTATTTTGCTTTTGCAGTTCCTCGCTCTGCAATCGATATCATTCGACTCTGGATAGACTCAAAAAAATGTAGTCAATACATATAATTTTCACATTCACCGTTCAATGCACGAATTACCGTTGACTCCACTACCTCTACGGTGCATTTTTCATTGAATTTATGAATCAAAGCTATAAAGTTACAAATACTTTTTATTGCGAGACTCTCGCAAGATTTCTCGCTTCTCGCAGTTGTTATATGGATCTCGCCTCGAATTTTAAATTGCAATTTCGCTCTCGTTCTCGTCTCACATAATGCAACGAGACGAGACGAGATGCGAGAGTACTTTCGCCTCGTCTCAGGTGTAAGCAACCCTCGATTCGGAATTACTGTTAGAGGAAATTAAAAATAATTCTATTTTATAGAATTGCCAAACTAAATAGTTTAAAGATCAAAATCTTTTGTTATAATCAACATAAACGAAAAATGTTTAAATATTTTAAACGCTCCCCTGTTTTGATATTCAGTTACCCTAGTCGGCCATCTATTTTCAACCAGGCATAGTAATGTATTTCTGTGCTTTCCTAGTCCAGTATTCAAATGGGTTCATGCAAAAATATCATAACTGAATATTTCATACAATTCTATTCTTCTCTAGGGTTTCAAAAGAAACCACATCTATAAAATCATTTAAACGTCAACTTTCATTCGCTAGCATAGGCGTGCGCAGAACTTTACTTTTATGGGTGCCAAAATGAATATGTATAATTATTATTATAAATAAAGTAATAAATAATGTAAATAGAGTCATTTATTTTACCATTATTACTTTAAAATATCGCTAAAAAATAATAAATAAAATATATACTATAGCAACATGAACAAAATAATAATATAAAAACTTAATATTTTCAATATTACGAGGGCTGCTCTCTTTCCGCTGAGCCTAGTTAAGTAATACACAATTTACTTGCAAAACACATTTATTTTAATTTTTCAAGGCATTCCCCTCCACAATCAATACATTTTTGTATCCGTAGAAACCAATCTCCAAAGCATTTTCTCCAATCTTCCCGCGTTTGTTTCATTATTTCTTTTTTAAATGCGTCAACAGCTTCTTCGGCCGATGTAAAACGAAAATCCCGTAACTTATCCTTTACACGTGGAAATAAAAATAAATCATTAGGTGCCAGGTCTGGACTGTACGGCGAATGACCCATTATTTCAATGTTTTGGGCATTCAAATAATCAGTCGTTCGAGCAGCAGTGTGCGGCCGAGCGTTGTCTTGATGCAAGATAATCCTTTCCCGTTGACGTTATTCATGAACATGAACAACATTAACAGTAAGACGATCCTCCCGTGATACAGTGCAAACATGTCCAATAATTCCAAAAAATGTGGCGACAATCTTTTTGTTTCGGCTTTTTTCGTGAACAACTTTTGTTAAAGCCGACTCATTCTCAAAGACCCAAACTGCGGAAACGATCCATTGTCAAAGCGACCTATCGCAAACAGTTGTTTTTTGACGAGTCAAATTGTGGTGAATCTAACGATAACAGAGCTTATGTACCATCAAATGTTGGTCTAAAATGGTTTCAGTTGCTTTCGCACCAATCTTTAAAGTTGGTTTAATATTCCTGACAGTAACATGCCGGTCCTCTTTAACCATGTTCTGAACAAGACCAATATTCTTTTCGGTAACTGCTGTTTTTGGCTTAGGAGCTCGAAAACTGTCGGCCACGCTGAAATTCATTGTACCACCGCTTTATGGTACCTAAGGAACACGGCTTGTCACCAAACACTCGATGGATTTCCTCAAAATATTCTTGATGGCTATCCACGCTTGCAATTGTAAAAAATCACTACTCAATAATGCTCTTTGCTCAATTCAATGATTTCTTGGGGAAAAGATTGCTTAAAAATTATGTATTTAAACAACATTCAATTATATTTAACAACCGTCGCTATAATTAACCTTGTAAACAACTAGATTAAAATGTCAAACAAAATTTGTTTCAAAATATCATAGCCTGCTAGATAGACTCAGTGGAAAGAGAACAGCCCTCGTATTAATATATTAGGGGGTGCCGTGGCACCCATGGCACCCACCGTGCGCACGCCTATGTTCGCTAGTCATACTATACCATTCCTAACGTAAGTCACTAGAAAAATACACAATAATAGACACGTATTCTAATATTTTTATACGAACACAAAGTTTATTACACAAAACCTTGAAAATATACATCAAAAATAAAACTCATAAGACTGAAAGTGAAAGTGAATTTATTCTTTGTGTAAATTAAGACTTGGAATGTCTCAAATATGAGACTATGACGGTAATTTGGCTCCTTTTTTGTAGGCAGCTCATATGCTTTTTCATAACCTAGAATTCCCTCATACCTCCGTAACCCCCCCCCCCAAGTGACGTGGTTGTGTTTGGCCAGCTGTTGAAGGGTATTCATGCAATTCCAGACTAGCTTCGACTCACAAGTGAAGGCACCTAATGCCCTTAAAGCAGCCTGGCACCTGGCTGTCTGACTTTATGATGATTGTTTCTCATTTGATACCTTTGTTGTGAACACAGAGATTAATTGCGTAGATCTCTGCTTGAAATATAGTGGAACTGGTGCCTATGGACCATATAACATATAAGTACCACAAATTGTAACTGAACACTTCTCTTGCGCTATTGTTTCAAAAAATTGGTCAATTAAATTATAGAACGTTCTGGAGTTTTCGATATGTACACACATAATTATCGACCATGAACATTCCTATTATATTCGCTCGGCAATTTTCATCACCTTCCGTATTTTCTGCGTATATTCTAGAAAAATATTTGCACCGTGCTGGCGCTTACCAGGCGTCACCTCACGGGCACTCATTGCTGGCGTGGAGAGTGCACCACAGGGATCAATTTTGTGCCATTTAAAATTGGAAATATTTGGCGTAAGTCGGGATCGAACCCGGTTTCCCCGAGGGTTCCCCAGATTCGCGACCTGACACTCAGGCACGCGGCCACGATTAATAATGGAATTATTCACCATTTTTGTATAAATTTATTAAAAGTAATCCTAGTATGCTATGGAAATTGTGTTTTTAAGGAGAAACTATTGCAATAATGGATAGTAGTTTACATTAACCAATAAATAAAACTGTTTATTATTAATATTAGTGCGATTAGGTAATTATAATTCATATGAATTTTTCGCAAGAACTATCAATACCTAATCGCACAAATATTAATAATAAACAGTTTTATTTATTGGCTAATGCAAACTACTGTTCATTATTGCAATTGTTTCTTAATAAAAACACAATTTCTATAGTATACTAGATTTAATTTAAATAAATTTAGACAAAAATGACGAGTCATTTGAAACTGAGTTAATTTTATTGGCTTTATTGAACATCCTGTATAATTATATTTTTTTAAATATATGAGAACATAGAGTATAGTTATAGTTGTACAGAAAAATTTTTTCTTAATTTTTACTATTAAAATAACTTTAGTACGCCTTTATAAAGCAATGCGTGTATTATGTCTTTTTTGTAGAAAAAACGGAATAACTTGACAACGCCGAGGAAAATTTAAAAAAAATATATGTGCGTATAGGTGAATATAATGCAATTTAAAATATATGAAAATATATAGGGTGTTCAATTTAAAAAAAAGAGAAACAATTCTCGCCGAGCCGTAATGCAACAGCCTGTATATGTGAAAATAATTTTATGTTATACTCCTTGAGTATTTCAAAGACTTACCCTGTATATATCGATCCATATAGCAAAAGGATAAAAGTTTTAGTGATGCAAATGAAGTGAAAATGTCAGAACCAAATAAAATAAAAACGTAGGTACCTATACTTGAAAATAAAAATGCAACATCAGGATACTACAGTGTGTGTATCTATGATTGCATGTATACCAATTACTAAATTCAAATATTAAGCCAAATTAAAAAATTCTATTCAAAAACTGAATAAACTAAATTCTATATAGTAGAATAAAAGAATAAAAACAATACAATATACTAGTACATAATAGTGTTTCATTTTTACATCAGCATTTCTGCGTTTTATTTAAAAATTCAACATATTGTTTGAATAAAAAATTTTACCTTATATTATAATGTATTTCTTTAAAATCTAAAAATGTTCTGTATATCTTTATAGACACTATACAGGGTGTCTCACAACTCGCGCCCCAGACGAAACTGATACTTGCCGACGACAATAGGTTGCCAACAAATAGAAGAAAATAATTTGCGGCTGCTTGCATAACGGAGTTACAAGACTTTTTAATCCACCAATCCCGGAAGGATATCTTGAGGTGTGATGATATTATTACAAAATAAAACTGGTTGCTAGGTTTTAAAAAAACTACTAGTGAGTTACAAAATTTGTTTAACTTACTGTAATTTTCACACTTTAGGTTGACTTTTCACTGTCAACAAATTTAGGTTAGCGAAGGTGTCATCCGAGATCATCATTTATATCGTACAGTGCAACGTGTTGTAGCCGCTGTATAAAATGGCTTAAACGAAAATATTATTGTCATTTGATCTGGCATAACTTGGCCGGTCTCATGCGTCCTTGCGATGGCTCTCAATATCACTTTATGATCCACAAGATTTCTATCCGGAAAACGTTCCGAATAGACTCGTACTGCCTCTCTGGCGTTACGTCCACATTCTCCGAAAATTATAATCATTTCTAACTAATCAGCGGCTGAATACATGGTAAGAATTTGCCTTTTTTATTCACCTTGTCAAATTTAATTTGACACTGTCATTTTTCGAAAACTGTAGTCGCCCACACATTTTAAAGAAGATTTGATTTGTATAAAACCCTAGTAATGTAAAATTACGGCAAACACACGTTAAAGGTGTAGGTCTCTGATTGGTCAATTTTAAGACGTCTTTTCTCGAATATCTTTTAGGCTAGATTTTTTTTTCTTCGAAATTACACATCCGAGTGCAGTCTCGTGTTTCCTCATTCGCTCTGGGACGCGAGTTATGAGACAGCCTGTATACATATAATAGATGGATAGATTAATTCAGTTCAAGCTTCTATACATATAAACAAAGTTGATTATCCTTGGATTTTAATTAATTAATTTTGATTCCTGTTTAAATTCCATTAATAAAGTACATTTCAAACATTAGCTAAATTAATTTAGAATAAATAAACATATTTTATGTATAGCAGAAATAGAGGATATAATATTGCAAAATACAAATAAATATTTTGATTAATTACTGCATTAAACAAAACAGAGCAAATTGATAAAAATGTTACAGCCAAAGACTTTTAAAAACTCCGTTAGATTCCGCATGACGTATTGGCGAAAAAATTCAAAGTGGGTGACGTCTGGCGGCAGATTTGTGAACTAGTGGAATAAGGAAACGTTGATAGCATACATTGAAACGTATGTAATTTTAAACCGGTTTAATTTATATTTGTTGTAAAAGAAAGTGAGATATATAGTGTATATTACATTTTCAGATTTAAATAATGATCAGAAAATGTCATAGACACTGCTCAGTGCCACAATGCAGTAATTACAAGTCAAAAGGTGCAAGTTTACATTATATTCCAAGTGACAAAATTTAATCTTGAAATTTTCTTCCCAGTTTTGACGTCTCCAATCGGTTCAATTTTTTTTCTTTTTTAAAACAGGATGATAAAATTCTTCTAGTTTTATAGCCAAACTATACACTGTTTATCATTCTTTTTAACAAGTTTTCCCCTTACTGGTTCCAAATCGGTACAACTTAATTTTTCTATTTCTTCTGCTCTGTAATACATAAACCCATAAACAAATACATTAATAGCATAATAATAAATTAACTTTTGTTGTAAAACAATAGATATAGTTTTATTTTTACTAACCTGTTTATATGCAACAAAACTACAACAATATGTTTGCATTTGCTTCTCAATCCTGCTCTACAACTAAATTTTGCTTTCCAGTAATTTATACTATCTTTTAATAAAATTTCAATTGTATGAAGATCTCCACACAAATGACTGTTTTTTAAACAAGATCCCAGTATTGTACCTGATCCATCAACTATTATTCCACAAAGCAATACATGTCCTGCCTTAAAAATTACTTCGCATTCCTTTATGGGACGTGCAGAAGCAATGTATTGAAAAATATCACCTAACTTTATGTTAATTTTCTCCATATTAAATACTTTGCACTTTGAAATACATATTGCCAGCAATAAGGAATGAGAGAACTCTCCTTATTCCTCCGCCATCTTGCTACCGTCCGGTCTGCCACCTATAGTTCAGTTTTTTTGCCAATACTGCAGATAGTTTGATATGAAGTAGATACGCCTTAGTGCAGGACGGTGGGGAACGGAGGCAAAACCCCAGTTGGTAATGCGTGATGCCTAATTTTAATATTTATATTATTTATTTGTTTACGTTCTGTCGTGACTATTGATGATTCATAAATTATCATGGTTCATCACTGATGTGTTATGCCGAAGTGCCAAGAGTTTTCGTCTTCCAAGAAAATACATTTAACATTTCATGTGTAATATTGACAGCAGATCAGAAACTCATAATGATTTTACAGATTTCCAGTCGATTAGGGCAGAAAAAATTAATGGATATAAGATATAAGCCATTCAAGTTTTCCAGAATAGACAGTGAGCAGTCATGTGCCTTTGTTAGCCTTGACAAGCAGTGGGTAGGATTCTGTAACTCGTCCGTTATCAAACGGTACCGTTATCACTATGGTTACATAGAAAATGACATTTTATTTGACAACTATGACGTAAGTATGCCAATCATCTTATCAAAAATAAGTTGTTATAGTGATAACGGTACCGTTCGATAACGGACGAGTTACAGAATCCTACCCATGGAGTGGTGGTGTGGTTTATTTTCCTCGGTAAGGAAATTCTAAACTCCTGGTGACAAATAAACCACGTGAACTTAGAAAATCTTGAAATTTTGAATGAGAAATTATCACATTTGTACATAATTACTAGCTGGCATTCTGGATTCTGACACGGGCCCCCATATCTGCTTGTTACGGCTAAAAAACTCACATAACTGCTCATGCCCTATACGAGGTGTGTTCAAAAAATATCGCGAATTTTGTGTTTTTTCAAAAATTATTTATTTATTCATGAATATCTATTTTGTCCCCTTCAAAGTAATCCCCATGAGATATTATACACTTGTGCCAACGGTTTTTCCAATCTTCAAAGCACTTCAAAAAATCATTTTTTTTTATCTTGTTTAGCTCCTCCTTCGATGCCGTCTTTATCTCGTCAAGCGTAGCGTAACGTCGTCCTTTCATGGGCCTCTTCAGTTTAGGGAACAAGAAAAAGTCACAGGGGGCCAGATCTGGGGAATACGGTGGCTGCGGCATCATTAGTGTGTTGTTTTTGGCTAAAAAGTCGCGCACAAGCAACGATGTGTGAGCAGGGGCGTTATCGTGGTGCAAAAGCCAATTTTTGTTCTTCCACAAATCCGGGCGTTTCTGGCGGATTTCTTCGCGCAAATTGCGCATAACTTGCAGGTAATATTCCTTATTGACCGTTCTACCCTGTGGCAAGAACTCATGATGCACCACGCCCCTGCAATCGAAGAAAACTGTCAGCAAAACTTTCACATTCGACCGAACTTGGCGCGCTTTTTTCGGTCTTGGTTCGTGCGGCAGCTTCCATTGAGATGATTGAACTTTGGTTTCCACGTCATAACCATAAACCCACGATTCGTCACCAGTTATGACCCTCTGGAGCAAATTTGGGTCGTCGCGGACAGAGTCTCATTAGCAATGTTCATGCGATGCTGTTTTTGGTCGCAATTGAGCAATTTTGGTACAAATTTCGCGGCGACCCGTCTCATGCCCAAATCATTGATAAAAATCGAATGGCACGAGCCAATCGATATGTTTAGGTCCTCAGCAACTTCTCTAACGGTGATTCGACGATTGGCCAATATCATTTTCTCCACTTCATTAATTTTTTCGTCTGTTGTTGAAGTGCTCGGGCGTCCGGCACGCTTTTCGTCGTTCACATCTTCTCGGCCTTCTGAGAACATTTTGTACCACCGATAAACGTTGCTTTGGTCCAAGGTAGCTTCTCCGTATGCCACAGTCAACATTCGGAATGCATCCGCGCACTTAATTTCGTTTTTCACACAAAATTTGATACAGGTTCTTTGTTCCATTTTTTTGAATAGGTAAAAATCGAAGACGATCCAAAACACGTGCAAGCAAAGCAGCTGTCAACAATTAAGTGAACATTCAAAATGGCCGAGCTTGTCGACATAAGTGAGAGACATGAGTACCAACATAAAGCCACAAAAAGATCGAAATTCGAATATACGTAACCCGCGAAAATTCAAAATTCGCGATAGTTTTTGAACACACCTCGTATGTTCAAAACATTTCATCTTGTTTCGCCTGACCGCTAGAACGCAGGGTGTAAGGGAGTGTAACGCCCGCCGTCGCTGTAAGCGAGTGTCTATTTATAGCGGTGACGTAATCGCGCTAGCAGCCGGGCGATGTAAACAAACTGGTCGCGACGTGTTTAATTACTTGCGGTCGCATGAACCTTTTGTGTTCATTGTTATTATGCGGTCGAACATTCTAGCGCTTTTCTAGAAGATAATTGCAGCTGTATAAAAGGGACGTAGCTATGCTCGAGAGTAAGTCAGTGACATACAGAGTCATAGAGATATTGACATGGAGTGTTAGACAGTAAAGTGTTAGTGAGAAGCACGGTAGTATTACGATGAGCGTATGCAGTTGGTGTTGAGTAGGTACTCGGGAAGTTACTGGTATACTGGGATAGCTATGGATGTGAATATTCGGTAGTGTTGACGAGTATTGTGAAGCTATAGAGTACAAGGAGAGTAACGGCGAGTCGGGAAGTTACTGGTATACCGGGATAGCTGTTAAAGAGAGAAAATACTCGGTAGTGTTGACGAGTATTGTGAAGCTAGGTATACAAGGAAAGACATTGCCACCAAACTATTACAAACTGGCAAAATCCAGGTAGATCTTAATACCTGCAGCATCAGAGAAAGGGTAAATGTAGTTAGATGCTTCAAATGCCAAGAGATGGGCCACATGGAAAAAGGCTGTACGGGCCCAGACAGGAGGACACTCTGCAACACATGCGGAGGGGCAAAGCACGAAGGCAAAGAATGCGATACAGCACCGAAGTGCTTCTCGTGCAAAGAAAAAACTAACCATAAAACAGGTAGCATGGCCTGCCCCATATTTAGAAACATGGTCCTGAACATAAGGGACAAGAAAGTACAGGGGAGACGGAGGCTCTCAAGCAGTGCAGTCATAGATGGGTAGAGTACTTCAAGTCAACGCAAATAGAAGCAAAGACGCCCACAACGCCATCACATGGACAATAATGGACCAGAACATTGATGTGGTCGTAGTGTCAGAACCAAACTACAACGTAATAGCCAACCAAAGTGGATGGATCTACAACAAGGACAAAAGGAACTGCGACACGGCAATAAAAATTAACAATACGTACACGAGCCAGATAAGCAACATTATGGTGACCCGTAGTATCACTTGGGCAGAAGTGAACGGAGTGAGAGTGATCTCATGCTACTTCAGCCCGAACAGTACAGTACAACAATTTGAAACGTTCCTATATGACGTAAGTGAGGCTATAAAATCAGCACGAAAAAGCGTGCTGTTAACAGGAGACTTCAATGCAAAGCACTCGGACTGGGGATCCCCTGTGAATGACAAAAGAGGCAGACTTCTGAGTGAACTGCTACTCAGTCAGGACTTGCTGGTGTGCAACACAGGAAACACTCCAACATTCTCCAACGCAAACGGAGAATCATTTATTGACATCTCCGCGTGCTCATTAGATCTTACAAACAGAATCAGCAATTGGAAAGTAGAAGCAGATAGTCTCTCCTGGAGCCCGCATAGACATATCACTTACAACATAAATGACAACCCATGTCTGGACACGCCAGAAACATGGCAACAAAATCGGAATATGTGGAATATAAAATCCTTGGACAGGGACACCCTAAAAGCAGGCGCCGAAATGTTAACCCCGGCAACCTCCTTGGATGAGTTGGACAAATCTCTCACAGATCTATGCCAAAAATGCATGAGAAAACATAAAACTGGGCCAAAAAGCAAAACACCAGTATACTGGTGGACAGAGCAGATCGCGCATCTAAGAGCTGTGGCAGTGCGGAAGCGCAGGGTCTACCAAAGAGCTAGACGCAGGGGAAATGAGGAGGAAACTGCAACGAGCAGGGAAGATTTGCAAACAGCCAAGAAGGAGCTAAGCAGAGAAATTGCGAAAAGCAAAAAAAAGAAATGGGAAGAACTGATCAACTCGGTAGAGGAAGATGTCTGGGGCAAACCGTACCAGATTGTTGTGAAAAGAACTAAAATGGCGGTTAGGGTGACCCCCGATGCAGAAACGGCGAAGAACGTCATAGGGCAACTCTTCCCCCGCAGAGAAACAATTGACTTCAGAGCCCTCCCATTAGAGGAAGCTCCACCCCGATCGACGGAGGACGAGATAATCCGCGCGGGGCAGAAACTTCGAGCAAGGAAAGCCCCAGGCTTGGACGGTGTCCCTCCCGAGGTGATCAGAGAAGTGGCAGCGACCAACCCGGGTTGGCTGCTCCCAATTGTAAACAATATTATTGAAACAGGGCAATATCCGGAAAAATGGAAGAAAGCGGAACTCGTACTAATCCCAAAACCTGGAAAAAGCGACATGACAAGCCCTTCCTCCTACAGACCACTATGTCTCCTAGATACCATGGGCAAACTATTGGAACAGATAATTAAAAGTAGATTAAATAAGCACCTCGAGGAAAAGGCCATACTTTCAAACATGCAGTACGGGTTCCGCGAAGGCAGATCAACGTTAGATGCTATGAGCACAGTCACTCATATAGCCAGAGAGGAGATGAAGAAGGGAAAAGGACGAGGACTATGTGCGCTAGTTCTAGTGGATGTTTGCAACGCCTTTAACTCGGTTCCATGGCAGCGAATACTGGACGCGCTAAGCCGGTTACAGTTCCCTAAGTATCTTATTAACGTACTGGGATCGTACATGGGAAACAGATGGATATACTACAACGGGCACGCGTACGAGATGACATGCGGCGTTCCACAGGGGTCAGTTTTGGGACCGGTACTGTGGAATATATTTTACAACGATGTGTTGAACCTACCGGTCCCAAAGCATGTGACACAAATAGCTTTTGCCGACGACCTAGCCATAGTAGCAACGGCGAAGTCCGAAGAACTGCTAGAGGCAAGAATAGATACAGCTCTAGAGCTTGTGGAACGCTGGATGGATGAGAATGACATGCGGCTGGCACCCGAAAAAACGGAGGCAGTCCTCCTAATCGGAAGGAAGAAACATAAGCCCATAGCATTTCATCTGGACTGCAGAGAAATCACCCCAAGAGAAAAAGTAAAATACCTAGGGGTATATTTCGATAGAGCGCTAACGTTCATTCCGCACGTAAAAGCGGTGGTGCAGAAGGCGGAAAAGAACATCAATGCACTAAGGCGGCTATTTCCTAGAATAAACGGGCCGGGAGAAATGAAACGTAGACTCCTCGCAGCAACCGCTCAGGCGGTAATATTGTACGCAGCACCTATCTGGGGGACTGCGTTGAAATATAGGCAGGTAAACGAACTCCTCGGACTGGCAAACCGAAAGCTCGCCATAGGGATATGTAGAGGGTACCGGACCATATCGGTACAGGTGGCAGAGATTTTAGCACGCCTTACGCCGATGACAAGTATAGTACAGGAAAGAATTATGGGATATGGAGCAACCCGAGAAGAAGCCGCTGCTCTTAAAAGACTGCGAAATGAGAAGTGGCAAGAGCAATGGCAACGCGACGAGGGAAACATCTGGCTCCATAGAATCTTGCCAGATATAATACCGTGGATAGAGCGGGAACACGGCAGTATGAACTACCACCTGGCGCAAGCCTTCAGCGGGCATGGTTGCTACACAACCTATCTAAATAGAATAGGTAAAGCAAACGACGACAGGTGCTGGTACTGCGGGGACCAAGACACGGTAGAACACACCATACTATTCTGCACTAGATGGGAGGAACTAAGAGAACAGGCCATAGAGAAACTAAACTGCCAGCTAGAAACAAGCACCTTGGCCCAGGAAATGCTACAAAACGAAGAACGCTGGGACGCTATTGATAAATTGATTGTCGGGATTATGAAAACTAAGGAGGATGACGAGAGAAAACTGGAAAGGGGAGAAAATATACAACGCCCAAACCAATAATACATAATGGGAAATAAATAGACAAAGAAAAGACAAAGGAGTAAATGGCGAAGAATGCGAAAGCGGTGCCCCATTACTTCAGGCTGAAGGGACGGGAGAGTTTAGTGGGTTTGAGTCCTACACTACCTATACCCCATGAGGGACATCCGCTGCCGTAGGGCATGATGTTAGGTGTGCATGACGCATTCTCTCCAACCCAACAAAAAAAAAAAAAAAAAAAAAAAAAAGGTATACAAGGACAGTAACAGCGAGTTGGAGTGGATACTCGGCATTGGTGTTGAAGAATTGTGGCGTACGGATAGTTGGTGATACTGAGGCTGTGGAAGGAGAAAGTTAGTTATATAAATAGACAGACAGTGAGGGGAAAGGTGTGACTTCTGTCCGAGCAGTTGAATATACAGACGCTGTTGAGTCAGTTGAATATATAGACGCTGTGGAGGTCGATAGGCGGACAGTTGAACATGATATAAGTATATAGTGACATAAATATAGTGACATAAATATCGCGTAAACAATCTACAAGAGTCTGCAACAGACCGGCAGTCTAAGATTGGAACGCGTAGTGAAATAAATAGTTTGTAATATCGTGGAAATAAATAGTAGTGTTAATTGGTTAAATAAATAGTGTTAGTGTTACCTAGTTAATTATAGTTTTAGCCTTAATTAGTTTTTAATAATTGTTTAATATTGGTAATAGTAACTTTCATTATAGTTTAATAAACACTTAACTTTAATTAATAATAATTGTCTAATATTTACACTTCACCCAAAAATAAATAAAAACAGGAGTTATTAAAAGTCTTTGGTTACAACCACAGTTACAACTAACTCGAAATGTCACTGGTGTTACATTTGTTTCAATAATAGCCTATTTTGTTTTAGGCTAATTATAAAATTATCAACGAGTAACACAACAAAGCACCAAAGAAAAATAATATTCTCTGCAATTTCAAGATGAAATCAATAAATTTGAAACGGTAGTATTGCAGAAGTAAATGAAGACATCTTCAGGAAACTAAAATAGAATATTTATTGATTCAGTGTATGGATCTATATACACTTGTTTTATGTATCCGTTAGACTAAAATGCACTGCGAAAACCAAATAAACTTTATACATTTCGTTTATGTAGTTCGAACTGCAATTTAAATATATACGCGAGTACTGTAGCATGATAAGCTCGTTGTTTTGTTACTTTTTTAGCAAAACAAATGTAAATATGAGTTACATTACATACAGCGACACAAATACTTTCAAGGATGCCAAATCGTCCTATAAAATGTCTAATTATTATGTAATAGGCTACTTGCGTGATAATGAAAATCTGATATCTATCACTATATAACTAAAGTAATGTTGAAAACGTATGTAAAAATATAAATTTTATTTTAAAAAAATAAGTTTTTACTTCCTTGTACAAAGTAAAGGAAGTATTGTATTCGCGAAAAATTTCGGTTTCCAGATTTCAACGGAAATATCCATTTTGGCCATCCCTGAATCCATTCTGACTAATTTCGTCGTGACATCTGTACGTACGTACGTACGTATCTCGCATAACTCAAAAACGGTAAGCCGTAGAAAGTTGAAATTTTGTATTTAGTGCTTTTATAACATCTAGTTGTGCACCTCCCTTTTTGGTCATTACATAATTTCCAGAAATGGTACTTTATTTGAAGCCTATAATAGATTTTAATGAAAAACTATATTAAAATATAATCCAAAACTTTTCAAATTTAGTATATAAGACATTTATATCAATTGGAATAACATAGCAGAATTTGGTTAAAACAGGCTAACCGGAAGTGATATATTACCTGAAGTTGTTAACAGTTTTTCTTGAATAAAATGGTTTCATTTTAATTTTAGAAATAAATGCTTCAAATAAGAGTTTTAGAGAATTAAATTCTGCGTCTCACATCAACTATTATTAAATTAGCCCTTTGTATAAGCGAGATATGTAAATTTAAAACATATACTTTTTGTTTTTTGTAATGAAGCTTGCTATGGATAAGGACAAAAAAAACAAAAAAATAAAAAATAGATGTTAATGTCAAATTACGTCAAATACGTGCAATTTTATAATTGAGTCTATTCTTTATCTTCATATTGGTCTTACGTACAAGGAAGTCGTGTGGTGTCCACATCAGATTTTTTTTTAATAAATTAAGAAAGAAGATTTTCTTTGACGTCATCATTTTGAACTGGAGAAAGGGAAGCATATTTAAGAATGTAACTTGTAGATGGCGAGCGTGTTCGAGTTTTAATTTGATTTTGACATTAATTCATTTTTCTGTCAATGTCTCTCTTCTTTACCATGTGCAATTTGCGTGGTTTCTGTTACTTTTATTATGTATTTCGATTTGTTAAACAGGATTTTAACTTAGCTTATACTCGTACAAGATTAAAATGACAAACTAAAATATTAACCTCCAAACTATTATTACTATGGGGTCTCGTGGCCGCGTGCCTGTCGCAAATCTAGGGAACCGGGTTCGATCCCGACCGACGCCAAATATTTCGAATTTTAAATGGCACAAAATTGACCCCTGTGGCGTACTCTCCACGCCAGCAATGAGTGCCCGTGAGGTGACGCCTGGTAAGCGCCCGCACGGTGCAAATATTTCATCATTGCCGATATCTGTATACAAAGCAGATTGGCACACCCAGCAATGGGTAATAAGCCGTGATGATATATTTATTTATTTATATTATTCAAACGTCAAACAGGTGATCTGTCATGTTTAAATTACCCGCACATGCTGTTGGCTGTGAGACATACCGAAGTTATTGCTTTACAGCCATTCATTGGTTCGGCGTAATTCTACGTCATACATGGCGGTAATTTCAATATTAAAATTTCATTAATTTTTTTCTGGCCAATTAATGAAAATTTTGCCAAAAGGGGTAGCAAGTTTCTATCGTCTCTTCAAAAATATTAAATAAAAAATCTGATGTGGACTTCCTTGTACGCAAGACTAATATGAAGTATAGACTCAATTATAAAATTGCACGTATTTGACATTAACATCTATTTTTTTTTTTTTGTTAATTTTTGTCCTAATCCATAGCAAGCTTCATTACAAAAACCAAAAAGTATATGTTTTAAATTTGCATACCTCGCTTATACAAAGGGCTAATTTAATAATACTTGATGTGCTAGACGCAGAATTTAATTCTCTAAAACTCTTATTTGAAGCATTTATTTCTAAAATCAAAATGAAACCATTTTATTCAAGAAAAACTGTTAACAACTTCAGATAATATATCACTTCCGGTTAGCCTGTTTTAACCAAAATCTGCAATGTTATTCCAATTGATATATACTGAGTTTACATGCAGTTTTGAAACCGTTTTTAAAACGTTTTTAGTTTTGAAAACGCCATGTATACAGTGTCAAAACGGTTTTGAATTATCTCAAACCAAAACTAAAATTCATGGGTTGGACTTGAGAACTAGTTTCAAAACTACTCATGTAAACACTTAAAATTCAGTTTCGATACTGCGCATGCATACAGAGCATAACGTTTCTGTCGCTTTGTGATACTAACCTTCAAATATACTGACAGTTGTGTAGTTTTAGTGCGTAGTGGTAAGAAGTATAAAAAGTAATTGGAATAATAGCAAAACGAAGTATTTGGAGTGAAGAGGATCTGTCACTTACAGCAGCTAAATGCGCATGCGCCGAAACTGATTACAAATCAATTTTTAAACTTGTTTTCAAAACTGCATGTAAACAGTTTGGCATAATTTTGACTGAAAACTGAAACCATTTTCAAAACTGCATGTAAACGTAGTAAAAGTCATAACCAAATTTGAAAAGTTTTGGATTATATTTTAATATAGTTTTTCATTAAAATCTATTATAGGCTTCAAATAAAGTACCATTTCTGGAAATTATGTAATGACCAAAAAGGGAGGTGCACAACTAGATGTTATAGAAGTCCTAAATACAAAATTTCAACTTTCTACGGCTTACCGTTTTTTGAGTAATGCGAGATACGTACGTACGTACAGACGTCACGACGAAATTAGTCAGAATGGATTCAGGGATGGTCAAAATGGATATTTCCGTTAAAATCTGAAAACCGAAATTTTTCGCGAATACAATACTTCCTTTACTTTGTACAAGAAAGTAAAAAATAGCACGCAAGTAGCCCATTGCTCATCAATGTTTATTTTTCTATTACTTAACATCCAGTAAATATTTTTAATATATTTAAATATTATCCTGAGTTTAAGTTACAGAAATCTGTAACAGTAAGGATTATTATAAAATTTAAAAAATGGACTAAGATTGTTTTTCCCAAAATCTGTTCTGAATATTCTTATTGGATATCTGCCATATACAGTATTACTTATTAAAATATCTTGACAGAGAATTAAAATGATTGATGTAATACCGCAAATAGCGAAAAAAGTTTGAAGAAACTTTGGAATTATAAATAAATAAATAAATAATCATCACAGTTTATTATCCATTGCTGGGTCTGCCAATTTTCTATTAATTAAGCATTGCCCTATGGGCTGTCAAAGCTGTTGTGAAGAAAGCACCACAATGGCCATCTGATTAATTTACTTCCGGTTGATCCTCACGTCATCAATTTCTGATGCAAGGATTACAAAACTTTTATCTAACCTCTTTGTCATACTAACATTGCATATTTGAGACTTTTATTCGCTATTTCATTGTTGTCCGTGTTTAGGAGGGGTATAAGCTATCTCCGTCTAACCAACGGCAAAAAATGAAATAGAAACTGTATTGTAACCGCGGTAACGAGTGTAATTTTCAAATATTTGAATTATTTGAATATTCATGTCATTCTGTCATTCATGTGATTAAGGTGATTTTGGCATCGATAATAATTTGTGCTTAGTTGTGTGTTGGTAATTTTGTTATTTATTCAATTGGTTTATTATTTCTAAATAAGTATTTTGATGAATAACGAAATTGACACAGTGTAGGACATACTCTCAGTTTTTACCAGTTTTGACATTACATCATAATTATTCAATTGCGAAATATGTAAGTGTCACTATGGATTTTGATGAAAAATAATATTCACACAGTAGGTATATAAGTATTAGCGAACAACAAAGTTATTGCAAATAATATATTGAAAATGTCAAACATGATAAAGTTCTGTCATACTTCACCTTCTATCAAACTAGATAATTAAATCCCTATAATAAAACCATGCTAACAATATGACGTCATCATTTCTCTCCCTCCCCTGGCGATTTATACCATATTATAACGTGGAACGCCCGCCGTCGCCGCCACTGTAAGCGATTGTCTATTTATAGCGGTGACGTAATCGCGCTAGTAGCCGGCCGATGTAAACAGACTGGTCGCGACGTGTTTAATTACTTCCGGTCGCCTGAACCTTTTGTGTTCATTGTTATTATGCGTCGAACATTCTAGGGCTTTTCTAGAAGATAATGACGACTGTATAAAAGGGACGTAGCTATGCTCGGAAGTTTTAGTTACATTCAGAGGCATAGAGATGTTCACATAATGTTAGTTAGTTGAGAAGCACAGCAGTATCGTAGTGAGCGTATGCAATTGGTGTCGAGTAGGTACTCGGGAAGTTACTGGGCTACCGGGATAGCTGTTAAAGAGAATACTCGGTAGTGTTGAAGAATATTGGGAAGCTAGGTATATGGGGACAGTAACGGCAAGTGGAAGTGAATACTCGGCAGAGGTGTTGAAGAATTGTGGCATACGGACAGTCGGTGATACTGAGGCTGTGGAAGTTAGACAGAGAGTTACATAAATAGACAGATAGTGTTGTGAAGGAGATGAATTCTGTCCGAGCAGTTGAATATACAGACGCTGTTGAGTCAGTTGAGTATATAGACGCTGTGGAGGCCGGTAGGCGGACAGTTGAACATGATATAAGTATATAGTGATATAAATATTGCGTAAACAGTCTACAAGAGTCTGCAACAGACCGGCAGTCTAAAATTGGAACTCGTAGTGAAATAAATAATTTGTAATATCGTGGAAATAAATAGTAGTGTTAATTGGTTAAATAAATAGTGTTAATGTTAGTGTTATCTAGTTAATTATAGTTTTAGTCTTAATTAGTTTTTAATAATTGTTTAATATTAGTAATAGTGACTTTCATTATAGTTTAATAGACACTTAATTTTAAATAATAATAATTGTCTAATATTTACACTTCACCCAAATAAATAAAAAGATTACAATATGTTTACTATTGATGACGTGGGGATCAAGTCGTGGAAACAGACTTTATGTATTTAAATACTGGTAAAACACACTAAATACGATTTAAAATCAAAAAGTAGCTTCAGGTTTTCCAGTAATAAGCCAGTCGTCAGAAAGATTAACATGGTTTTGAATCGGGAAAAAGATTTAACTATTGGAATCGGTTTATTGTAGGCCTGTTTCAGACATACCCATTTTTCCCCTCTCGCTCACCCCCCGAAACACCGAGGTTACCTCGGAACAGCTGACAACAACAACGCCATTATAATTTTGTTATTCATATTGAATGTAACGTCATATACTCTCTTAACAAATATATACAATACGTTATACAATTTCATTATCCAAAAGTTCATTTTACATATTGAATAACGGCTTCCAACGTTACACATTTATTATTTGAAATTTGTGACTTTCTTTAGCCAAAAAACTGAACCGTTTCAACTAAATGAAATGAAATGAATTGAAAGTTGGATGAATGACATTCGGCGATTCGTGAACCATAGGTCTGAGAGATTTCTCTACCTTGGATGCTGAAGAAGATGTATGTTCGAGGAGTGGACAGATTACGAGATTACTGAAAGAGGAGTCAAATTAAAAAGAAAAAATCGAAGACGAAATTAAGACGGAATGAAGCCACTCACTAAAAAACGTTTTTCGTTCATTATTTCTTGTAACTTAATACGTAAATATTATAAATTTGTAACACGTATTCATTAACACCCTGTATATATATATATATATATATATATATATATATATATATATATATATATACATACATACCGGGTGGTACTGAAAATTCGTTATATAGGCGTTTAACATGGTAAAACAGTTTTTCCTAGCGCGTTAACCAGAACCGTCTTTGTTGCTGTTATAGTTCTCGAGATAGCAATGGTGGCCCATTTAAAATGAACATCCTGTATATATATATATATATATATATATATATATATATATATATATATATATATATATATATATACCGTGTGTCTGTCTTAAAGGTGTACATAGGAGATTAACATGGGAAATCAGTTTTTTGCAATTTCCTGCTCGCCTAATTATTTTAAGCAAAAACGCGTCAAATAAAAGTTTTAGGGCATAAAATTCTGCATCTAAATCAATAAACAGAATTACCTTTACATGCTTTGTAACGACAGAAATTAATTATGAAAATGTCGAAAATTACTTTGAAAATATCGACAGCTATGGAATTGAACAAAAAATAAATAAATGCTTAACGTTTTATCTGTCATAACGTAAGTTACCTTATTTGACGTTTCTGACAATTTGATAAAACGTCAAGCATTTATTTATTTTTTGTTCAATTCCATGGCTGTCGATATTTTCAACGTAATTTTCGACATTTTCATAATTAATTTCTGTCGTTACAAAGCATGTAAAGATAATTCTGTGTATTTATTTAGATGCAGAATTTTATGCCCTAAAACTTTTATTTGACGCGTTTTTGCTTAAAATAATTAGGCGAGCAGGAAATTGCAAAAAACTGATTTCCCATGTTAATCTCCTATGTACACCTTTAAAATAGACACACGGTATATATATATATATATATATATATATATATATATATATATATATATATATACAGGGTGGTGCCTTTGACGACGCAGCATAGGTATTCCAATGATAAAATCTTAATATGCAGTTATTTGCTCCTCTAGTTATTTTAGAGCTAAATTGTATTGAGATTTTAATTACAGAAAAAAATATTCCATCCGAATATGCTATTGTTTATAATTTTTCTATTTCCGAAACCGCAAAAATAGTCGGAAACATTAATAACATTTTTGCAAAAATCATTGATGCCATGGAACAGAGATTTAGACAGAAGCGTAAACATCTGTCAGATTCTTCACGTATAAACCTTAAAGAAATCAAATTTCGTTCTCGTTCAACTATATTGTTGTAATCAACTATTACATTGTTGTCATTCACTACAATAAAAATGTTTTCATTTTCCTCGTTTTGAAAATAAGTTTCAACGTCAAGAATCTATGACATATGTTTGCCTTTTTTGTTAAAATTTTTGTTCCATGGCATCAATGATTTTTGCAAAAATGTTATTCTTTTCGACTATTTTTACGGATCCGGAAATTGAAAAATTATAAACAATAGCATGTTCGGATGCAATATTTTTTTTTTTTGTAGCGAAAACAATACAATTTTGCTCTAAAATAATTAGGGGAGCAAATAACGGCACATTAAGATTTTACCATTTAAAGTCCTACGCTGCGTCGTCCAAGTCGCCAGCCTGTATATATATATATATATATATATATATATATATATATATATATATATATATATATATATATATATATATATATATAAATTATGCAAAATACGCACACAAATGATTAACGTTAATGTATTTAGATGTGAATAAAGACTTTTTTGGATGCATTGAAAAAAAATGTTTAGGAAAAATGTTGTAATAGATAGTTTAAGGATTTTATAAATGTTTAAGTTTCGAAAATCGATGGAGTGGTTATCAAAAATCTTGTTTTAAAAGTTTCGATCGATCGCCATTTTGTCATTTGCAAAATAAAAACTATTTGTAAATGCAAATGTTTTTAAGAGGCTAAAGGTAATTTGGAAAGAAAAATTTTTTTCAATACCTTTAAAATAAGGGAGATATGATGATTTTTCGAAAAAAAGAAGTCCAATAACTACGAACCGGGGCACCAAATCAAAAATTGGAACTAAGAAAAGTTGTTTCTTTAATGAGTTCTAACTAACATTTTCGGGTGCGACGACTTAGTTCTAACAGCCTGAATATATAAAGAAGGTTTAATATCTATTTCTATTTGGGCTTATCAGCATAATTATAAATCTGTCTCATAGAGGACGTAAATATGTATTTTCTTGTACTATAAAAAATGTATAATATACAATACGTAGTATGTACGATAACAATAATAAACTTATTTTCTTTTCAATTGTTTTTGTGTCGGTCTGCTTTTATCTACTGTTTATACAAATGATGTAACCAGGATATTTGCTAGTCTTGTGTACAAATTCTAGTATGTATCTATTTATAGAATACAAATAATTTTACACAAACGCATACATAAAAGGAAAAATAATTATGCATTTAGTTTTGTCCTTTTTGTGTTAGGCCGCGGACTTTTCAACCCACCTTCGTATATTCAACATGTTTTACCTTTGAATTGTTTATTTTGCAATTAAATGTCAAAAGTAAAATTTCATACTACAATTCTAAAAATTATAATTCTTTCGTATTTCTCTTCGTTACATCCATGTGAAGAGCTGATTAGATTTTGGTTAGAATTGGACAACCGGAAGTACCCTCATTTGAAGATTTTAACAGTTTTTCTTAAAAAAACTATGTTAATTATCATATTTTCACATTTAATGTTATTATAAATATTAAAGAATATTTTATTCTCTATACGATTTGACTGCATTTTATACTTAATATTAAATGGATATAGAGTTAATAAATTATAAAGAAATTAAATTTCATAAAGTAGCCATAGCTATGGAAACAGCTACTATATTAAGAAAATTTTGATTGAAAGATGTCAGTGTCAAGTGAAATTGACATAGTGTATTTGTCTTATAATTTTACTGGAAATAAAGGATCTTTTGCTATAAATTGTATGGAATTTGCATAAAATATATGCAACTGCCGGAAGGTAAAGTACAAGAAATATAATCTTTAGCAATAAGGAACTTTCTGTATGAAATTTGTACAAAATACATAGAACTGACGGAAGGTAATGTGCTGGCCACATCAGATTTTTATAAATATATTAGAAATAGCGTATATTCCAAGAACATTTAGGTCCATAAAGAAAACCGTTTAATATAAAAACTTATATTCGTGACGTCACATCTATACTTTCAACTTTCAGGGAACTATAACTCAACTCGCTTATTAATAGAAATTTTTTCACCGGAATTTCACCGATAGTCTTAGTTTTACTTATACGTATACGTTAAGATGAAATTATATGAAAAAAATGGTGGAATCCCCTATTTCAGGAAGTATACTCTCCATTATTGTTTTTTCTGCTGAAACCGTGGTCTCTTCCGGTACATATTTCCGTAATAAAATGTAATGTAGTGTCAAAGCAAACACTGCGTCAGCGCCTGAGAAGAAACTCGTAAACTTTTTCATCAGCCATAAAATATTTATTAGTTAATTATACTGGCTTACGAAGGGAATGGAAATGCGTTTATCCATGAAGAATTATCTTGAAAGAGGAGGATCGTTTGCCTTTCTAATGAATACGGAAAAATACGCCAAGGAATGGAGAAAGAAATCAGCATATTTTCGCGCGCCGAAAAAGCGAAAATATACCTACCAATTTGTAAAAATCAATGTATACCATTATTCACGAAAGATGACTATTCAAGGTCATTTGTTCGAAGAAAGAATACACATCACTTTACAGCAGTAGCTTAGCAACATTTTGTATTAGAAAGAGAAAGATTATTTGACCTATGTCTAATTTATGTGGTGTGACAGATTTACGTAAATAGTGGCATTACTTTCTAACACACTATAAATAATAAATGACATATGTCGTAGAATTACAGATACCTAATTATCTACTACACTGCCCTCTGTGCTAATATTTACCCAGTGGCGTTGCCGTTTAAATCAAATTATTATTTCTTGGTTTATAGGTAAGTCTATGTTTTTGAATTTTGCAAAAATATAAGTGAAGAACATAAATCTTTCAAAAAGGCATTATTTAAAAAGAAACAAAATTGTCAAATAAATTACTCTTATTTTTTCAGTTAAAATGTGTCCATAAATATTTCATGTTGCACACCTATGCATATGAAATGCAATTAAGTTATCTGCAATTAATATTATATCAGAATCAGACAGCTCACAAATGACCTTCAATAGTCATCTTTCGTGAATAATAGTTTAGGTAATGTAATATACCGACAGAGCAGTTATATGACAGATTGACTTGTGAAGGTGGTAAATGTGTAACTACAGTGCCATTAATTTCTGACTAAACGTTTCCATTAAAAAATTAGAGAAGTGACATTTCTCAATATTGTATAGTTAGAAATTTGGACAGCGAGCGTTTTTTACCTCCCGCTACCCTTGGTAAGGGAGGTATAGGGATCGTGCTAAAAATCGCATGTCGAGATTTTGGTAAATGACCACGTTTTAAGGTCCTTAGAATCCAATTTTAACATTTTCACGATGATGTATGTGGGTATGTGTGGATCCTCCACTCTAACTCAAATACTATCATTCAAAAATTTTGAAACCTTGTATTGCGAACTTTTTCTGTAATGAAAAAAGCCCATTAGATTTTGGTGAAAATCGGATAACCGGAAATGGCACATTACTAGAAGCTCAAAATAGTTTTTCTTCGATTTGCATTAATACTTTTTGTATATATTTTATGGATAAATTTATAAAATTATCTATAATTTAAATCAAAACAAACGAAACGCAGTTATTCAAATGTATGTAACTGACAGATAAATGTCACTATCAAAGAACTAATCATTTCAAAATTATATTAGTAACATTTTAAAAAGAAAAAGGTAAATAGAACAATAGAAAAGAAATTCGATTCAGTATAAGTAAATATGTAGGTATGTGAAATAATTGCGTAGGCTTCCAGAGTCTGAGTCATGAAAAATATTCGTTTTCCGAGAATGGACTGTGTCATATTTTGATTCAGAGCTCAACGTTTCGCCCGCAGTCGTATGGGGCATCTTCAGGAGCAAGGGGGATAGTACTGTCTTAAACAAGGTTACCCGACGTGTCAACCACGCTAGAGGCCGAGTTTAAGCAACAAAGGGGGAGACTCAGTTTACAAGGTTACCCGACGTGTAAACCACGCTAGAGGCCAAATAAACCAAACTCGGCCTCTAGCGTGGTTGACACGTCGGGTAACCTTGTTTAAGACAATACTATGTAGGTATGTATTTAGATTAATAAAAATTAACGATTCACAAAAATGTTTAAGCTAATCTTCATTTTTGGATTAGTGAATTCTATTCTATCCCGGTATTTAAAATTTAATCTTCATTTTATTATAGCTTCGGTGGCACAATGGTTAGAGCAACGCCTCATGTCATGAGTGCCCTCGGAGCTCTGGGTTCGAATCGCACTAAGGCATGGATGTGTGTGAATGTGAACCCACTCTGTAATTGGGATTTAATCCTGTTGAGTTTAAAAAAAGGTAATAACTTGGATTAGATTAGACTATATTTTAAGATATAAACTGTCAAAATTAGAGTAAAATTCGCTAATTCAAAAATAAGGATTGACTTGCTCTTTTCTGTGACTCGAGCTGTAATGGCGGGAGGTATTGTGTTGGCCACACCAGATTTTTCGACTTTGTTGCGCATGAGCGGCAAAGTGACATTTTGCATTGACAAAAGAGAGAGCGAATGGCTACTTTGTATATAGACTGTAGAAAAAATAAATATCCATGTTCTTACCGTCAGGTTCGGTGTTATATATTTTGGATTCATTGAGTATCCTCTCGCAGGACTCGGCTGCAAGCTTCAGTCTGTTATACTGCGCCTCAAACTCTGCGTCGGAACCGGCAGACATGGTTCACCAGGTTACCTGCAGGTCCACGAATATGCTGAAATTAACACAAAAATAATAATTAAGTATTGGTAAAACACTGTATTCCACTAATACAACAAAATCAATTTTGGGAATTAATAAATAGGGGCATTGTTTTGAACTCTCTGATTGGCTAAAATTGGAGACAAGACAACTTAATTTTAGATACTTAAAACTGGCGCTGATAACTTTTTAAAAACTCTTTTACTTTTTAAACTAATTATTACAACAATTAACAATAAGTATAACAATTAATATTTAACATTTAAATTATTGATAATAGACCATTATCTTCAGTGGCCCTTAATTTTCTTCTGACTTGCCCCATCATCCTCTGGACAACATCTGGATCGATTTCTCGAATCTTTTGGTAAATGCGACGTCGTAATTGTTCTTCATTTGCAGATTCCCATCCCGTGTCGTACATTTTTCTGGTCAATATTGACCAAAATTCTTCTATTGGTCGAGTTTGAGGTACATTGGGAGGATTGTCCAATTTCGGAACAAAGTCTACGTTGTTTTCGTTATACCAGTCTCTAGTTATTCTGGCGTAGTGTCATGAAGCTAGATCAAGCCAAAACATTATATCATTGGCGAGATGTGTACTTAAAAATTGAAGTAATTTAGCAGTTAAGGCTTCTCCTCGGACACGACCAATGGACGGCTGCGAGATATATTCGGCTTCAGAAATGGCACACCATACTAAAATTTTATCCTCAAATTTGGATTTACCTTTGAACTTGACATTGTCTGGTGTTTTCCATGTCATTAGTATAAAAACCATCGTTTCCTTTCATCTCTGAATGGGATAGAGTAAAATATTTGTCGTCATCCATTACAATAAGTTTATTGAGAAAATTAATGCGCCTTAACGCACGATAACATCTAGGGATTCTTTCTAATTGGGCTACGGTATATTTTGGTGCCTTTCTTTTTTTCGAAACAGTGATCTTCGAAACATCGAATCTTCTGGCTACAATTCGTTGTGACACTCCATCTTTGTCTTTAACGGCTGCAATTAATGTTTGTTGTCTCATGTGGTTCAAAATTTTTGGTCGACCACTTTTGGGCAAATTAACACAGGGTATACCTTCTTAACAATCTTTTATTATCCGATAAATTGTTGCCACAGAGATATTGTGCTCGCGATAAACTGCAACAATATCACACTTAGGCATTCGCCCAACAAGATTGTAAATTCCTTTACGAATATCTAGCTTATATGATATTTTTTGTGCAACCGGACGCGAAATAAGCATTTCGCAGCCGCAATACAGGCCGCGAAATTAAATTTCGTGACCGTTGTTATGGTAACGGCCGCGAAATAAGGTAAACAATCACACTGACACTTGAGAATTGCATGGCTTTGTGTTTAAAACTAATATGTTTTAAATGAGAGGAATTTAGAAATTATCAACTCCTTGAGGTAGCAACCCGCTGCACATGGGAACAGAACGGTTAACCCGCCCTGACTCTATTTAAATAAGTCAATAAATAAATGGAAATAACTGTTTCTGTTACTTTGAAAAATTAGTTATATATTTTTACGTGTTTAAGTTTAATTTTAGTATTGTTTGAAATAGCTGTAGTATCTTAAACTAATTATTAATATTAATATTATTGCATCTGGCTTCACGCGAGTGCGCGCGCAACCCCACGCAGTGTGCAGCTGCTGCAGCACTGACCGGCATCGATCGAGGCAGAATGTGTCTGGCTTGCAACCGGTAAACACGTATCGCGTCGTCGTCCGCGAGAGTGGAATTTTCCACCATTTTTGCATAAAACTTTCTGATTTTCATATGGTCAGTAAAGTAATTGGTTGTTTAATTATCGTACGCGTAGCTTGATTAGCCTAACACGACTAATTCAAGGAGTATCGTTCGGTTTTCATTTAATTTGGTACTTTATAGTCCGCGAATACTTTCCGGCGCCATTTTATGCAGCTAATAGACACATCTCAGGAATCAATTGTAAAATCGAACTGTACAATTTGATTTCTCACGGAATTCGTGTTGTTAGGGATTTGATTCATATTTCCTTGGGTGAAATTATTATTATTTCTTTGTAAACCTGTTTACACACGTCCACCTTCGAGTGACGTCATTCACAGCGCATCTGCTGTTATTGTCGACTAGGTACATTCAATGCAACAAGTTTTGCAGTCTAGTTGGTTGTTATTAAGTTCATTTAGAGTTCTTAATATTGTTTAACTACATTTGTTTGTTCATACACTTATGAAATGATTTAGTTAATTTATACAAATATCGTATTTGTTTATCTTTGGTTTATTATTGTTTACGTCACTTGTATTCAATACGCTATCACATATTTCTCAGAATTGGATTTCAGTTGTTTGTTATTTTGTTGCAATTATATTTAGCACGTTTGTTAGTTCGTAAACTAACTGGTCCTTCGTTCGTTTTAATTAGTACATTTCACAAATTAGTATTATCCCGTTTATTGGCCAAGTCCAGTGATGTGAACCAGCTATCGAAGGTTGTAATTATTTTGGTTTACATATAGTTTTGTTTTATTCATTGAATTTAACATCAAACACATTGTTGGTGCTTCTAGACCGGATTCGCTGATCTAGAGACATCGCATTTGGGCTTGCGAGCAGGATCAAAACATTTTGGTTCTTCTAGACCGGATTCGCTGGTTTAGGGTTTGAACATTTGGTCCTTCGAGCCATTAGGTCCTTATTACTTAGTCCTTCGCACCGGAGGGACGAACATTTGGTCCTTCGAGCCGGATTTGGTGGTATTCGGAGATAATTATTGTTTCTAGTTACATTTGATCGCTTCGAGCCGGATTTGGCGGTATTCGGAGATAATTATTGTTTCTAGTTACTTTGGTATTAGTAATTGCATTTAATAACACACACTAAAATGGCTAAACTACTACTCGAACAATTAGAGGTTGTGACAGAACATATTCGTCGTCTATCAGTCTATTCTTCAGAGACTGATGAAAAAAGTAAAGTGAAATTTGAAGTAACTTTTCCGTCTCTCGCAGCTTGGGAACAAGAATTCAATCGTACTTATTGTGAATATTCTTCAAAGTTAAAACAAACCAAAAATCCCGACGAGGATATATTAGCAGAAATTTCCCGAGTTAAGAAGTTGTTTAATGAAATAAACGAACTCATTTGCGACATACGTGTCAATTACAAACTTATGTTCAATGGAGACACCGGATCACAGGCAGGGTCCGACAGAGCTAAATCAGAATCACATTCGATTCAATCAGCACAATCTTTGCGATATATGCAACCCAGCTTGCCTAAATTGAATCTCCCAACATTCGATGGGGAGAAAACAACTTTTATGAATTTTTACGATTTATTCACACAGTTGGTGATAAATCGGGACAGTTTGTCAGATATTGAACGACTTCAATATCTCAAGTTATCTTTAAAAGGGGAAGCCGCTAGGCTTATTACAAATATCCCCGTCAAAGCTGATAGTTTTGATATTGCATGGAACGCCATCACAGATGAATATTATCGTCCTAGGTTGTTGAGGTCGGTACATCTGAATGCACTCCAAGATGTGCAAAAGGTCAAGCAGGCAGACGCCCCTACACTAAAATCGTTGTTGAACACAGCACGCGAAAACATTGCTGCTCTGAAAAATTTAGAGGTTGATGTTGACTCATGTGGGATCATTTTGGAAAACATGATTTGTCGTAAGCTAGATTCAGCTACTAGACGACAGTGGGAACTAACATTGGATTCTGACTCCAAGCCCACTCATGTAGAGTTAATTGCGTTCTTGACTAAGCAAGTTTCAAGCTTAGAGGTTGAACCAGACAAATCTGTCAAAACTCACGAGCCAATCAAAAGGCACAAGCCAGCATCCCGAGCGATGACATTGGCAACTAATACGAATTATCCGTATTGCAGAAAATCTCACTACATCAGTCAGTGTGAAGGGTTTATAGCTCTTAAACCTAAAGGAAGACATGATGCTGCAATTAAACACAAGTTGTGCATCAACTGTCTTAGAATGGGTCACATACGCCCGAACTGTCCTAGTACAGCCACATGCAGAACGTGTAACAAAACTCACCATACGCTGCTGCATTTTGGTGAAAGGTCGAACAAGTCGTTATCACCCAAGCGTGATAAACAATCTGTGCAAAAAAATCGTCCGTCATCACCCAAGAGTGATGCAAACTCTCAAGCCAGTAGTAGTAATTCTGAAACTACTACGTCAATGTCTGCTAGGACTTATTCACTAAGTCAACACAGAAAACATACTTCGGTATTACTACCCACTGCAAAGCTGCATGTATTTGACAGTGCAGGAAAGGTACATGTTGTACGTGCCTTATTGGATACAGGATCGCAGAAATCCTACATCACAAGTCGTTGTGTCCACAATTTAAATCTGTCTATTGAAGCGTGTCAAACAAAGATTATGTCAATCAGTGACACCCACGTCAAGGACACTAGTGGTATTATACATACCAAAATCAAACCATGTCGTAGAGAAACTCCAGTTCTCGATTTGAGTTGCATTGTAATCGACAACATTACAGGCAGAATCCCAGATTATCCAATATCTCGGGATACCTTTAAACAATTTGGGAATATCCAACTTTCGGATCCCGAATGCTATAAATCTCAACGAATAGACATGCTGTTAGGAGCTGACATTTGGGGTCAAGTCATTCGTAACGGAGTTAAGAAAGGAGTCGATGGCACACTTACCGCCATCAAAACAATCTTTGGTTGGGTGGTTATGGGAGAATATACCAGCAAGCAAACAAGCAATGCTGTGGTGTCGTATCATACATACACACAAGAAGATACACACGAACTGTTGTCTAAATTTTGGGAATTGGAAAATGTTCCAACTCCATCGGTTGTCACTAAACCGGAGGATAAAATGGTGGAGGACCATTTTGTCAATACTACCCAAAGAGACTCCGAGGGAAAATACACGGTTTCTTTACCTTTTAAACAGTACCCACCAGTACTAGGCAATTCATATAAGAAAGCTTTGTCCATTTGTCACGCACAGCTGACTCGCTTGAGTAAAAGCCCAGAGTTACTCAAGGCTTATGATGCAATATTCGAAGAATATTTGCAAAAGGGTTACGTCACTAGACTTGATGTGCAACCCAATTTGAATGATCAGGATTCGTATTATATTCCACACCATGCAGTGGTTAAACCTGATAGTGCGACGACACCGGTACGCATTGTGTTCAATGCTTCAAAGCCATCGTCTAATGGAAAGTCGATTAATGACTACTTGTATCCTGGTCCGGTACTACAGAAGAGTATCTTCACTCTTCATTTGCGAAATAGATTTTATCCTATTTTAATTACGGGGGATTTAAAACAGATGTTCCTACATATTAGAGTTGTACGCGAGCATCAACGATTTCTAAGGTTCATTTGGAAACCTGCGGATGCCACACATCCTATTGTGTACCAATTCAACACTATCTGCTTTGGTTTGAATTGTTCGCCGTTCTTGGCGTTGCGTACAGTTGAGCAGTTGGCTCAAGACGAAGGGAATCAATATCCCTTAGCAGCTAAAGTCCTGCAAAATGATGTCTATATGGACGATGTTGTGACTGGGGCTGAAGACATTCAGTCAGCACTGACACTGCGCCGTGAACTCACGGATATATTCGAAAGGGGAGGATTCACCCTCCGAAAATGGGCCAGTAATTCTCAAACAATACTGGATGAACTACCAGACAATGCACGCGCAGTGAAAGATGTCCACTTCAATGACGACGAGTCAGTGAAATTGTTAGGTGTCAAATGGGTTTGCAAGTCCGACTGCTACGAGTATACGGTCTCAAAACCCGACGATTTGTGCACCAAAAGAAACATTTTGTCCTGCATTGCAAGGATCTATGATCCATTAGGCATTATGTCCCCATTGGTGATGTTTCTTAAACTCATCATGCAAGAGCTTTGGAAATCAAAGGTAGAATGGGATGAAGAACCTCCCGCTCATATTGTCTCAGAGTGGAACTTGTTTCTGAACGAGATCGATTGTATATCCAACTATTCGATGCCAAGGTTAGCCTGTTTGGGTTCGAAATTCGATCTTATCGGATTTGCGGATGCCTCCGAGCGAGGCTACTGTGCCGTTGTCTATGTCAGAAGTTATCTAAACGATAAACCAGTGGTTCAATTGCTCTGTGCAAAGACGCGTGTAGCGCCTTTGAAAAAAATTACTATATCTCGTTTGGAATTATGTGCGGCGCATCTTCTCGCCAAACTTCTCGAGAATATTCTCGAAAATATTCCAAAACAACCGGAGGCTGTACATTGCTTCTCGGACTCTATGATAGTTCTTGCTTGGTTGCGCAAGGAACCACACACTCTGAAAACATTTGTGGGTAATCGAGTCGCTCAAATACAGACAAATTTTCCGAGTGAACACTGGCGTCATGTAACGTCGGAACACAATGCGGCCGACGTAGGTTCTAGAGGTCTCAGTCCTCTAAGTTTCAAGACATGTACTCTCTGGATAAGTGGACCAGAGTGGTTACAACAACCTTACTCGTGTTGGCCACAAAGTGAAGTGGTTCAACTTGACGAAGATCAAACCAACTCTGCTCAGACAGAGATTGCCAACGCCTAAGTTTGTCTTTAGGGAGACCCTAAGGTGGCCGGTATGTTTAAAACTAATATGTTTTAAATGAGAGGAATTTAGAAATTATCAACTCCTTGAGGTAGCAACCCGCTGCACATGGGAACAGAACGGTTAACCCGCCCTGACTCTATTTAAATAAGTCAATAAATAAATGGAAATAACTGTTTCTGTTACTTTGAAAAATTAGTTATATATTTTTACGTGTTTAAGTTTAATTTTAGTATTGTTTGAAATAGCTGTAGTATCTTAAACTAATTATTAATATTAATATTATTGCATCTGGCTTCACGCGAGTGCGCGCGCAACCCCACGCAGTGTGCAGCTGCTGCAGCACTGACCGGCATCGATCGAGGCAGAATGTGTCTGGCTTGCAACCGGTAAACACGTATCGCGTCGTCGTCCGCGAGAGTGGAATTTTCCACCATTTTTGCATAAAACTTTCTGATTTTCATATGGTCAGTAAAGTAATTGGTTGTTTAATTACCGTACGCGTAGCTTGATTAGCCTAACACGACTAATTCAAGGAGTATCGTTCGGTTTTCATTTAATTTGGTACTTTATAGTCCGCGAATACTTTCCGGCGCCATTTTATGCAACTAATAGACACATCTCAGGAATCAATTGTAAAATCGAACTGTACAATTTGATTTCTCACGGAATTCGTGTTGTTAGGGATTTGATTCATATTTCCTTGGGTGAAATTATTATTATTTCTTTGTAAACCTGTTTACACACGTCCACCTTCGAGTGACGTCATTCACAGCGCATCTGCTGTTATTGTCGACTAGGTACATTCAATGCAACAAGTTTTGCAGTCTAGTTGGTTGTTATTAAGTTCATTTAGAGTTCTTAATATTGTTTAACTACATTTGTTTGTTCATACACTTATGAAATGATTTAGTTAATTTATACAAATATCGTATTTGTTTATCTTTGGTTTATTATTGTTTACGTCACTTGTATTCAATACGCTATCACATATTTCTCAGAATTGGATTTCAGTTGTTTGTTATTTTGTTGCAATTATATTTAGCACGTTTGTTAGTTCGTAAACTAACTGGTCCTTCGTTCGTTTTAATTAGTACATTTCACAAATTAGTATTATCCCGTTTATTGGCCAAGTCCAGTGATGTGAACCAGCTATCGAAGGTTGTAATTATTTTGGTTTACATATAGTTTTGTTTTATTCATTGAATTTAACATCAAACACATTGTTGGTGCTTCTAGACCGGATTCGCTGATCTAGAGACATCGCATTTGGGCTTGCGAGCAGGATCAAAACATTTTGGTTCTTCTAGACCGGATTCGCTGGTTTAGGGTTTGAACATTTGGTCCTTCGAGCCATTAGGTCCTTATTACTTAGTCCTTCGCACCGGAGGGACGAACAGCTTTGTTTATCAAATGTTAATCCCATAGCCACCTTGAAAGCTAACTTTCTATTTACAATGAAACTGTTTAAAATTAATAAAATTTGTTATTACAAATTTTTTACGGTTGCACAAAAAATATTGTGTACACCTTGTCCGCGAAATCCTTTAGCGCCCTCGAGATTGTCTTGTCTCGGCGACAATTTTTCTCTCGGTACACTAAAGAGTGATTTCGCGGCCTTAATATACAAATAACTATTGCTGCATCAAATCGAAACAACTAAACTGTCAAAATGAAAACAAGTTAATTGTGATATTTTGTTTCCAGCGACAATTTGATTAAACGTTACAAAACATCTAAAAAAATTCTCAATATTTAGGACCATACGTTATAATATCTGTAATCTATAAATAAAAGTTTTTTTTATCAAAATTTATAATTATTTCAATAAAACATGGCTTCAGCTGATATCAAAAAAATAATTGAAAACTGAAACGATCGATTTCTATCGAACAATTATTACCAAGCCACTGGAATGTTTTTGACAGACTGATTTATTACTCGTGCTAGTTTTGAAGCGAAATATATTCATATACAAGGTGTTTCAGGACTAGTGTAACAAACTTTAACAGCTTATTCCTGAGGTCATTTTGAGCCAAAAATGTCATATGAACATAGGTCCTATTCCTTCTAGTTACTAAAATACAAGAGGTTGAAATTCTATAAATAACACGAAATTTTTTAATTTTTGTAATCAAGGTACTTTCGGAAAACAAGAGTTATATTGAAAAGTCATACCTTATTTGTATTAATTAATTTATGTATTAATTAATTGTCTTAATTAAAAATTGTTGTACTTTTGTTTGTATTTTTGTTTCATAATGGATGGTTATAGTACTGCTGAATATGCAGATATGATTTTTATTTATGGATTATGTAATGGTAATGCCCGTTATGCGTCCAGAGAATATCAAGACAGATATCCAAATAGACGCCAACCTTCCCATCGCCTATTTGCGCGCATTTTTCAGCGTCTACGTGAAACTGGATCAACAACTGTACGGGGAGGTGTACAAAATGATGGCATTGGTGTTAATAATAACGTTGAAGATGAAGAGAATGTAATTGATGCTGTTCTCGATAATCCTGAAATCAGCACAAGACGCATCGCTGCTCAATTACACATGTCTCACAGCACTGTTTGGCGGATATTAAACCGTGAGGAATTACATCCCTATCACTTTCAGCGAGTTCAAGCACTGCAACCCGGAGACTATGGTCCTCGTTTAGAATTTTGTCGCTGGTTTCTACGTCAAAATTTAAATGATCCTGACTTTATTTCCAAAGTGTTATGGTCTGATGAAGCCCAATTCACGAGAGACGGAGTAAACAATTTCCATAATTACCATTTATGGAGCATTGAAAATCCACATGCGATTGTTCAGCCCCGTTTTCAGCAAAGATTTAGCATAAATGTCTGGGCAGGAATTTTCAATACTAGGTTACTAGACCGATTAACAGCTGATGGCTACAGAAACTTTCTGGAAAACAGACTACATGAACTAATAGAAGATGTTCCACTTCTTGTACGACAATAGATGTGATACCAGCATGATGGTTAAACCAAAACTTTCCCAATAGGTGGATTGGACGTGGATGTCCAAACTTTTGGCCTGCAAGATCTCCAGACTTAAATCCTCTTGATTTCTATCTATGGGGACACTTGAAACAAGAAGTTTATAGGGTACAAATAAACACGCGTGAACAGTTACTTGAACGAATTATGAATGCATCTGCTGCCATTCGTAACGATCAAAATGTAATTTATCGTGTATATGATTCTATGATTCGCCGATATCAAGCATGCATACGAGTTCAAGGCGCGCATTTTGAGCACTTGATGTAATTTTTTTAAAATTTGTTGGGGTGTATTCTGTAAGGAAACTGTTAATTTTAAACAGTATGTTAAAAATAAACTTGCTGTTAAAATATATTTTCTATTCTGTAACTATCAATTCTGTTAAAATTTTAACACCCGTGTTAAAATTAGGTGTTAAAACTGTATATTTTAACGTCATTCAAATCGATGCATTTAAAATTTTAACATCTGTTTATACAATAAAATTATCACAGAATTTGAATACGTTGCACTTCTAATTAATGGATATGAAATAGAAAACGAAAGAAAAATACCATGGATGAATATAAAAAATATCTAGGTGTTATTTAATAAAATATACTCTTTTACGAAGTATTTTATTTAATTACGGTCACCATTCCGTCATATGTCTTTGTGTATCACAGCGTATTGCCAGTAGGAATATTTAATTAACATAATTCGAGAAAAACAGAACTTTGAATAGTATACCGAGAGCACGATTTAGATGTATCGTAAAACATAGTTTTTATTATAATGTAGGTATTAAATGCAGTTAAAATTGCTTATTCCTGTCTTGTTCGTCAAACCAACGTAACTTAACATTTTGGATTGTTAATTCTGAGGATTAAAAAAAAGAAATTTTACATACCTAATGATAACTTAATAATTTACAATTTCAATGTAATTCATTTTTAATATAAAAATGAGACAGGATTATGTAGCAGATTTTTATTTATTTTCCGAAGCATTATTTCCATTCGTTTTTCAAAAATTTCAAAATGACAGATTAGTTTTCTAAAATTTCAAAGTGACACATGAACTGACAGTTATTGTTCACTCTTTTTATCATGTTTATTTATTTGTGTTATGGTTACTAACTACATTACTTTAGCAAAGACGTGCCTTTTTTCTGTCTTGTTGATCACTTCATTCTGGTGTTTAACAGACATGTTAAAATTTATGATTTTAACAGCAGTGTAAAATTTTCGCATAGAGAATACCAAACAATGAATTTATTGTTAACAGTCATGTTAAAATATAATTTTTTAAAGGCATGTTAAAATTAACATTTTTTTTACAGAATACACCCCGTTATCTTATTTCATATTGTGTTAACCTATTCCATGTTTGGTTATGTTTTTCTGTGTTTAGAATTTATTTGTCTATTTAATAATTGTGTCATCGTATGTTTTGTTGTCCAAATCGTATTCGTTAATATTCATAAATAAAATTAATTAATACAAATACGGTATAACTTTTCAATATAACTCTTGTTTTCAGAAAGTACCTAGATTACAAAAATTAAAAAATTTCGTGTTATTTATAGAACTTCAACCTCTTGTATTTTGGTAACTAGAAGGAATAGGGCCTATGTTCATATGACATTTTTGGCTCAAAATGACCTCAGGAGTAAGCTGTTAAAGTTTGTTACACTAGTCCTGAAACACCCTGTATTTATGTATATACTCCCGAAGTTTGGCACTTTTCTTCTATCTCACCCCGTATAATTCTATTTTACTTACAGTAATCCTGGCTGAGGGTGTAGTTCTATATGCTGCTGAAGAGATAGAAAATCACTGAAGAGAATTAATGCAAAATACGAGACGATAATTTATCACCCACTACAAAAGGTACATCACATTTTCACATATAGTAGTCGTATTCCCGGTAAGTGATAAAACACAAACACTAAAATCTGAACTTAGTCGATAATCGTGAGAAAATGCATGCGCACTTTATTTTATTACGAAACAACCCTTACCAAAACGGACGAGAAATATTGCTTCAATATAAAAGAAGTGAATTAAGGCTATGGGGTTCCGTGGCCGCGTGCCTGAGTGTCTGGTTGCGAATCTGGGGAACCGGGTTCGATCCTGACCGACGCCAAATATTTCAAATTTTAAATGGTATAAAATTGACCCCTGTGATGCACTCTCCACGCCAGAAATATGTGCCCGAGAGGTGACGCCTGGTAAACGCCCGCACGGTACAAATATTTATTTATTTATTTATTTATTTATTTATTTATTTATTTATTTATTTATTTATTTATTTATTTATTTATTTATTTATTTATTTATTTATTTATTTATTTATTTATTTATTTATTTATTTATTTATTTATTTATTTATTTATTTATTTATTTATTTATTTATTTATTTATTTATTTATTTATTTATTTATTTATTTATTTATTATTGACCTCCTTACAGGATATAATATCCCAATTACAAGGGGGTCAGAAATACACAAATTAGCATGAACCCAAAAAACATATTTGACGTAGACAAAATGTGAAACACAATATACATACATAAAAAATCTGATGTGGCCAGCACATTACCTTCCGTCAGTTCTATGTATTTTGTATAAATGTCATACAGAAAGTTCCTTGAAAAAGATTATATTTCTTGTACATTACCTTAAGGCAGTCGTATGTATTTTATACAAATTCAAAACAGAAAGTTTCTAACAAAAGATCCTATATTTCCAGTAAAATTATAACATAAACATACTGTCAACTGCACTTGACACTGACACCTATCAATTAGAATTATCTATTTTCTTAATGTAGCAGCTGTTTCCAGAGTTATAGCAAAGCTGACTAATATACATGATATTTAATGTCTTTATAATTTTTTAATTCTATGTCCATTTAATATGAAGTATAAAATGCATTCAAATCGTACAGAGAATAAATAATTCTTTAATATTTATAATAACATTAAATGTGAAAAAATGATATTTAACATCGTTTTTTCAAGAAAAACTGTTAAAATCTTCAAATGAGGATACTTCCGGTTGACCAATTATAACCAAAATCTAATCAGCTCTTCACATGGCTGTAACGAAGAGGAATGCGAAAGAATTATAATTTTTGGAATTGTAGTATGAGAGTTATCGCATTAGAAAATTTTGTCACACACAGACACACACACACACACACACATACATACACACACACACACACACATACAGACATCATCGTAAAAATAGTAAAATCGTATTCTAGGGACCCTAAAACGTGCTTATTCATCAAAAACTCACCACCGAATTTTTTGACCAAAGACAATACCTTCCTTACCTAAAGGTGACGGAAGGTAAAAATAATAAAAATATAAAATAATACACAATAGAAGGAAAAAATATATATGAATAAGATTTGTTCTGTTTATATCAAAATGTACGTAGATTAGAAATCAAAATATTTTTAAAAGCAACGTAATTTATGTTAAAAATGTCAACCTCAATATCTATTTTCCTTACAATATCATTGTAAATGAAACACAGTCGGGTAATTGGACGTTTTAGAAAATAATTTTTCCTTATGTGATGAATATAAAATGTAATGCTCGTCTGTATTCTGGTTGAAAGGCGCGGAATATAAATGTAAACATTGTTTAAGCCTGTAGTGTCGTCGATTTTGTTTGATAATAATTTATGTAGATACAGACAGGAGTACATCTTACGTCTGGACTCCAATGTAAACATATTGAGATGTAGTAGGGCAGCAGTATAACTATACTTCAGGGGATTTAAATTTATTGAAATTTTTCGTGCACAATATCGTACAAATTTTCTTTGCACCCATTCGATGTTATTACTGTGCAAGTCGTATATTGGATTCCAAACAATAAGACAGTACTCAAGTCGAGATCGAACAAGCGAGTAATACAGGGATTTAAGTGTTGTTTGATTTTTGAAAAATTGCGAGTTGCGTATTATAAAACCCAAGCTTTTATAAGAAGCATTTACAATATAATTATAATGCAAATCAAACTGTAATTTCGGATCAAATACAACTCCCAACTCCCTATGATTATTCACTCTTTCTAGACACTCACCCTCCATCCAGTAAGGGACAATAATCCGACTGTGCTTCATGGCATAAGACATAATTTTACATTTAGAAAAATTGAAAAATAGATATGAAGAAGACGACCATGCTAGAAGGTTATTAATATCTTTTTGTACTTCATGACAGTCATTACAAGTATTTATGACTTTAAATAGTTTCAAATCATCAGCATATAGAAGACTATTTGAAAACTCCAAACACTTAGTAATATTATTAATAAATAAAACAAAGAGAAGGGGGCCCAAATTGGAACCCTGAGGAACACCAGAGTGAGGAGTGAAAAAATTAGATTTGTGGTTATTGTACTGTACAAATTGCTTACGGTCACTGATATACGAACGTATTAACTTAAGTAAGTCTGGAGAAAAATGATGCTCCAATTTAAACAGTACTACATCATGATTTATGGTGTCAAAAGCCTTGGCAAAATCAATATGTCATCATCATTACCAAATTCTGTGTACAAAGCAGATTGGCACACCCAGCAATGGGTAATATGCCGTGATGATATATTTATTTATTTTATTTTTAGCTAAGGTTAAATTTAACGAATTATCGGGCCTATTCTGTAACTCAGTGGTTAATTGTTAACCACTGGTTCAAATTTTTATCCAATGGATATTGATTTGACAACAAAAAATCCATTTTTACCTTTTTACGAGAAACATGCAATTTGAACAGGTTGTTCGATGAGAAAAATTTCATGACTAGTTCACATTTATCTGAACCGACTACTGAGGTAGTGTAGATAGTGCAAAAAGGATTGGGGCGACTAAATGTAAGATTTTAAGCTGTTTTGGTTAAATTTGTTATTTTAGTTTGTTATAAATTGAAAATAATGGACGAAAGTTTTATACATCCGTCACCTTTAGGTAAGGAAGGTATTATCTTGGTCAAAAAATTCGATGATGAGTTTCTAATGAATAAGCACGTTTTAGGGTCCCTAGTATACGATTTTACTACTTTTACGATGATGTCTGTATGGATGTATGTATGTATGTATGTATGTATGTATGTATGTATGTATGTATGTATGTATGTATGTATGTATGTATGTATGTATGTATGTATGTATGTATGTATGTATGTATGTATGTATGAATGTATGTATGTATGTATGTATGTATGTATGTATGTATGTATGTATGTATGTATGTATGTATGTATGTATGTATGTATGTATGTATGTATGTATGTATGTATGTATGCGCGTGTGTGACGATTTTTTCGGGTCGCATAACTCCGATACCGTGTTTACAATAATTATAATTTTTGCGTATTCCTTTTCTTTACATCCTTATGAAGAGCTGATTAGATTTTGGTTATAATTGGTGAACCGGAAGTACCCACATTTGAAGATTGTGTTTTTCTTGAAAAAACATTGTTATATCATTTTTTCACATTTAGTGCTATTATAAATACCGAAGAATAATTTATTTTCTATACAATTTAAATGCATTTTATACTTCATATTAAATGGATATAGAGTTAAAAAATTATAAAGAAATTAAGTATCATATATTAGCCAGCTATGTTATAACACTGGAAACAGCTGCTATATTAAGAAAATTTTGATTAAAAGGTGTCAGTGTCAAGTGAAGTTGACAGTATGTTTGTGTTATAATTTTACTGGAAATGTAGGATCTTTTGCTAGAAACTTTCTGTATGGAATTTGTATAAAATACATACAACTGCCTTAAGGTAATGTACAAGAAATAGAATCTTTTGGAAGGAACTTTCTGTATGACATTTATACAAAATACATAGAACTTACGGAAGGTAATGTGCTGGCCACATCAGATTTTTTCACATTTAATGTTATTGTAAATATTAAAGAATATTTTATTCTCTGTACGATTTGATTACATTTTATACTTCATATTCAATGAAAAAAATCTGATGTGCACACCACAAGACTGCCTTGTACGCAATACTAATATGAACTATTAGACTCAATTATAAAATTGCACGTATTTGACGTAATTTGACATTAACATCTATTTTTTATTTTTTTGTTATTTTTTGTCTTAATCCATAGCAAGCTCCATTACAAAAACCAAAAAATATATGTTTTAAATTTACATATCTCGCTTATACAAAGGGCTAATTTAATAATATTTGATGTGCTAGACGCAGAATTTAATTCTCTAAAACTCTTATTTGAAGCATTTATTTCTAAAATCAAAATGAAACCATTTTATTAAAGAAAAACTGTTAACAACTTCAGGTAATATATCACTTCCGGTTAGCCTGTTTTAACCAAATTCTGCTATGTTATTCCAATTGATATAAAAGCCTTATATACCAAATTTGAAAAGTTTTGGATTATATTTTCATGTAGTTTTTCATTAAAATCTATTATAGGCTTCAAATAAAGTACCATTTCTGGAAATTATGTAATGACCAAAAAGGGAGGTGCACAACTAGATTATTAGCAGTCCTAAATACAAAATTTCAACTTTCTACGGCTTACCGTTTTTGAGTTATGCGAGATACGTACGTACAGACGTCACGACGAAATTAGTCAGAATGGGTTCAGGGATGGCCAAAATGAATATTTCCGTTGAAATCTCAAAACCGAAAGTTTTCGCGATTACAATACTTCCTTTACTTCGTACAAGGAAGTAAAAAGAATTTAATTATTAAAAAATGATAAATTTAGATTATATTTAAATTCGAGTTGTCAACAGTCAATCACTGACTGGTGATTTTGATGTTATATAAAAACTGTTGTCAGAGACAATATCAGAAAATATGAGATAATATTTTGTCTGACAAAAACAGTATAAAAACCACTAACAAAAACATTGCGGATGAAACCTCTTGAGGCAAAACCTAATACAAAACATTGGCTACAAAACATCAAAGGGTAAAAATGTCGACAAAAAATGTCTTGGGAATATTATCTGTAACAAGAACATCACACATGATTAAAATATGTCATATACGAAAAAGTTCATATCTAAAATATGTAATAAATAAGCTTTTCTTTTATCTATTCTATAGAAAAACCAAGCAAATAATAAAGCAAAAGACTTTATATTTTTGCACGGGCGTTATTAGATAAAGTTGAAACACAATTTTCTAAAAAAAATACAGAGCTTTATCTTATTGAGAGAAAAAGCAATTTTCCGTAATCCTTAGAGATTACAGCTGTCAAACTTGGACAACGTATTTCATTTACACTAATAATATTTCCACTCGGTTCACTAATATAACTTAGAAAAGATTCTTTCGTATAAATAATATTAATAAAGACTGTATAATACAAGCATGGGCGCCCGCAGACTTTTTTACAAGGTGGGTCGAAATTTTTGTTGTAAGAAAAAAATGCGCCGCAGGCGAATTTTTAATAATTTTCAAGGTCAACAAATTCTTAAAAAATTAAAATCAATATTTTATGACGAAAATGAGTATGTACGCTCTAGAAGTGTAGAATTGCCCTTTCTACTAGGCTTTATGATGCGAGCATAAGCAATAACTACCGAAACAGACAATCTGAAAATACAATGTTGCATTAAATTAAAATATATTACTGAGTAACAATATAATTATTCTATTGAACTGCTCAAAATAAAATGTATAATAATTAAATGTTAATTAAATCGCGCTCCTCACAAAATACGGCAACCCTAATCTTACGTAGGTACTTTTAGTATAAATAAATATGCAATGTCTATTCATTATTTACTTTTCTATTTCTTTATTTCTATATAACAGTAAAATCGATAAGTGTGAAAGTTTTGAGAAGAACGTGATCATAAACATGATTTGAATAAACTACGGCATATTAAAGAAAATACAGCACCGAAGATAATGTAATATAATAACAGTACATAACATAATTTACTCATTCTGACACTTCAGCTATTTCGTACTTAGTAATAGATAGTATGTAATAAGTTTTTGATTAAAATATAAGAAAATATTACTAATAATTATTAAAAAATACAATGATACATTGAAATGAAAAAATAAAATTATAATTTTATTTTTAAAAATGGATACAGTCCATAAATGAAAGGGGGGTCAGTCGACCCTTTCGACCCCCTTGTGGGCGCCTATGAATACAAGGTCTTTTTTATTCAAAATAGTTCGACATTCTGCGAGTCTAGAATAACAATAACCAGTGGCGGCTCCTAGGGTGGAATATAGGGGACTACAGCGCAATTGAATTAAGAGAAATTAGGAAAAAATATTGAAAGTATATGCTTAATAATAAATAAATATTAATAAAGAAATAAAAGGATATAACTGAAATACTTCGGAAATAATAATTCCATATATAACTCTCACAACTCGCGCCCCAGACGAAACTGACACTTGCCGACGATAATAGGTTGCCTACAAATAGAAGAAAATAATTTGCGGCTGCTTGCATAACGGAGTTACAAGACTTTTTAATCCACCAATCCCGGAAGGATATCTTGAGGTGTGATGATATTGGGATTTTCAAGTATCAAGAGATGGCGCTGGTCGCATTAAACACTGGTACACTTTTTGTTGACGTGTGTCAACGTAGCATTTCTGTCAATTGTATTTCATAAGTTTTCGTATTATTTTCTCATTTATTAGTAGTTTTTATTTATAATTCAAGTACGTATAATAAATTTTTTGTAGTCATATAGTTGTATTTTCATGTAAATGTCAAATGTGTACCACTGTTTGCAGTTCTAATATTTGCCGCTAGTTAGCGTTTTCTTATTTGAAAATCCCAATTATTACAAAATAAAACGGGTTGCTAGGTTTTAAAAATACTACTAGTGAGTTACAAAATTTGTTTGACTTACTGTAATTTTGACACTTTAGAGTTGACTTTTCACTGTCAACAAATTACGTTAGCGAAGGTGTCATCCGAGATCATCATTTATATCGTACAGTGCAACGTGTTGTAGCAGCTGTGTAAAATGTGTTAAACGAAAATATTATTGTCATTTGATCTGGCATAACTTGACCGGTCTCATGCGTCCTTGCGATGGCTCTCAATATCACTTTATGATCCACAAGATTCCTATCCGGAAAACGTTCCGAATAGACTCGTGCTGCCTCTCTGGCGTTACGTCCACATTCTCCGAAAATTATAATCATTTCTAAGTAATCAGCGGCTGAATACATGGTAAGAATTTGCCTTTTTTATTCACCTTGTCAAATTCAATTTGACACTGACATTTTTCGAAAACTACAGTCGCCCACATATTTTAAAGAAGATTTGATTTGTATAAAACCGTAGTAACGTTAAATTACGGCAAACACACGTTAAAGGTGTAGGTCTCTGATTGGTCAATTTGAAGACGTCTTTTCTCGAATATCATTTAAGCTAGATTTTTTTTTCTTCGAAATTACACATCCGAGTGCATTCTCGTGTTTCCACATTCGCTCTGGGGCGCGAGTTGTGAGACAGCCTGTATATATTTTGATTGGCGACTCAAAGACGGCCTATAAATATATAACGAATACCCAGTTATAGAGAGGAACCTACTACCAATGGAAGTAAAGAAATTCAAATAGCGGAGGCGTGGCTATCAGTCCAGTACTGCAATTCTCAAACAGTTTTTATTTTAATATAAATGTTTTGCATTAAGCTTAATAATTTAAATCCATTTCCAATAGGAGATTACAGCTCAATCGAATTAAGAGAAATTAGTAAAAAATAGTGAAAGTAGATGCTTAATAATGAATATTAATAAATAAATAAAATGATATAATTGAAATTCTTCGGAAATAAGGGGGTTTTTTGTTTTAGCAGCTCGTCACACATATGAAATTCATATATATTATTTTGATTGGCGACTCAAAGACCACCTATAAATATATAACGAATACAGAGTTAGGGGCGAAGCCTATTACCAATGGAAGTAGAGAAATTCAAATAGCGGAGGCGTGGCTATCAGTCGAGTAGTATGCAATTCTGAATCAGTTTTTACTTGAATATATATATATTTTGCATTAATATTTCCAATTATAAATCATGTCGACTTGTACAGTATAATAATATTCATTTATTTTTTATAAATATAATTTAAAAATAAACAATTGTTTCTGTCATTAAAGATTAATAGTTTGACATTTGGATAGACTGCTAGATAAAATTTATTTTTAAAATTACACGGCGCCGGCACTTACATTTTATTTTCTTGTGACTAAATTGTTACAGATATCATAACTTACGCAGAGACACGAAAGTTTACTATTGGATGTATCTTTCTGAAAAACAATAAATTTACATTATTGGCGTTGCCTTTAAAAAATTATGGTCTATTCATGGTCGCATCACCCAAGTTTCATACACTAGTGGTTCACTAACAATAACAAATACCATAATAAAAGATGAATTATATTCATTTGGATTGTCATACCAAATTACATTCAAATCGAATAAAGCGTTTCGTTATTATAAGCAATATTATTTTTTTTAGAAAGACTTTAAAGCAGAATTCTGACTAAACGGTGCAAGTTGGATATAGGTAAATTTAGTTAAATCGTCTTATATTGGGCCCAGTAATTTGTGGTTAAGCCATGTCCCCCTATTTTCAAGACACCCTGTATATATAACACGGCCAGATAGTCGAATCTTCTGTAAAAGAGAAACTGACTTCTGGAGCAGTAATTGGCTAAAAAACGAAGATAGGGCCATAGGCGCCCACAGGGGGGGGGGGGGTCGAAAGGGTCGACTGACCCCTCTTTCATTTATGGACTGTATCCATTTTTAAAAATAAAATTATAATTTTATTTTTTCATTTCAATGTATCATTGTATTTTTTAATAATTATTGATATTTTCTTATATTTTAATCAAAAATTTATTACATACTATCTATTACTGAGTACGAAATAGCTGAAGTGTCAGAATGAGTAAATTATGTTATGTACTGTTATTATATTACATTATCTTCGGTGTTGTATTTTCTTTAATATGCCGTAGTTTATTCTGATCATTTTATGATCACGTTCTTCTCAAAACTTTCACAATTATCGATTTTACTGTTATATAGAAATAAAGAAATAGAAAAGTAAATAATGCATAGACATTGCATATTTATTTATATTAAAAGTACCTACGTATGATTAGGGTTGCCGTATTTTGTGAGGAGCGCGATTTAATTAACATTTAATTATTATACATTTTATTTTGAGCAGTTCAATAGAATTATTATATTGTTACTCAGTAATATATTTTAATTTAATGCAACATTGTATTTTCAGATTGTCTGTTTCTGTAGTTATTGCTTATGCTCGCATCATAAAGCATAGTAGAAGGGGCAATTCTACGCTTTTAGAACGTACATACGCATTTTCGTCATAAAATATTGATTTTAATTTTTTAAGAATTTGTTAAATTTGCTTCATTGTAAAGAACTCTATATTATCTTACTTTGCATTAAAACACGTTTGACCTTGAAAATTATTAAAAATTCGCCTGCGGCGCATTTTTTACTTGCAATAAAAATTTCGACCCACCTTCTAAAAAAGTCTGCGGGCGCCCATGGATAGGGCCATATTACAATAGATCTTACAGGTTGCAGTCACAAACGTGCTTAGCGCTTAAAGCCCTGAATTTAAATAATAAATAAATAGGCCACGATATTTTCAAATCAACCTCGAACGTCACATATTGTTTTCATATGAATTAGCATACATACATACATAAATTGATTCAACATATCAGATTTTGAAAAGCAAATGTTCATATGATTTGTAACAGTCAACAACAAGCCTCAGGGATGGCAATAATTTCTGCCTCGTTGCCTAAATACAAAGGGCTCTTACGAATATATTCACATCACATATGTTGAATCCGATATTTATTTACATATGTCTATCAAATGTATCCATATCGCTTCTAGAGATCAAGTGATTTGCGCGATTTGTGTCTCCCCAGACATGATCTCGATTTGTTCTTTTGTTTCCCGGTGCGATTGTTTGTTTCACTCGGAAGGCATTTGTTTGGATTTACACTTGCTTTGTTTCAATTTCACAACGTTTATTTTTTTATCCTTTTCTGGACTTTGCAGAAATCGAGAAAAATAAATTGAAGGAAATAAAATCTGGTGTGGCCAACACAATACCTCCCGTCATTTAAAGCCCGAGTCACAAAAAAAGATTAAGTTAATCCTTATTTTTGGATTAACTAATTTTACTCTAATTTTGACAGTTTATTTCTTAAAATAAAGTCTAATCTAATCCAAGCAACTACCTTTTTTAAACCCCTCAACGGGATTAAATCCCAGTTACAGAGTGGGTTCACATTCACTTGCCTTAAAAATTAAAGATTATTAAATTTTCTACAGGTCTGCATTAATAACACAATTCCTTGGTTACGAAGTTCATATTTCAAATGTATGTAACTCACAGATAAATGTCACTGTCAAAGAACTAATCATTTCAAATTAATAACAGTAACGTTTTAAAAAGAAAATAGTAAATAGAACCCTAGTTATATGGAATGGATCTTAATACAATTTCCGCAATAACTAAATATGTAAGTATATATATTTAAATTAATAAAAATTAAATAGCGGGAGGTTTGGTGTTGGCCACATCAGATTTTTGGGTATGAGGATGGTGTGGTTTAAAAAAGGGTCGAAATATTTAAAAAATTAAAAATTTTGAAAATTTGTATTTAAGTAGTTTGAAGGGTGTAGATTTAAGAGTTTAAAACCGCATGTCGATATCTCTTTTATTTCGAGATATTTGTCCTCAAAACTTTACTCAAAAATTCCCATTTTTGGGACATATCTCAAAAATGGTCCATTATACACCGCTGGCGATATCACCATTAGATTCTACGAGCAAAATTACATAAGCATACCAATTTTCATAATTTTTGAACAACTATTACAATCTCCAGAAGGAAAAGTCTGAAAATGGCCAAAAATCGCAAAAAATCTAAGGTTTTTTCAGTTTTTGACAATTTTAAGGAATGTTTAATAATTAATGTATCCGTTGGAATATTTTGATGAAAATTGGTATACTTATGTTTTTTTGGTACGAGGAATTTACTGGTGAGGTCGTTGAAGGTGTACCGCACACCCATTTTTGGGTATAAGGATGGTGTGGTTTAAAAAAGGGTCGAATTTTTTAAAAAATTAAAAATTTTGAAAATTTGTATCTAAGTAGTTTGAAGGGTGTAGATTTAAGATTTTAAAACCGCATGTCGATATCTCTTTTCTTTTTCGAGATATTCGCCCTCAAAACTTTACTCAAAAATGCCCATTTTTGGGATATATCTCAAAAATGGTCCATTATACACCGCTGGCTATATCACCATTAGATTCTACGAGCAAAATTACATAAGCATACCAATTTTCATAATTTTTGAACAACTATTACAATCTCCAGAAGGAAAAGTCTGAAAATGGCCAAAAATCGAAGAAAATCTAAGGTGTACCCCTTGCGATTTTTTCAGTTTTTGGCAATTTTAAGGAATGTTTAATAATTAATGTATCCGTTGGAATATTTTGATGAAAATTGGTATATTTATGTTTTTTGGTACGAGGAATTTACTGGTGAGGTCGTTGAAGGTGTACCGCACACCCATTTTTGGGTATAAGGATGGTGTGGTTTAAAAAAGGGTCGAAATTTTTTAAAAATTAAAATTTTTGAAAATTTGTATTTAAGTAGTTTAAAGGGTGTAGATTTAAGATTTTAAAACCGCATGTCGATATCTCTTTTCTTTTTCGAGATATTCGTCCTCAAAACTTTACTCAAAAATGCCCATTTTTGGGACATATCTCAAAAATGGTCCATTATACACCGCTGGCGATATCACCATTAGATTCTACGAGCAAAATTACATAAGCATACCAATTTTCATAATTTTTGAACAACTATTACAATCTCCAGAAGGAAAAGTCTGAAAATGGCCAAAAATCGCAGAAAATCTAAGGTGTACCCCTTGCGATTTTTTCAGTTTTTGATAATTTTAAGGAATGTTTAATAATTAATGTATCCGTTGGAATATTTTGATGAAAATTGGTATACTTATGTTTTTTGGTACGAGGAATTTACTGGTGAGGTCGTTGAAGGTGTACCGCACACCCATTTTTGGGTATGAGGATGGTGTGGTTTAAAAAAGGGTCGAAATTTTTAAAAAATTAAAATTTTTGAAAATTTGTATTTAAGTAGTTTAAAGGGTGTAGATTTAAGATTTTAAAACCGCATGTCGATATCTCTTTTCTTTTTCGAGATATTCGTCCTCAAAACTTTACTCAAAAATGCCCATTTTTGGGACATATCTCAAAAATGGTCCATTATACACCGCTGGCGATATCACCATTAGATTCTACGAGCAAAATTACATAAGCATACCAATTTTCATAATTTTTGAACAACTATTACAATCTCCAGAAGGAAAAGTCTGAAAATGGCCAAAAATCGCAAAAAATCTAAGGTGTACCCCTTGCGATTTTTTCAGTTTTTGATAATTTTAAGGAATGTTTAATAATTAATGTATCCGTTGGAATATTTTGATGAAAATTGGTATACTTATGTTTTTTGGTACGAGGAATTTACTGGTGAGGTCGTTGAAGGTGTACCGCACACCCATTTTTGGGTATGAGGATGGTGTGGTTTAAAAAAGGGTCGAAATATTTAAAAAATTAAAAATTTTGAAAAATTGTATTTAAGTAATTTGAAGGGTGTAGATTTAAGATTTTAAAACCGCATGTCGATATCTCTTTTCTTTTTCGAGATATTCGTCCTCAAAACTTTACTCAAAAATGCCCATTTTTGGGACATATCTCAAAAATGGTCCATTATACACCGCTGGCGATATCACCATTAGATTCTACGAGCAAAAGTACATAAGCATACCAATTTTCATAATTTTTGAACAACTATTACAATCTCCAGAAGGAAAAGTCTGAAAATGGCCAAAAATCGAAGAAAATCTAAGGTGTACCCCTTGCGATTTTTTCAGTTTTTAACAATTTTAAGGAATGTTTAATAATTAATGTATCCGTTGGAATATTTTGATGAAAATTGGTATACTTATGTTTTTTGGTACGAGGAGTTTACTGGTGAGGTCGTTGAAGGTGTACCACACACCCATTTTTGGGTATGAGGATGGTGTGATTTAAAAAAGGGTATAAATTTTAAAAAAATTAAAATTTCTGAAAATTTGTATTTAAATAGTTTGAAGGGTGTAGATTTAAGATTTTAAAACCACAGGTCGATATCTCTTTTCTTTTTCGAGATATTCGTCCTCAAAACTTTACTCAAAAATGCCCATTTTTGGGACATATCTCAAAAATGGTCCATTATACACCGCTGGCGATATCACCATTAGATTCTACGAGCAAAATTACATAAGCATACCAATTTTCATAATTTTTGAACAACTATTACAATCTCCAGAAGGAAAAGTCTGAAAATGGCCAAAAATCGCAAAAAATCTAAGGTGTACCCCTTGCGATTTTTTCAGTTTTTGATAATTTTAAGGAATGTTTAATAATTAATGTATCCGTTGGAATATTTTGATGAAAATTGGTATACTTATGTTTTTTGGTACGAGGAATTTACTGGTGAGGTCGTTGAAGGTGTACCGCACACCCATTTTTGGGTATGAGGATGGTGTGGTTTAAAAAAGGGTCGAAATATTTAAAAAATTAAAAATTTTGAAAAATTGTATTTAAGTAATTTGAAGGGTGTAGATTTAAGATTTTAAAACCGCATGTCGATATCTCTTTTCTTTTTCGAGATATTCGTCCTCAAAACTTTACTCAAAAATGCCCATTTTTGGGACATATCTCAAAAATGGTCCATTATACACCGCTGGCGATATCACCATTAGATTCTACGAGCAAAAGTACATAAGCATACCAATTTTCATAATTTTTGAACAACTATTACAATCTCCAGAAGGAAAAGTCTGAAAATGGCCAAAAATCGAAGAAAATCTAAGGTGTACCCCTTGCGATTTTTTCAGTTTTTAACAATTTTAAGGAATGTTTAATAATTAATGTATCCGTTGGAATATTTTGATGAAAATTGGTATACTTATGTTTTTTGGTACGAGGAGTTTACTGGTGAGGTCGTTGAAGGTGTACCACACACCCATTTTTGGGTATGAGGATGGTGTGATTTAAAAAAGGGTATAAATTTTAAAAAAATTAAAATTTCTGAAAATTTGTATTTAAATAGTTTGAAGGGTGTAGATTTAAGATTTTAAAACCACAGGTCGATATCTCTTTTCTTTCTCAAGATATTCGATATTTTTTACAAAAAAAGTAAATACACCCTTTCTCTCGTTGTTTGTGTGTATGTGTTATGTGTGGTTCCTGTTTACGCTCTAACTCAAATACTATCATTCAAAAAAATGTAGAAATGGCACTTTACTTGAAGCTCAAAATAGTTTTTCTCCGAAAAATACCTTTAAATGTTATTTTTTCGAGATTTATGTTATTATAAAAATTAAAGATTATTAAATTTTCTACAGGTCTGCATAAATATTTTTTCTATATATTTTATGGATAAATTTATAAAATTATCGAAAATTTAAATCTCAGAGCTACGCTTTAAACAAACAACGGACACAATTCCTTGGTTACGCAGTTCATATCTCAAATGTATGTAACTGGCAGATAAATATCACTCTCAAAGAACTAATTTCAATTTAATAATAGTAACGTTTTAAAAAGAAAATAGTAAACAGAACCATAGTTATATGGAATGGAATTTAATACAGTTTCCAGCATAACTAAATATGTAAGCATATTTGAATTAATAAAAATTAAACGGCGGGAGGTGTTGTGTTGGCCACATCAGATTTTTAATTAAGGCAGGCCTTATTTGCCTCCATAACTGTATATTTGTTGAGTATTTATTACAAATTCTTGCATTTTATATTTTCTTTATTAAATTCTTAAGATATATAGCAAATGTTTCATTTTAATTCAGTTTAGATATAGTTACGTACATTGCAATATTCATAAAATTAAATACACAAATATCATGCTTTCAGCTAAAATAATAAAGCATTTTAAAAGCAAAAACTGTTTGAAAAAATAAACAAATACATCACCAAGTCTTTTGCTAATATTTACGTATGTAAAACGGTGTGATATGAGGTTTACGCTAGATATATAGTTAATATGTTTTAGAATTTTAATTTTAAATTCATAACCAGCCTTCTTTTGGAGTAAATTCAAAATAATTTTTAGAAAGTCAAATTATTTTCTGGCTACTTCAAAACTACAAAGGCTGTATCAAACTAATAACTGGGCGACTTAAAAACTGTCAAATTATTTTCAGGCTGACTTAAAGGCTGCTAAAGCTGTCAATTTTTTAAATTAATTATGTCCCAATTCTTTTGGCGCAGGGCAGGGCCGGATTGGGAAGATTCAGCGGCCTGGGAAAATTCAAGCATGATCAGCCTCATCTCCAGTTTTTAAAAAATTTATAATTATATTGCCACAAAGTTATAAATTAGTTTTGGTGTTGGATAATAAGAATTTTTTGCCAACAGAAATTGAACAGTTATAAAAGATATTGAAATATAAAAAAACGCTCCTAAAATAGTATTTAAAATATAGAACATTCTGTAGTTAAGAAAATAGCATTTAGATTCGTTTCAAAGTTGTAGACAATATTAAATTATTAATAAATGGAGGATGATTGTTTCGTAACTATTATTGTGGTCCGGATGCGGTATTTCGCTACCGAAAATCGGTCACTTTAATATGTTAAGAGTGAGGAATATATGTTGTACCTATGATGTCAGGTTAGTAATAATGTTGTTGAAAGAGAGACTGATTATTTTTTGGATGATGTTATTGTTATTCTTTCGGGTTTGTGCTAACCCACTAAGTGGGAAATGCGTGATTTTATGTATGTATGTATGTATGTATGTAATAAATGGAGAGTGAAGAAAATTCTGAAGCAAATAAATTATCTGATCAAACCTAATTTTGAAAACGAAGAAAATAAAGCATTGAAAGTTAACACAACCACGATTATACCCGCAGATAATGGAAGTGTTACAGTAATATTGGATACCAATTTATATGATCAGAAAATAGAAGAGCTTTTGAATCAAGGAAATTATAAGAAACTACTACGTCTATAGAAAATAAAGTGTACCGTGCTCCATAAATCCATAAGAAAGATTTGAGCATCTCAGAAACCCATCAAAAGTTCCATAAATTCTCCTACTTACAAAATATCACATCATATGTGAAGAATTCAAAACATTTTGTAGAACTTTTGAGCTAAATACAATTACAACCACAAAATCTTCTTGTCAGCTTCAAAACAAAGCTTGAAAAAGATATCTACGTAAAAGATAGTTACCGATTTGCCTCTTGATTGTATTATGGAACTTTTGCAGTGCTGCCTACAGAACTCATATTTTCAAGAAAAATATAGATATTTTGTACAAGAAGATTGTTTGCTGACGATGGGTTCTTCTCAGTTATAGCCAATTTATACATGGAATTTTTTGAAGAATTAGCACTAGATTCAGCCAATATACGACCTAAACTTTTTTGCTTGGAAATGTCGATGATACTTTATATTAGGTTCACAATGGAGAAAAAATCTCATGGAACCATGGACTAGTAGCATCAGTCCACTCTACCGTAAACCAACATACCAACACCGGACAATACCTTAACTATAATTCCAATCATTCCAAAATCTACAAAGTAAGAAATTATCAAAATCTCATATATTCGAGCTCGAACTATATTTGCAACACCGAAAGAAATTTTTTCAAGAATTAGAAAATATTAAAAACGATCTGTATAAGAACGTTTACCGAGTGAAGTTAAATAGATACGTACTCAAATTTTAGTTTGTAATCACCGAGCGTCGGTCTCAAAAAGCCGCGGCCTCTCGGGAAATTCCCGATTATCCCGACTGGCCAATCCGGCCCTGGCGCAGGGCTCCTATACTAAAAATGAACAAGCAGATGACGCACGTCATCAATAAATATTACTAGATAATGACGTCACTTATTACTACGTTTACATGGGGTACTAATTTATTCTAGAAAATCCAATGCGTGTTGCATAACTTACTGTATACAATACATGCAGATGTATTATCATGTAATACTTATTAAAACAAACCAATAATACTGAGGGCCTGGTTTAGGTCGGCTTAGCTCTAAACAAATCAAAGCGCCCCAAAAACTATAATTAAATTACAAAATTGTACGCTCCCAAAATCCGTGCGCCCTAGGCTGCAGCCTATTTAGTCAGCATACCCGGTAATTGGGCACTGCAGTAATTCTGTAGCACAAGACACAACCACACAACTCACTAATTCTTATTTCAGAAGAAACTGTTGTAATTAGTACAATAGATAGATAAACTACAACGATATATTATATTGATATATTTTATTGACAGTTCTATATATTTTTTACAAATACTTTGATATTTACAATTATTTATATTAATTCAAGTCACTCGTGCCTGGATGAGATGACAATCACTGACAATTAAGTGACAGGGACAGGATCGATATTTGATCGATTTTAAATTCAATGTAAACATGGACATTCTCAGTAGTGCTACCGTTATGATATGAAAATCAACTACAATTATTTCAAATAATTTTATATTCCCTAAAAGGAATAAGGATTGACTTAGAAATAAAGGTAAATTGCATTAATATGTACATTTCTTAATACTAGTATTTTTTATTTCTTCTTTTTTAAAAAATAAATAACACCCAATAATTTCTACAAGTTATATTTCATTTTACAAGGTTTTTCACCTTCCGTCACCTTTAGGTAAGGAAGGTATTGTCTTTGGTCAAAAAATTCGATGATGATTTTTTATTGTATAAGCACGTTTTATGGTCCCTAGAATACGATTTTATTATTTTTACGATGATGTATGTATGTATGGATGTATGTATGTATGTTTGTATGTATGTATGTGTGTGACGATTTTTTCGAATCGCCTTTCCAAAAATTATAATTTTTGCGTATTTCTTTTCTTTAGATCCGTATGAAGAGCTGATTAGATTTTGGTTATAATTGGTCGACCGGAAGTATCCTAATTTGAAGATTTTAACAGTTTTTCTTGAAAAAAATGCTGTTAAATATCACTTTTTCACATTTAATGTTATAATAAATATTTAAGAATAGTTTATTCTCTATACGATTTGATTTCATTTTATACTTCATATTCAATGGATATAGATTTAAAAATCATAAAGAAATTAAATTTCACAAAGCAGCCAGTTGTGCTATAAACATGGAAACATCTACTACACTATTATTCACGAAAGATGATTATTCAAGGACATTTGTTCGAAGAAAGAATACACATGACTTTATAGCAGTACCTTAGCAACATTTTATATTAAAAAGAGAAAGATTATTTGACCTATGTCTATTTAATTTATGTGGTGTGACAGATATACCTAAATAGTGGCATTACTTTCTAACACACTATAAATAATAATGACGTATGTCGTAGAATTACAGATATCTAATTATCTACTGCACTGCCCTCTGTGCAAATATTTACCCAGTGGCGTTAACGTTTAAATTAAATTATTATTCCTTGGTTAATAAGTTAAGTCTATGTTTTCGTATTTTGCAAAAACATAAGTGAAGAACATAAATCTTTCAAAAAGGCATTATTTAGAAAGAAACATAATGTTCAAACGAATTATTCTTATTTTTTCAGTTAAAATGTGTCCATAAATATTTCATATTGCTCGCCTATGCAAACGAAATGCAATGAAGTTATCTGCAAGTAATATTATATCAGACGGCTCACAAATGACCTTGAATAGTCATCTTTCGTGAATAATAGTTTACATTAAGAAAATTCTGATTGACAAATGTCAAAGTGTAATTTACATATGTTTGAGTTATAATTTTACTGGAAATATATAGAAACTTACAAGAAACATTCTATATGGAATTTGTACAAAATACATAGAACTGACTGAAGGTAATGTACTGGCCACATCAAATTTTTTCAGGTTGCTGACATGCGTCTTCTGCTTTTTCATTTTTAGTATATGTACTACGATTTAATTTAATTGTTTAATTTATAATTCCTCTTTCTTACTTTGATGTGCAATGTATATTATCCTATAGCTATATCCTATATATGTTAACTATTAACTGATTTTCTGTATAAAGCTATTGGCAAAATTTACAAACGCACGCATAATAGCCACTAGACTAATTCGTATTTGAACCCAGAACCTGTTACGATGTAATGCTTTAGGCTATACACATTTCCTGTGAGATGCTAATTTAATCATTCCAAATTCAGATCCTCTACTGTGCTATTTACTCCAACTATTGTTAGTGTACAGGTGTCTCATTTTCGATGTTTTTTTAAGGTATCTCGGGTAATATTAATGATAGAGCAAAACCATTTGCACATTACAGGGTCAACTTTTCCAGAAATGTTTAATAGTCACCACAGGAATTGTCGATCTTCTTTTGTTTCTGAGCTACAGGCAAAAACTCGTTTTTCGCTCATTTTGAAAATATCTCATATCTTATTTATTATAATAGTTAGAGAAAAATGTTTTTACAAAAAATTTACCGTTTTTTAAATAGAATAAAATGGCGTAATTAGATTTTTTGAAAACTTATTAATTCTCGAGATATAACACAAACTTATGATTTTTTAAATGGGAACCTATGTTGAAAATAGTCTCCTCTTTTTGCTAAATTTATAAGCTTTTCAATGATATATAACAAGTCTACATTCTTTTGTTTTAAAGATTAATAAAAGACGAATTATTAATTTATTGGGGTTAAAATATTGGAAATTATTAAGAAACAAATGAAAAAATCTATTCCAGATCATCATTTGAATATTTATAATAGTATTTGTTTCAGTTTTACTCATTTTTACTTCCTTGTACAAAGTAAAGGAAGTATTGTATTCGCGAAAAATTTCGGTTTCCAGATTTCAACGGAAATATCCATTTTGGCCATCCCTGAATCCATTCTGACTAATTTCGTCGTGACGTCTGTACGTACGTACGTACGTACGTACGTACGTATCTCGCATAACTCAAAAACGGTAAGCCGTAGAAAGTTGAAATTTTGTATTTAGGACTTCTATAACATCTAGTTGTGCACCTCCCTTTTTGGTCATTATATAATTTCCAGAAAAGGTACTTTATTTGAAGCCTCTAATAGATTCTAATGAAAAACTATATTAAAATATAATCCAAAACTTTTCAAATTTAGTATGTTTGACTTTTATATCAATTGGAATAACATAGCAGAATTTGGTTAAAACAGGCTTACCGGAAGTGATATATTACCTGAAGTTGTTAACAGTTTTTCTTGAATAAAATGGTTTCATTTTGATTTTAGAAATAAATGCTTCAAATAAGAGTTTTAGGGAATTAAATTCTGCGTCTAGCACATCAAGTATTATTAAATTAGCCCTTTGTATAAGCAAGATATCTAAATTTAAAACTTATATACTTTTTGGTTTTTGTAATGAAGCTTGCTATGGATTAGGACAAAAAATAACAAAAAAAATAAAAAATAGATGAGTCTATACTTCATCTTCATATTGGTCTTGCGTACAAGGAAGTCATGTGGTGTACACATCAGATTTTTTTAAATTTATTTACTTCAAAAGCATATTAAACCATCTTTTTCGGATTGTGTCAAAGCCAACTGTAACGTCGATAACTAGTAATTTAACTATCCCGAAAATAATTGGTTAAAAATAATTTTGAGAACATAATTAATAGATATTGAATCAAAATAAATAAATGATGATTTGTAATAATTTTTTTTCATTTGTTTCTTAATAATTTCCAATATTTTCACCTCAATCAATTAATAATTCGTCTTTTATTAATGTTTAAAACAAAAGAATGTAGACTTGTTATATATCATTGAAAATGTTATAAAATAAGCAAAAAGACGAGACTATTTTCAACATAGGTTCCCATTTAAAAAATCATAAGTTTGTGTTATATCTCGAGAATTATTATGTTTCCAAAAAATCTAATTACGCCATTTTATTCTATTTAAAAATCGGTAAAATTTAATAATAAATATGATATATTTTCAAAATGAGCGAAAAACGAGTTTTTGCCTGTAGCTCAGAAACAAAAGAAGATCGAAAATTCCTGTGGTAACTATTAAACTTTTCTCGAAAAGTTGATTATGCAATGTGCAAACAGTTTCGCTCTATCATTAATATTACCCGAGATACCTCAAAAAAACATCGAAAATGAGACAGCCTGAACATATTAGTGCCCTCAAAAATAGGTAAAATTTATCTTTTACTTCTGACAAACTCACAATACCATTATATTTATTTGCCACACTACTTTTAGAAAATTAATGCCACCTAAACGATAATCAAACTTAATGCTTTAGCGTTTACGAGCAATTCGTTTCGCTTTAAGGTTACGGCTTTCAGTCTTTCATTCTTTCAAACGCTGAAGCTGAAGAACTGGAAAATCATTCGGTGAATCTATCTCAAAAATTCAATTACTCTCGCACACAAGTGTCCCATTTTTAATTAAAGGTTTAAATCTTCATTATCGAAACGTGACCGAAAGAGGATTTTGGGTGTTACTCGGAGATCTAAGGAGGCGTCGATACAGATATTTGATTTATTTTCCAATTTAACCTTTAGCATATTTCGAATGGATTCCATACGTGTTTATATCATATTTCTTTACCAACACCAGTTAATCCCTGTCATATTATGAAACCCAACAACTATACAGGGTGTTTTGGAAATAGTGGGACTTGGTTTAACCACAGATTTCTGAGGCTAAAATAAGATGATTTAACTAAACTTACCCTTATCCGAAAGTGCACCGTTTAGCCAGTATTCTGCTTCAAAGTTCTTCAAAAAAATTATTTGGTATGACCCTTCATATGGATGTAAGTCATTTTTTAAGATGATATTTGCTAGTATTAGTGAACCACTAATGTAAGAATCTTAGATGTCACGACATTAATTAGACGGTAACTTTTTAATGGCAATGCCGATAACGTAAAATTATTTTATATAAAGGGTTTTTCAATAAGGGCGGGTCGATGTTGGCAGGCTGTGGCGGCGATGTTGTTTTGGTGGCGTCTGTCAAATCTGTTGTTTATTATTCTGTCACAGATGCCAAATCACCATGGCAAGTTACACGATTGAGCAGCACTTCCAAATGATAAAACCGTATTATCAAAATGAATGCTCGTTAGTGAAAACGTTGCGCGCGTTGCGCCCATTTTACGGCAGACGCGGTGGCCCTTCAAAGTCGACTCTCCAACGTTTGGTGGCCAAATTCGAGACGACCGGTTCGGTAAATAATCAGCCAACACCCGTACGTCAAAGGAACGCCAGATCGGCCGAGAACATTGCCGCGGTTCGAGAAAGTGTGCAGGAGAACCCGAGGCAATCAATTCCTCGCCGTGCACAAGAACTGGCCCTTCGCAGACTTCAACTTGGCGAATTTTGCGTCGGGACTTGGGCCTACACCCGTACAAGATCCAACTGACCCAGGAGCTCAAAGTTAATGATAATAGACAACGCCGTTTGTTCGCTGACTGAGCTTCGGAGCGTTTGGAAGGGGACCCCAATTTTGGCCGAAAAATCATCTTTAGCGATGAGGCGCATTTTTGGATGAATGGCTATGTTAATAAACACAATTGCCGTATATGGGACGACACCAACCCACACGAGGTTCACCAGGTCGGAATGCATCCACAAAAAGTTACCGTTTGGTGCGGATTTTGGGCCGGCGGCGTCATTGGTCCGTACTTTTTTGAAAACGACGTTGGTGAGGCCATCACCGTCAATGGTGAGCGCTACAGAACGATGATAACAGATTTCTTTTTTCCCAATTTGAATGATATGGAGGTAGACGACATGTTTTTCCAGCAGGGCGGCGCTACGTGCCACACAGCGGACGCCACAATGGACCTTCTGCATGAACGATTTGAGGGTACGGTTATCTCTCGCAGAGGTAACGTGAATTGGCCACCAAGATCGTGCGATTTGACCCCACTAGACTTTTTCTTGTGGGGTTTCCTGAAGTCGCAGGTCTATGCCAATAAGCCGCAATCGACGGATGCCCTTAAAGTTAACATTACCAATGCCATCGCTCAAATTCAGCCGGATCTATGCGGCAGAGTCATTGAAAATTGGACCACTCGGATCCGTGCCACCGTGAGAAGCCGCGGCGGACATTTGAAGGATATTATATTCCATACATAATGACATACATGGGCCTTTCAAATAAAAAAAGAATTTCGTTAATACCTCACACACATCTTGTTTTGTTCCATTTCAACATCGACCCGCCCTTATTGAAAAATCCTTTATATTAGCAAACGACAAAATTATTGCAAATAAAATATTGAAAATTTTTTGGTCTGCCTGTTGTTTATATTTTTCTAAAATATATCCAACACTAGACTTATACATAATTGTGGTTTTCAGCAGTATTTATTATTAATTAACCTTCAAGATATGTCGCTCTACATCGAGTTATAATTATTTATAATTATCGAGTCAAAATTATCACAATAAGCTTATAAGTGGCAAATTATATTCACATGCCCACTAATAGACTTATTTCGCAGTCTGTCGTACTTAAATTATATTAAATACTTGCAGCCGTATGCATAAATTTGTTAGTGGTCACTAAGATCATTTTAAAAACATTTTAAAATGTCACTAAGCAAAACCTTATGTATAGTGACATTTAGTATGTTTTAAATTGTTAGTTGGCAACTAAGTGTTAATAACCAACTGACGCATGTTTAAGACACTTTTAAGGCAAACCTCTAAACAACCGTTTTAGTAGTTATAAAAATAGTAGTTGTAGTGGTGTTAATGTATGCCGAAGAGATGCATAAATTAAAAATAAATTATGAGAAACAATACCAAGAAGCAAGAATTGGAGCTTTAAGGGAAAAACGGGAAGAGTTGTAAGTAGTGTCAATATTTTTTTAGTTTAAATTTATTTAATATTTATCAATAAGTTTGTACATGTAAATGAATAATTTATTCACATTTTAGTTCACATTTTGTTTGTCATTAGCTTTGTTCTACATGTAACTATAAGTAATTTGTTAACACTTTAGTTTATTACATTATATTTGTTTTTCAATATATTGCCTTCGAAGGATGCCTCTCAGGAATGTTGCCATCGCCTTCTTTATCATCATCATCTGCGAATTCTTCATTCGGGCTCTTCAATTTTTTCATTAACACAAATGTTATGCAAAACAGCCACTGCAATTATTGCCGTTTCTATATGAAATTGTAGTCCGTTAAAAAAGCATCAAAATTTACTTTTCATTATTCCAAACAGTCTTCCCACAACATTCCTCGTTCGGATGTGCGCTCGATTGTAACGCCGTTCTGCATGTGACCGGATTCAAAAAGGGTGTTAATAGGTATATTGAATATGGGATTGGTAACTATTATCTGCCACTTATTTCACCATTATTAGATTTTAGTAAACCTTACGACAGGGGTACAATTTGTCATTGATTCCAATAAATTGTATTGCTTCTATTTCTTCCACCTCCTCGTGTATATTCAACAAGCCCTCTTCCATTTTACTTTGTTTAGTTCTAAATATAAAATGCCTGACTATTCAAATTAAAATGTAACAATCCGTTTATAAACATACTCCCTGATATATGTGATGACAGCACTTGATAACTGTATATCCACTTATAACCACTATTTTTTAATTTATATAACCTAATATAACTGGTCTAATCAACTAAAAACTAAAATCTAATAACAAGAACGCTATAATAATACGAAGTGATATTCTACCTCAAAACATATAGAACTGACAGCTGTCAGCTTAATAAACAACCAAATTTTACAATGCTGCCAGGTTATTTATAATGCAAGTTGGCTATTTAGTAGTGACCAGTAAAAGTACAACTATGCATACCATCCCGCTAATAGCATTTTATATGATGTTACTGGCCACTATGCAAAATGCTACTAAAACCATTTTAAGTTTGTACTTATGCATACGGCTGTTGGTGTCCGAACATTAAGTTGTCAGGTGATATTGACATTTTTTGTTACAAATTAGATTACACATTATAGTTCAAGTAAAACATTACTCTCATTATCCTACCGACTGCGCCACTGTAACAAGAGGAGAGTCTCCTAAGATGACCCACGTTCGTTTAAAAGCATATCCCGTCCCCCTTTGCCCCTTTACCCTCTCCCCACCCCCACTTCAGTAATTTGACTACATCAAGCAACCTGTTGCTCTTGCTGATGGTTCGAGTTCGCGAATTCGCGACGTTGAAATAACGCATGTGACGTGTGTACATTCATTGTTAACAGCGTGGGTGGATGTGGGACATATTTTTGATTTATTGCCAGAGACAAATTCATAAATACCAACTTTGATGTCTGGTCAAATGAAAATTTATTGGGATAGAATATTCCAGGTGGGTGACAGTGTTGTCATGGCGTAATGTGGTTAATTCTAACATAAATATGTTTGATGGCGGTGTGTCAGATAAATATCACATATGTTATTACAAACTGGGCGACGGACAACTGGGCGATGATTAATTGGACGATGGTCAATTGGGCGATAGTCAAATTTAAGATACCACGAATTAAATTTAAGATATCTCTAATACAATTTTAGATATCTGCAAATAATTTGAAGATATCTCGAATTCATTGAGTTAGAAATATCTAAAATCAATAGGGGATTACAGCTCAATCGAATTAAGAGAAATTAGTAAAATATAGTGAAATTATGTGCTTAATAATGAATATTATTAAAGAAATAAAATGATATAATTGAAATACTTCGGAAATAAGGGGTTTTTTGTTTTAGCAGCTCGTCACTCATATGAAATACATATATATTATTTTGATTGGCGACTCAAAGACCACCTATAAATATATAACGAATACCGAGTAAGGGGCGTAAGCTACTACCAATGGAAGTCGAGAAATTCAAATAGCGGAGGCGTGGCTATCAGTACAGTAGTGCAATTCTCAAACAGTTTTTATTTGAATATAAATATTTTGAATTAAACCTAATAATTTAAATACATTTCCAATTATAAATCATGTCGACTTGTACAATATAATATTCATTTATTTTTTATAAATATAATTTAGAAATAGCATATATTTCAAAAACATTAAAATCCACGCAGAAAATAGTTTGATATAAAAAAATATATACGTGACGCTACATCCATATTTTCAAATTTCGGAGGACTAATTCGCTTATTAATAGAAATTTTTCACCGACGATGTTAGTTTTACTTATACGTTCAGATGAAATTATAAAAAAAAAATGGTGGATACCCTATTTGAGATATCTGTAATTCATTTTCAAATATCTTAAATTTAATTTTTGATATCCAAAACTCGTTAAAGGATCTACAATTAATCAGAGATATATCCAATTCAATTTCACATATTTTAAATTTAAATAAGACTAGGTATATCCCATAAGAACTATGTTATCACTAAACAAATTAAAGATATCACCAATAGAAATGAATTATGGATATCAATAAATGATTTAAGAATATCACTAAATGAATTATGGATATATACTTTTATTTTTAAATATATCCAAAATTTGTGCAGTGATATCCATAATGGACCTTTTCAATTTAACGGCTATCTCTTTCTATCGCTGCAAATAGTAAGAAAATGGCGCGAACAACTGCCAGTTGGGCTGTCAAACGAAACGTCAAAAATATTGCAGTCATTAAAATACCTGTATTCTCAGTGAAAATTTGCATCGTTAGACATTTTAACTTCAATAAAAGCTTTTGTAACATATTTCGTTAAGATTTTTTAAAGTAATCTGAGATATTCTCACATTTTACGTCTAAATGTTTTAGAAACAAATGCCATAGACCTGTTGTTCTTACTATGCGCATATCTCCATTGCGCATATCTTCTATCTCTTTAAATTGAAAAGGTCCATTCGTTTAGTGATATTCTTCATTAAATTTAAGATATCTGTCATTAAATTTGAGATATCTCTCATTATTTATTTCCAGATATTCCAAATTCAATTGTAGATATCTGAAAAAGAATTATAGATATCACTAGACGAATTTCGTATATAACTATATAAATTTTGAATATGTAACTTTTAAAATAAAAATACATATCCGAACTTTATTTAGTAATATTCTTAATTCTTTTAGTGATATCCGTAATTCATCTAGTGATATCCCTAATTCATTTAGAGCCGGTATTTCCATCTCTGGATAAAGTTGAAGATAACTATCCATCAGATAAATAATAAAATATCACATCGAAATAATAGCATAGATAAGGTAAATTATATTGAATGTCATTTTTTGATGCGATAATGTTCATTTATCCGACAGATAAGTTATCCAGCACTTTATCCGAAGATGGAAAGACCGGCCCTTAGTAAAATAAATTAATAATTATATCATCACGGCTTATTACCCATTGCTGGGTGTACCAATCTGCTTTATATACGCAGATATCGGTAATGATGAAATATTTGCACCGTGCGGGCGCTTACCAGGCGTCACCCCACGGGCACTCATTGCTGGCGTGGAGAGTGCACCACAGGGGTCAATTTTGTGCCATTTAAAATTCGAAATATTGGCGTCTGTCGGGATCGAACCCGGTTCCCCAGATTCGCGACCTGACACTCTGGCACGCAACCACGAGACCCTATTAGAGATATCCCCAATTCAATTTCAGATTAGTGTTATCCTTAATTCAAGAGCATATGTATCAAATGTTTTCCAGAAACATAATTTGAGGTTATGGACATATCCATCAAGAGATTTCTTTGTAAATTCATAATCTAGGGCCGTTTGATCATTATGTGCATATGCCGTTCCGTCGCGTTTAAAAATATATAAATTACATATAATTATGTAATGTGGTCTTATTAAAGTTGGAATACATTTTGTATTTAAAAACTTTATCAACTTAAATTATTAGCACTTAAAGGATTAATTTAAAAAACATTTATCATCAAATTTAAAAGTCGTATAAATGTCAGTGACAAGAAGGTCAAATTATTATAGAAGCATGTTTTTATATTTTAATTATGATAGCTCTATACATAGACCTCTGTACTTAATAATATTCAGGGCCGTATTTATAATATTGGACGTTCCCCCTTTTGTAAAATAAGAATCTTAGCAAAAACAAACTTAGTCCATTCTTTTTTTACCTCCCGTCATACCGTAGGTAAGGGAGGTAATGTAATCGTGCCAAAAATTTGAAGGTGAGTTTTCAGTAAATAAGCACGAATTAGGGTCCACCCAACACGTTTTTACTATTTTTACGCTGATGCCTGTGTGTGTGTGTGACTATTTTTTTTGTCCACAACTCATAACAAACTTCCAAATATATCTATTTTCCGTATTTAAGCTTCCTGCATGCATATAACGAGTTGATTAGATTGTAAGTAAAATTGGATAAATGGAAGTGATACTTTACATGAAGCCCATAACCGTTTTTAATGAAAAACTATATTAAAATATAATCCAAAACTTTTCAATTTTAGTATTTAAGACTTTTATATCATGGGAAACAACATATTAGATTTTGGCTAAAATTAATCAACCAGAAGTGATACTTTACTTGAAGCTCTGAATAGATTCTCGTGAAAAATATATTATGATGTACTCCAAAACTTGTCAAATTTAGTATTTACGACTTTTGTATGAAGGGGAACAACATACTAGATTTTGGATACAATTGATAAACCGGAAGTGATACTTTATTTGAAGCTCTGAAAAGATTTTCGTGAAAAATAAATTGATACAATCCAAAACTTTTCAAGTTTGGTATTTAAGACTTTTATATTAATGAGAACGACATATTAGACGTTTTCTAAAATTGATAAACTGGAAATACTACTTTACAGGAAGCTATAAACAGATTTTCTTGAAAAAATATATTAAAACATGATCCCAAACTTCTCAAATTTGGTATTTAAAACACGTGTATAATTTGAAACAACATTAGATTTTGACTATATCTATATGATAAACCGGAAGTGGTACTTAATTTGAAGCTCTTAACAGATTTTCGAGGAAAAACATAATAAAATATAATCTAAAATTTGGTATTACAGACTTTTCTATTTATTGGAACAACAAATTAGATTTTGTTTATAAACGATCAAGTGGAAGTGATACTTTACTTAAAGCTCATTGCTGTTTCAAACATGGAATTGTCGGGAGGTCATGTATTGGCCACATCAGATTTTTTAAATTACATTCACTGTGGCATACAGAATATTTGTATACACAAAATTCTGTCCACAAATTGGTTCATAAAATTTTGTTCCCAATTCTGTCCAAAAATATAGATCGTGACAAACGGGCTTAAAGCGTATAATACTAGTCGATATTTCAAAGCTATTCACATATAGACGGATTTTAAATGCAATAATATTTTACATTACTTTGCATATTAATTTATGCAATATTTATCTTACACAGTTTTAATATAAAGTAAAATATGCATTGTGGATCACGAACTGCATTTTTAATCTTACTCCTATATGAATAATTTTATTTTTTAATTTTAAATGTTAAATAATTTTTTATTTATGAAATACATAATTTATGATAAATATAATTTATGCTACAATTATATAACTTTTTTATGATTAATACCAATAAAACACTGTAGCAAATAAATAAATAAATTGACCCTTTTCTTTGGGCACAATGAAAAACAACGTCGTAAAAGTTCAGTGCGTACAGTAAAACCTACCTTGCAAGACATATGGGACAATATTCACAGGAAAATGTGCAGGACATAGGGAGTCCAATGCCTAATAGAATTAAAGCTGGTATTACCAATAAAATTAAATGGTGGAAACTTGAATAATAAATTTAGTTTTTGTAAGTTTAAAATCTATATTTTAAACTAGCCGAAAGAAATTTGTAGAAATTTCTCACTATTTTATAATTTGTTTAAATTTGGGGTTATATATATACAGGCTGTCTCACAACTTGCGCCCCAGAGCGAATGAGGAAACACAAGACTGCACTCGGATGTGTAATTTCGAAGAAAAAAAATCTAGCTTAAAAGATATTCGAGAAAAGACATCTTAAAATTGACCAATTATAGACCTATACCTTTAATGTGTGTTTGCCGTAATTTTACGTTACTAGGGTTTTATACAAATCAAATCTTCTTTAAAATGTGTGGGCGACTGTAGTTTTCGAAAAATGTCAGTATCAAATTAAATTTGACAAGGTGAATAAAAAAAGGCAAATTCTTACCATGTATTCAGCCGCTGATTACTTAGAAATGATTATAATTTTCGGAGAATGTGGACGTAACGCCAGAGAGGCAGCACGAGTCTATTCGGAACGTTTTCCGGATAGAAATCTTGTGGATCATAAAGTGATATTGAGAGCCATCGCAAGGACGCATGAGACCAGTCAAGTTATGCCAGATCAAATGACAATAATATTTTCGTTTAACACATTTTACACAACTGCTACAACACGTTGCACTGTACGATATAAATGATGATCTCGGATGACACCTTCGCTAATCTAAATTTGTTGACAGTGAAAAGTCAACTCTAAAATGTCAAAATTACAGTAAGTCAAACAAATTTTGTAACTCACTAGTAGTATTTTTAAAACCTAGCAACCAGTTTTATTTTCTAATAATATCATCACACCTCAAGATATCCTTCCGGGATTGGTGGTTTAAAAAGTCTTGTAACTCCGTTATGCAAGCAGCCGCAAATTATTTTCTTCTATTTGTTGGCAACGTATTGTCGTCGGCAAGTGCCAGTTTCGTCTGGGGCGCGAGTTCTGAGACACCCTGTATATATATATATATATATATATATATATATATATATATATATATATATATATATATATATATATATATATATATATATATATATTAATGAATTAAAGACAATAAGTAATATCGTACATAATTTATGTCATAAATTAATGTGTCCCAAATTCAACTGGTCTTATTGTACCATAAAGATTTTCACTGTTTCCAATAGACTGTTTTATCCTTAAAGACTTATCTTATAACTCTTGTATTATGAAAATTACGTCCTGAAACCTGAAGTCTCGGCTGAAATGAACTTCGCAATCTTTGTTTTCCGTCTGAATGGAATTCATTTTTTTCTTATTTCCTGTTATAATCAAATTTCATTTCATTTTCTTCGAATTTGACATTAATTGCTATTTTACATAAATAACATGAAACTTACGGTGAACTAAGCACTATACAAAATTTTATCGTTTAATATTCATTTTTGTAATATAAAAAATCTGATGTAGCCAGCAACACATTACCTTCCGTGAGTTCTATGTATTTTGTACAAATTCCATACAGAAAGTTTCTTAGAATTGATTCTATATTTGCAGTAAAAATATAATACAAACATACTATGTCAATCGCACTTGACATTGATATCTGTCTATCAGAATTTTTTAAATTATATTAGCTGTTTCCAGTGTTATTGCATATCTAGCTGCTTTATAAAATTCATTTCTTTATAATTTTTTAACTCAATATCCATTGAATATGAAGTATAAAATGTAATCAAATCGTATAGAGAATAAAATATTCTTTAATATTCATAATAACATTAAATGTGAAAAAATTATATTTAACATCGTTTTTTCAAGAAGAACTGTTAAAATCTTCAAATGAGAGTACTTCCGGTCGACCAATTATAACCAAAATCTAATCAGCTCTTCGTATGGATGTTACGAAGAGGAATACTAAAGAATTATAATTTTTAGAATTGTAGTATTGGAGTTATCGTCGGAAAAAAATCGCCACACACACACATACACGCAAACATACAGACTTCATCGCAAAAATAGTAAAATCGTATTCTAGGGACTCTAAAACGTGCTTATTCATTAAAAGCTCACCATCGAATTTTTTGATCAAAAACAATACCTTCCTTACCTAAAGGTATGACGGAAGGTAAAAAAACCTAGTAATACCTGGAATTTTAAATTAATGTAATACCTATAAATAAATAAATAATTATCACGGCTTATTACCCATTGCTGGGTGTGCCAATCTGCTTTGTAATACCTGTGTAGACAAATATAATGAAGGAGTCAATCTTTTTATAATACGCTCAGGCATTTTCAAAATGACTAGATGAATATTTGGACATTTTGGAGTCGAGTTTTTTTGTACGTACAAACATTTCAAGAATAATGCACTTAATTAAGAAAAAAAAAAATTGGCTGGAAATCAACACATGGAAATTTGCAAATGTTCACTCAAATTTTTTTTGCCTTTTTAACATCATGCATTTTCTTTTAAAATCTATCTTTACTACCACCAAAAAAGGTAGTTAGCAGATTTTTGACATATTTAATAGAAAATAATTTTTGGAACGATAATTATCTTAAAATTTTAAGTGTATTAAACATATAATGAAATTATAAACACTTAACTTAATAATCTAATTTCGTAAAGTAGAGGATTATTAATTTTTATGAGACAAAAACTTTGTAGTTACAAAACAATAAAATATTTTTTTCTGTCTACCTAAACGAAAAGTGAAATTTCACGTACTTATTTTCGGACGAAAAATGACACTTTTCAGAAGGTAATCACTTTTTGTCCGCAAACCTTTTCGTACGCTATGCCTACTACGATTGAATATTATTATAATTGTTGACGTTTAAGTTATTTTATAAATGTGGTTTCTTTTGAAACCCTAGAGAAGAATAGAATTATACGAAATATTCAGGTATGAAATTTTTGCATGAACCCATTTAAATACTGGACTAGATTATTATATTTTCTACAGATTTGCATACTTGTTCTACATATTTTATGGATAAATTTATAAAATTATCTATAATTTAAATCCTGGAGCTTACGGTTTAAACAAACAAAACTCCTTGGTTTCGCAGTTATGCATATGTATGTAACTGACAGATAAATGTAACTGTCAAAGAACTAATTATATCAAATTAATAGTAACGTTTTAGAAAGAAAAAGTAAATAGAACAATAGGAAAAGAAATCTATACAATTTCCAGCATTAGTAAATATGTAGATATGTATTTAGATTAATAAAAATTAACGATTCGCAAAACAGTTTAAGCTAATCCTCATTTTTGAATTAGTTAATTCTATTCTATCCCAGTATTTAAAATTTAATCTTCTTTGTATTATCAAAAAAGGTAGTTACTTGGATTAGATTAGAATATATATTAAGAAATAAAATGCCAAAATTAGAGTAAAATTCGCTAATCCAAAAATAAGGATTAACTTAATCTTTGTTGAAACGCGGGCTGTAAATGGCGGGAGGTATTGTGTTGGCCACACCAGATTTTTTTAATTTCTAATATCTAACATCCATTTTCTAATTATTTAAACATGCACTTGAATTAAAACAAAAATCTTTGACGGTATAAGGAATGTAAAAAGGATTTTATTAACTCAAAATAATGTTTTTGCCAAAAGATCCTCAAATGTATAATTTTTGACTTTCGTTCATATTTTTTCTTCAAAATATTTCATTAATTTAAAGCCAGTATTAAGAAAAAACTATGGCAAACATTATTTTCTTGCAAAATTTTTCTCATAATACCAATAACATTTTTCAAAAAACGACAATTGTCCACTTATGTACAAATATGAAATGTTTTATATTTATATAAAAATGAACTTACAATTTAATTTTTATTATATTTTTCACTGCACTTCTGAAAAAAATAACTTAATATACACACTATTAAAGTCCATATTCCCGAAAGTGCGTATTCGAGCTTTTCCTGAAGCACCAAGCTGAAAGCTTCGCGTACCGACAGACACTAAAGCCCAGAACATACATATTGTGCGCGCAAAGACACTGCGCATGGCTAATACGAAAGTTTGGGCTCTAATGTTATTTTATAAACAAATATTAGTACGAAGCAAGATTTGTAAAAAAAATCAGAACCTTGTTATTGTCAGTAGCATTGGAAAATCTTGTGTTCAAATCCTAGCTATGTCAATGAATCGAAAAGATGTTTAGGTAGTTCTATTTTATAAGCATTTGCGAAAGTTTTTAATGAAATTTAAGTATATTATTTTTCATGAATTTTTGTACATATGCATAGGCGTACGCAGAACTTTACTTTTGTGGGTGCCAAAATGAATATGTATAATTATTATTATAAATAAAGTAATAAATGTAAATTTATTTTACCATTATTACTTCAAAATATCGAGAAAAATAATAAATAAAATATATATTATAGCAACATGAACAAAATAATAATATAAAAACTTTATATTTTCAATATTACGAGGGCTGTTCTATTTCCGCTGAGCCTGGTAAAGTAATACACAATTTACTTGCAAAACACATTTATTTATAATTTTTCAAGGTATTTCCCTCCACAATCAATACATTTTTGCATCCGTGAAAACCAATCTCCAAAGAATTTTCTCCAATCTTCCCGCGTTTGTTTCTTTATTTTATTTTTAAATGAGTCAATAGCTTCTTCGGTCGATGTAAAACGTAAACCCCGTAACTTATCCTTTACACGTGGAAATAAAAGACATCAGCGGGTGCCAGGTCTGGACTATACGGCGAATGACCCATTATTTCAATGTTTTGGACATTCAAATAATCAGTCGTTCGAGTAGCGGACCAATATTCTTTTCGGGAACTGCCGTTTTTGGCTTAGGAGCTCGAAAACTGTCATTTAAGAGAAGTTGAAATTCATTGAATCAGCGCTTTACGGTACCTATGGAACACGACTTGTCACCAAACACTCGATGGATTTCCTCAAAATATTCTTGATGGCTTAATCCACGCTTGAAATTGTAAAAAATCACAGCTCAATAATGCTCTTTGCTCAATTCAATGATTTCTTGGGGGAAAGGATTACTTAAAAATTATGTATTTAAACAACATTGAATTATATTTAACAACCATCACTATAATTACCTTTGTAAACACTTGGTTTATTTGGCCTCTAGCGTGGTTTACACGTCGGGTAACCTTGTAAACTGAGTCTCCCCCTCTTGTTGATTAAACTCGGCCTCTAGCGTGGTTGACACGTCGGGTAACCTTGTTTAAGATAGTACTATCCCCTTTGCTCCTGAAGATGCTCCATACGACTGCGGGCGAAACGTTGAGCTCTGACTCAAAATATATCAATAACGAACCATTTTAGGACATACATTTATATAAACTTTTTTCTTATTTTTAATCGTAGAATCCGCCTAAGTATTGTCAGCCCACCATTTTTGTAACACCCTCTATATCTGTACCGTAAAGGGCGTTTACCATGCGTGCCTCACGGGCTCTCAAAGCTGTCGTAGAGACTAGAGAGAGCACCAAAAGAAAAAATATTGCAATATGTACACAAATATTATATGTACATTACGAGCAACATGTAATTTCCATTAAAGTTTGAAAATTAATTAATTAATATTATTATATCTACATTAAAACATTTTGAATCCCTAAAGATATGATCTGGTTTTCATTCAACAATAAAATATACAATTTACGGCAAAAAAGTTTTTAATTACATTTTCACGATGATGTCAGTGTGTATGTGTGTGTATATGTCTCACTAACTCAAATATATTTATTTGAAAAATTTTAAAACCATGTATTTCGACCTTGTTCTAATATGAAAAGAACCCATTACTTTACTTGAAACTCAAAATAGTTATTTATTATATTTATATAAGATTTATGTTATTATAAAAATTAAAGATTATTAAATTTTCTGCAAGTTTACATTAATATTTTTCTATATATTTTATGGACAAATTTATAGAATTATCTATAATTTAAATCTCGAAGCCTGCGCTTGAAACAAACACAACTCCTTGGTTGCACAGTTCATATCTCGAATGTAACTGACAGATATATATGTCACTGTCAAAGAACTAATCATTTTTACCTCCCGCTACCCTTGGTAACGGAGGTATAGGGATCGTGCTAAAAATCGCATATCGAGATTTTGGTAAATGACCACGTGTTAAGGCCCCTGTAATCCAATTTTAACATTTTCACGATGATGTCTGTGTGTGTGTGTGTGTGTATGCATGTGTGGATCCTCCACTCTAACTCAAATACTATCATTCAGAAAATTTTGACACCTTGTATTTCGAACTTTTTCTGTAATGGAAAGAGCCCATTAAATTTTGGTGAAAATCGGATAACCGGAAATGGCACTTTACTAGAAGCTCAAAATAGTTTTTCTTCGAAAAATACTTTTAAATGTTATTTTTTCGAGATTAATGTTATTATAAAAATTAAAGATTATTAAATTTTCTACAGATTTGCATTAATACTTTTTCTATATATTGTATGGATAAGTTTATAAAATTATAATTTAAATCCCAGAGCCTACGCTTTAAAAAAACAAAACGCAGTTATTCTAATGTATGTAAGTGACAGATAAATGTCACTATCAAAGAACTAATCATTTCAAAATAATAATAAAAATTAATGATTCGCAAAAATGTTTAAGCTAATCCTCATTTTTGGATTAGTGAATTCTAATCTATCTCGGTATTTAAAATTTAATCTTCATTTTATTATAGCTCCGGTGGCTCAACGGTTAGAGCAACTCCTCATGTCATGAGTGACCTCGGGACTCTGGGTTCGAATCTCACTAAGGCATTGATGTGTGTGAATGTGAACCCACTCTCTAATTGGGATTTAATCCTGTTGACGGGTGTATATATATATATATATATATATATATATATATATATATATATATATATATATATATATATATATATATATATATATATATATATATATATATGTCTGTCCTAAAGGTGTACGTACATAGGAGATTAACATGGGAAATCAGTATATATATATATATATATATATATATATATATATATATATATATATATATATATATATATATATATATATATATATATATATACTGATTTCCCATGTTAATCTCCTATGTACGTACACCTTTAGGACAGACATATATATATATTAATGGAGACCTCCCTTCTAAAAAAATCCAAATTTTCAAAGAGATACATGTCTGACGCTATTCGACATAGATACATTACATCGGTAAAAAACAAATTTTCTATTTTTTTAATAATACAATTTCTAGAGCAAAATATCTGAAAATGGCCAAAAATCGTAAAAATCTAAAGTGCTATTCTTTAAATTTTGGCCATTTTCAGAAATTGACTCCACTGTTCAAAAATTTTGAAACTGGATTACTTATGCAATTATGTCCGCAAAATCAAATAGCGAAGTTGCCAGATTTGTATATCCACCCACTTTTGGGTCAAGGCCCAAAAATGGTAAAGTTTAAAATATTGACAACGGAACAGAATTTTGAAAATTTGATGAAAATTAATTTTTTTCTCTTAATTTGTGGTGGATTTTTTTGGGATATATATATATAACTCCTTTTACGTCAAAAGGTAAAAGTTAATTGTGTACGAAAATAAAATATCACCTGTTGAAGACAGCACTAATTTTGAAATAAATTGCTCTAATTTTGAATTAAGAAGACTGGCTCTAATTGGAATTAATTAACAGACGTTTAATTTACTCTTGAAAATAAGTAATTAACCAAGATAAATAAACAAATGTGAATAAAAGAAAATTATTGTACCTTTGCTGCCATCTATTAGCAAGTGGCAGAACTGTGCTCAATAATACCAACTGTTGGTAACAAAATTCCTTACAGTCTTACAGCAGATACAGATGATAATTATAAACACAAGATTTTTGATTCAAATTATTTATTTATTTATTTACATCACAGTATAATACAAATATAATAAATGTGCAATAACCAAACTAAATTGGGTTAATTTTAAAATTCTTCTTTAGCAAACTCAGCTTTGCGGTTAAACCCTTTTTTGACCAACAATTCATTACATTCTTTTCGACTAAGTTTAGACAATTGTAACCTTTCTACTTCTTTATCATTATTATCCAACAAAACTAATTCAGGAACGGCCCCATGAATTTTTTTAAATTCCACGTTTTCATATTTGGGTACGTCATCATAAATGAACTGTTTTACTTGTGGTAGGCGGTTCAAACTGCACCCTGGACAACTCTACAATCAGATAAGAGTGAATGATGTTTTCAAAATGATGTTTGTGATGTTTATACCTCAATTCGAGCCGATGCGACTTGATTTTCAGATGAAACAGATGTTTTAAATATTAATAATGTTATAAATATCGTATAGAATAATGTTTGATACATTTTTTTTTGTTGTAATTATTGGCTTGGTTTATGTTTGTTGTTTGATGTGGCTTGGGAGTGGGGGGAAGAGGGAGAAACTAGTTCGATGCGGCATTAAAATTTCAAAATATAGGGTATATTTTATTCATTATATGTATTTATTTATTGAAATATTTATGAAATATGTATATAATATATATTTTTAATGTTTTTATTGTGTTTTAAATGTATAAAATGTTATATAATCTGTAGAAAATTCAGGGAATAAGAAGAATTTCCCCCTCCACTTGTGAGAAATCCGTTATTTTTGTTCAGTTCGTTACTTTATTCAAAATAGACGCATTGCTTTGGTCTGAAACCCAAGCTATGGCATTTATAATAAAAATATTATATGCCTTGCTTTAAAAACATCAGAATTGTAATCGTTAAAGTGTTGTGTACATCAAATAACATAAAAAAAGTGTTTTAAAACCATAATAGAGGTTAGAATTAATTTGGCGGTACGCCAATCATTTCTGTGTTTGTTTACGGCAAACTTATCGTAAATTTCGCAGTTTTATCAGTGAAAATAAGTGTTATTAAGTGTGCAATGTCATATGAGTGAAATACATAACAATGAGTGAAGGATCGTTGATAGTTTTGAAGAAAAATGGCTCGGAGGGATCGAAATTTCCCATGCACAAAGACAATGTCTACAAACTCGGGCCTTCGGGAGATTGCCACCTCCGTTTTAACGTAGAAACCTACACGGATCACATCTGCACTATATCTACAGATAAATCTAGTGTAAGTACAAATTTGGCGCGAAATACGTGACACTTTTATTTGTGGTTATTTTAGGCTATTATAACTAAATTATCTCCGTGTCCTGTTTTGGTTAATGATGTTGGTGTTCAAACATACCAATCGTTGAAATATGGAGATGTTATTAAAATAGGGCCTAAAATATTCAAATGGGGGTCACTCATTCGGAGGGAGTCTTTCACGGCGAAAGTATTTAAGAATAAGACTCCCGGCAGTGCTAGGAAGTCGGCACAAAAAGGCAGAAAAAGTGCTTTAAAGTAAGTATTTATTATGGATGTGTATAAATATCGATGAAAATTGTATAAATAAATATTTTTTTTTGTGTTTTGGATGTATAATTATTTTATTACAGTACTTTACAAGAAGATACAGAACAAAATGCAGATTTGGTTTCTCCCGTGAAACTAAATAACAGTCAAGAAAATTTAAGGTATTTATTTTTATATTTTTATTACAATTTATACTGAATTTCTACCTAAAATTTGTTAATAAGGAATATAATTTTATTTTCTGTAGTTACAAACCTATTAATTTTAGAGGATTTAAAAGTTGTACAATATTAAAAATCACATAATTTGAGACTAAAATCAATCGCAAGCAGACTTTCATATGTTTTGTTTGTCACTTGTTCCATGGCACTCTGAAACAAGCTGCAAATTTCAAATTTATTTCGTGTTTTACGTAAAATAAATACAATTATGATTGTTATAAATACAAAACTTGTTCAGAATTAAAAACTTCACAATTTGAGACTAAATTCGTACGCAATTCTTATTTATTTTATGAAAATAAGCTAAATGAATTTGAAGTTTGCAGGATATTTCAGAGTGCCATGGAACCAGACATGCATATGTTTTGTTAGTCTTTTGTTTCATGGCACTCTCAAACATGCAACCAGACATTCTTATGTCTTGTTTCGCACTTATTCCATGGCACTCTAAAGTTGGGAAACAATCAATTAATTATAGAGGAAAGTTGTAATTATAAAATTTGTTCAGAATTAAAATCTACTCAATTTGAAATTAAAATCAATAGAAGTTTTTATTTATTTTACGAAAAACGCTAAATGAAATTTAATATTTACAGCATATTTTAGAGTATAATGGAATCAGACATTCATATGTTTTGTTTGTTCCATGGCACTCTCAATCAAGCTGCAAATTTCAAATATATTTAGCGTTTTTCGTAAAATAAATACAAATTATGATAGTTATAAATATAAAACTTGTTCAGAATTAAAAACTACACAATTTGAGACTAAATTCGTATGCAATTCTTATTTATTTTATGAAAAGAAGCTAAAGGAATTTGGAATCACAGCATATTTCAGAGTGCCATGGAACCAGACATACATATGTTTTGTGTGCCATTTGTTCCATGGCACTCTTAAAAATGCTGCGAATTTCAAATTTATTTAGGGTTTTTCGTAAAATAAATAAAAATTAGGATAGTTATAAATACAAAATTAAATAAAATCAATCGAAGTTTTTATTTATTTTACGAAAAAACGCGAAATAATTCACAATTACAGCATATTTTAGAGTGCCATGGAACAAGTGCGAATGAAGACATAAGAATGTCTGGTTCCATGGCACTAAAATATGCTGTAAAAACTACACAATATTACATTAAAATCAATCGCAGTTTTCCTTCGTTTTATGGAAAAACGCAGCATAAATTTAAAATTTAGAGCTATCTTAGAGTGCCATGGAACCAGATATTCTTCGAAGTTTTTATTTATTTTACAAAAAAAATCGCGATATAATTCACAAGTACAGCATGTTTTAAGAGTGCTATGGAACAAGGGCGAAACAAGACATAAGAATGTCTGTTGGCATGTTTCAGAGTACCATGGAACAAATGGCAAACAAGACATATGCATGTCTGATTCCATGGCACTCTGAAACAAGCTGCAAATTTCAAATATATTAAGTGTTTATAGCGTAAAATAAATACAAATTATGATAGTTATAAATATAAAACTTGTTCAGAATTAAAAACTACACAATTTGAGACTAAATTCGTACACAATTCTTATTTATTTTATGAAAAGAAGCTAAATGAATTTGAAGTTTACAGCATATTTCAGAGTTCCATGGAACCAAACATACATATGTTTTGTTTGCCATTTATTCCATGGCACTCTGAAACATGCAACCAGACATTCTTATGTCTTGTTTCGCACTTGTTCCATGGCACTCTAAAGTTGGGAAACAATTAATTATGGAGGAAAGTTGTAAATAAAAATTTGAAACTAAAATCAATCGAAGTTTTTATTTATTTTACGAAAAAACGCTAAATAAAATGTAATATTTACAACATATATCAGAGTGTAATGGAATTAGACATTCATTTGTTTTGTTTGTCACTTCTGAACAAATTTTATATTTACAACCTATAATTAATTAATTAATTGCTTCCCAAATTTAGAGTGCCATGGAACAAGTGCGAAACAAGACATAAGAATGTCTGGTTGTATGTTTCAGAGTGCCATGGAATAAATGGCAAACAAAACATATGTATGTCTGGTTCCATGGCACTCTGAAACAAGCTACAAATTTCAAATTTATTTCGCGTTTTTCGTAAAATAAATACAGATTATGATAGTTATAAATACAAAACTTGTTCAGAATTAAAAACTAAAAATCAATCGCAGTTTTCCTTTATTTTGTGTAAAAACACAGCATAAATTTAAAATTTAGAGCATATTTTAGAGTGCCATGGAACCAGACATTCTTATATCTTGTTTCGCATTTATTCCATGGCACTCTAAATTTGGGAAACAATTAATTATTAATTTTAGAGGAAAGTTGTTAATACAAAATGTGTTCAGAATTAAAATCTGCACAATTTGAAACTAAAGTCAATCGAAGTTTTTATTTGTTCTACTAAAAAAAAAAAAAAAAACGCGATATAATTCACAAGTACAGCATGTTTTAAGAGTGCCATGGAACAAATGGTAAACAAAACATATGTATGTTTGGTTCCATGGCACTCTGAAACAAGCTTGAAATTTCAAATTTATTTACCGTTTTCCGTAAAATAAATACAAATTATGATAGTTGTAAATACAAAACTTGTACAGAATTAAAAACTACATAATTTGAGACTAAATTCGTACTCAATTCTTATTTATTTTATGAAAAGAAGCTAAATTAATTGAAATTTACAGCATATTTCAGAGTGCCATGGAACCAAACATGCATATGTTTTGTATGTCATTTGTTTCATGGCACTCTGAAACATGCAACCAAACATTCTTATGTCTTATTTCGCACTTGTTCCATGGCACTCTAAAGTTGAGAAACATTTAATTAATTATTAAAGAAAGTTGTAAATAAAAATTTGAAACAAAAATCAATCGAAGTTTTTATTTATTTTACGAAGAAAACGCTAAATAAAATTTAATATTTACAGTATATTTCAGAGTGTAATGGACATTCATATGTTTTGTTTGTCATTTCTGAACAAATTTTATATTTACAACTTTCCTCTATAATTAATTAATTATTCCCCAACTTTAGAGTGCCATGGAACAAGTGCGAAACAAGACATAAGAATGTCGGGTTGCATGTTTCAGAGTGCTATGGAACAAATGGTAAACAAAACATATGTATGTCTGATTCCATGGCACTTTGAAACATGCAACCCGATATTCTTATGTCTTGTTTCGCACTTGTTCCATGGCACTCTAAACTTGGGAAATAATTAATTAATTAATTTTAGAGGAAAGTTGTTGATACAAAATTTGTTCAGAATTAAAATTTACACAATTTGAAACTAAAATCAATCGAAGTTTTTATTTATTTTACGAAAAAACGGGAAATAATTCTCAAGTACAGAATATTTTAGAGTGCCATGGAACAAGTGCGAATCAAGACATAACAATATCTGGTTCCATGGCACACTAAAATATGCTGTAAAAACTACACAATATTAGATTAAAATCAATCGCAGTTTTCCTGTATTTTATGTAAAAACTCAGCATAAATTTAAAATTTAGAGCTATTTTAGAGTGCCATGGAACCAGACGTTCTTATGTCTTGTGCACTTGTTCCATGGCACTCTAAATTTGGAAAACAATTAATTAATTTTAGAGGAAAGTTGTTAATATAAAATGTTTAGAATTAAAATCTACACAATTTGAAACTAAAATCAATCGAAGTTTTTATTTATTTTACAAAAAAAAACGCGAATAATTCACAAGTACAGTATATTTTAAAGTGCGAAACAAGACAAGAATAGAGCATATTTTAGAGTGTCATTGAACCAGACATTCTTATATCTTGTTTCGCATTTGTTTCATGGCACTCTAAATTTGGGAAACAATTAATTAATTAATTTTAGAGAAAAGTTGTTGATACAAAATATGTTGAGAATTAAAATCTGCACAATTTAAAATTAAAATCAATAGAAGATTATATTTATTTTACAAAAAAAAGACGCGAAATAATTCACAAGTACAACATATTTCAGAGTGCCATGAAACAAGTGCAAAACAAGACAAGAATAGAGCATATTTTAGAGTGTCATGGAACCAGACATTCGTATGTCTCGCTTCGCACTTGTTCCATGGCACTCTAAATTTGGGAAACAATTAATTAATTTTAGAGGAAAGTTGTTAATACAAAATTTGTCCAGAATTAAAATCTACACAATTTCAAACTAAAATCAATCGAAATTTTTATTTATTTTACTAAAAAACACGAAATAATTCACAAGTACAGCATATTTTAGAGTGCCATGGAACCAGACATTCTTATGTCTCGCTTCGCACTTGTTCCATGGCACTCTAAATTTGGGTAACAATTAATTAATTATAGAGAAAAGTTATTAATACAAAATTTATTCAGAATTAAAATCTACACAATTTGAAATGGAAATCTATCGAAGTTTTTATTTATTTTACGAAAAAACGCGAAGTAATTCACAAGTACAGCATATTTTAAGAGTGCCATGGAACAAATGCGAAACAAGACATAAGAATGTCTGGTTCCATGGCACTCTAAAATATGTTGTAATTGTGAATTATTTCGTGTTTTTTATTTAAGTAATTAATTAAGTATATCACAACTTGGGGTACAAATTTTAAGAGCACATTACTTCTGACTAAAATGGGTAAAAAGGGCTTAGTCAACATGGGTCTCATCTTCAATAAATTCCGAGATTTGAGACAATAAAAATAAGTTTTTACGAGGTTTGCCTAAAAAACTATAACAGTTACGACTTCGATTAAAATATTTTTGTTTCCCTTTGAGAAATCATATTAGATGTGCTTTTGTTTTCTAATACAAAATGGCATCTTTCTCGGAAACAGTTGAAGATCAGACCTATTACACAAAATTTTAAACGACAACAAAAAACAACTAGTTTTTAATTTCTTAGCACCAAGTCAAAAACAGTGCCCAAAAATCACGGTTCCCAAACAAAAACACCCAGAACTGGATCGCGCAATTCCCTAAAATTCTCCAAAAGTGACAAAAAGTCCCCCCCTAAAAAATATTTCGACCCTGAAAACAAACGAACCTCAAAAATCCCTCGAAAATTTTTCCCAGATATTCCCAGTTCTAAAACCTCTAAAATCCCTAAAGTTTTCAAATCCTCCAACCTTCGCTCTGCCTCAAAAGAAGAGAAAGAAACAGAGGAAAAAGAAAATTTGAAAACTCCAACAATAGGAAGAAAATCTACAAGAAAATCAGAGAATTTTACTCTGTCGGAAACAAATGTGAGAACGCCTGATTCTGTGGGATTCAAACCCGTTACTCCTAATATAAAATTGGTGAAGTCTGTCACTAAAAAGAACGCCAGTCTCAAAAAGAGTGTTGATAATAAAACTCAGGCGAAAAAACGGAAAATATCGAATGTTTCTGATGATTTTTTCGTTAATAAAAAGTTTAAACTTGCTGACAATTCCAAAAATGAAAGTTTGCTTCAAGATGGAACAATGGTGAGTGAATTTTTGTACATTATATACAATTTAATGTTTAAAGATGTCTGATCAAAGTTCTAAACTAATTTTTAATAATTATAAAACATTGAAATTTCAACAAGACTATCTAGATTTCTGTAAAATTGCTCTTCATTAATATAGGATCAAGAAAATCGGTTAATTTGATAAATTAGTTGATACGACAATCAAAATCAGCTGTAAAGTCGCCGAAAAATTAGCAATGTCCCCAATATGTGTAGATTTACCGAATAAATCAACCGCGCTATCCAGGCCGTTTACAAAATAACCGGTAGTTACAAGAAAATCGGTTAATTTGTTGAAATCGCCAGAGCTGACATTTATCTTGCCTATATATGTATCATTAAAGTCGTATGTAAGATCAAGAAATTCGGTTAATTTGCCAAAATCGACAGTTATGTCTGCGGGTGGTTCAAGAAAGTCGGTTAATTTGTTAAATTCGCTGGTAGGTCAATCTACATCTACGGTAAAGTCGCCTAAGTGTACAAAAGAGTTTGTAAATTTACCAAACTATATGACTGAATCGCCTGTTGGTTCAAGAAAATGTGTTAATTTGCTAAAATCGCCATTCATGTCGCCTGTTGGTTAAAAAAATCGGTTAATTTATTAAATTCGGTTAAACCGCCTAAGAATACCAGAAAGTCGGTAAATTTACCAAAATCGCTATTAGGGTCGCCGATAGGTTCAAGAAAATCGGTCAATTTGCAAAATTCGCCGAAACGACAATCTAAGTCGCCTAAGAATACCAGAAAGTCGGTCGGTTCAAGAAAATCGGTTAATTTGTTACATTCACCGGTACAATTTCCGAATAGTGCTTTAAAGTCAGTAAATTTGCCAAAATCTCCACTTATGTCGCCCGAAGGTTCAAGAAAGTCGGTTAATTTGTTAAATTCGCCAGTAGGACAATCTACATCGCCGGTAAAGTCGCCTAAGTGTGCCAAGAAGTCTGTAAATTTACCAAACTATACGACTGAATCGCCAGTTGGTTCAAGAAAATCGGTTAATTTGCCGAAATCGCCATTCATGTCGCCTGTTGGTTCAAAAAAATCGGTTAACTTATTAAATTCGCTGGTATTGCAATCCAAATCATCGGTTAAATCGCCAAAGAATGCCAGACAGTTGGTAAATTTGCCAAAATCGCCACAAGGGTCGCCGGTAGGTTCAAGAAAATCAGTTAATTTGCAAAATTTGCGGAAACGACAATCTAAGTCGCCTAAGAGTCTGTTAACTTACTGAAACCGCCGCTCAAGATGCAAGTCGGTTCAAGAAAATCGGTTAATTTGTTACATTCACCGGTAAAATTTCCAAATAGCGCTAGAAAGCCGGGAAATTAAAATCGCCACTCATGTCGCCCGATGGTTCAAGAAAGTCGGTTAATTTACTTCACGACTAAATCGCCAGTTGGTTCAAGAAAATCTGTTAATTCGACAAAATCGACATTCATGTCGCCTGTGGGTTCAAGAAAATTGTTAATTTATTAAATTCGTCGGTATTGCAATTTAAACCATCGGTTAAATCGCATAAGAATGCCAGACAGTCGGTAAATTTGCCAAAATCGCGACTAGGGTCGCCGGTAGGTTCAAGAAAATCGGCCAAATTGCATAATTTGCCGAAACGACAATCTAAGTCGCCTTAGAGTACCAGAAAATTTGTTAACTTACCAAAACCGCTGCTCAGTACGCCGGACGGTTCAAGAAAATCTGATTTGTTACATTCACCGGTAAAATTTTCGGATAGTGCTAGAAAGTTGATAAATTAAAAACGCCACTCATGTCGCCCGATGGTTCAAGAAAGTCGGTTAACTTGTTAAATTCGCCGATAGGACAATCTGCATTTCCGGTAAAGTCGCCGAAGTCTGCCAAAAAGTTTGTAAATTTACCAAACTTTACGACTGAATCGCCAGTTGGTTCAAGAAAATCGGTTAATTTGCCAAAATCGCCATTAATGTCGCCTGTTGGTTCAACAAAATCGGTTAATTTATTAAATTCGCCGGTATTGCAATTTAAACCATCGGTTAAATCGCCTAAGAATGCCAGACAGTCGGTAAATTTGCCAAAATCGCTACTAGGGTCGCCGGTAGGTTCAAGAAAATCAGTCAATTTGCAAAATTTGCCGAAATGACAATCTAAGTCGCCTAAGGGCCGGTTGTACAATTGCAGATCAAACTGCAGCTTAAGATATCGGCAGTTTAAAATTAAACTAAGTTTACCTGCAGTTTAAACGGTCGATTACGAGCGTTTAACAAAAGTGCAATGGTTTAAACTAAGTATAAACAGTAAACCTTTGGTGTACAAGATGTTTGCGCGTTACCATGGTTTTGCATTAAACATAGTTTAAACTGTGATTGTACAACCGGCCCTAAGAGTACCAGAAAGTCTGTTAACCGCCGCTCAAGACGCTCGTCGGTTCAATAAAATCGGTTAATTTGTTACATTCACCCGTAAAATTTCCGAATAGTGCTAGAAACTCGGTAAATTTAAATCGCCATTCATGTCGCCCGATGGTTCAAGAAAGTCGGTTAATTTATTAAATTCGCCGGTAGGGCAATCTACATCTCCGGTAAAGTCGCCTAAATGTGCCAAAAAGTCTGTAAATTTACCAAACTTCACGACTAAATCGCCAGTTGGTTCAAGAAAATCGGTTAATTTGTCAAAATCGCCATTTACGTCGCCTGTTGGTTCAAGAAAATTATTAATTTATTAAATTCGGCAATCTAAATCGTCGAAGAGTGTCAGAAAGTCGGTAAATTTGCCAAAATCGCCACTAGGGTCGCCGGTAGGTTCAAGAAAATCGGTCAATTTGCAAAATTCGCTTAAACGACAGTCTTAAGTTGCCTAACAATACCCTAAAGTTGGTTAACTTACCAAAATCGCCGCTCAGGACGCCGGTCGGTTCAAGAAATTGATTAATTTGTTATATTCACCGGTAAAATTTCCGAATAGTGCTTTAAAATCGCCACTTTTATCACCCGGTGGTTCAACAAAATCAGTTATTTGTTAAATTCGCCGGAAGGGCAATCTATATCTCCGATAAATTCGCCTAGGATTGCCAAAAAGTTGGTAAATTTATCACTGACGTCGCCAGTTGGTTCAAGTAAATTGGTTAATTATAAATTCGCTGGTATTATAATCTAAATCGCCTAAGAATGCCAGACAGTCGGTAAGTTTACCAAAACTGCCGCTCAATACGCCGGTCGGTTCAAGAAAATCTGTTAATTTGTAACATTCACCGGTAAAATTTCCGTATAGTGCTTTAAAGTCAGTAAATTTGCCAAAATCGCCACTTATATCACCCGGTGGTTTAAGAAAATTATTAAATTCGCCGGTAGGGCAATCTATATCTTCGGTAAAGTCGCTTAAGAGCGCCAAAAAGTCGGTAAATTTACAAAAATCGCCACTGAAGTCGCCAGTTGGGTCAAGAAAATCGGTTAATTTATTAAATTGGCCGGTATTGCAATCTAAATTGTCGATGAGTACCAGAAAGTCGGTCAATTTGCCAAAATCACCACTAGGATCGGTTGATTTGTTGAATTCGCCGGTAAGACAATCTAAATCACCGATAAAATCGCCTAAGAGTGCCAGAAAGTCGGTTAACTTACCGAAATCGCCGCTCGAGACGCCGGTCGGTTCAAGAAAATCGGTTAATTTGCAAAATTCGCCCGTTAAATGGCCGAAGAGCGCCCGTAAGTCGGTCAATTTGCCAAAATTGACTGTCATATCGTCAATAAATTCGCCGATAACACCAGTAAAATTAACAAATACGCCGAATATTTCAACAAGACAGTCAAGATCGTCGCTAAAATTCACAAAATCGCTACTTGCAACCCCCATTGGATCAAGAAAAACGGTTAATTTGTTAAAATAGCCTGTGAAGACTCCAAAAACCTTCAAGATAGTCACAAAAATTATCAAAATTACATTCTCTATTGGATTTTTGTCACTGCAAATAAGGGAAAGATCAATGTATGTTAACATGTTAATTCGTTCCAAGTACAGATTAACTTGATCAGACATTTAAAAAAAATAAACTACAAGTTTTATATTATAGTCTTACAAAATAATCATTTTCTTTACAGGGAAGTTTATTCGACAGTTCACTATCCATTTTAAACAATTCCCAATCATCTCAAAGTTTATTATCTGTAACAATGTCCCCAAAAATTTATTTTGATGGTAATGTAAGTGGCATAAAACCTCACGTTCGGTCCCCACATTACAAAACTCAAAGTCCCACTGTCCAAGATCTCTTAAGTTTCAAAACTCCTCAAAGTGACGCAAAAGCTAAAATGATGTTCTCCACTCCTGTGGATATTTCGCCACAGAAAAAGTCGCCCAAAATGGCGAAAACGCCACGCGTTGTTAGTAGCAAGATTAGAAAATCGACGTTGAATACGCGGAAAACTGGGAAGAAAGTTAATTCGCCTGTTGTAAAATCGCCTAAAAGTGGTAGAAAATTAAATAACAGTCCTGTTAAAACGCCGGCAAGTGCTAAAAAGATTATTAAAACTCCCAAAAGTGGTGTTGTCAGTAGCAAGATTCGCAAATCGCCGAAAACTGGGAGAAAAATTAATAATTCGCCTGTTGTAAAATCGCCTGAAAAAGCCAAAAAATTAAATAATAGTCCTGCAAAGATTGCAAAAACTCCTAAAAGTGCTAAAAAACTTAATAACAGTCCTGTTAAAACCCCGAAAAGTTCAAAAAAATTGTTTAATTCGCCGGTCAAATCGCCCAAAAACGTCCAAAATTTAATATCGAGCCCATCTAAAACACCTAAAATTAAAATATCCCCATCTAAAACTCCTGCAAGTTCATCTAAACCTAAAAATTCGCCCCGTAAAACGCCCAGAAATGTTAAAAAAGTTATAAGTTCCCCCTTAAAAACACCTAAGAGTGTCAAAAAACTTAAAATGTCGCCATTAAAAACACCTAAGTCTGGAGAGAAACGCAAACGGTCTGTAAAAACGCCAATGAGTACCATAAAGGCCGAAACTTCAACGGGTAGAACACCAAAAAAAGTAACATCCATTGCTAAAACCCCTACAACACCAAAAACTGTAGCATCCATGGCTAAAACTCCAAAAAGTGAGGTCAAAATTAATACGCCTGTCAAAACTGAAGACAAGCCTCCGTCAAATTTAAATATGGCCTTGGAACTTCTAGGAATATTAAGCGAACAAATGAACAGTCCTGAAAAACAAACAAATATCCGGTCTAGTTTGAGAACACCAAAAAGTGATGCCAAACTTAAAACACCTAAAACTGGAGACAAACGCAAACGGTCTGTAAAAACATCCGAAACTTCACCCGGTAAAACACCAAAATCAAGAGCTTCAATTTCTAAAACACCGAAAAGTGTTGCCAAACTTAAATCGCCAGTAAAAACACCTCAATCTGGTGGAAAACGCAAGCGGTCATCTATAAAAACTCCTTTGAATATTGTGAACGTCGAAGCTTCAACTAGTAAAACACCAAAAAATGTAGCATCCATTGCCAAAACCCCTAGAACTGTAGCATCCATGGCTAAAACCCCTAAAAGTGAGGCCAGACTTAATACGCCTGTCAAAACTGAAGAAACGCCTCCGTCAAATTTAAGTATGACCTTGGAACTTCTCGGAATTTTGACCGAACAATTCAACAGTCCAAAAGAAGAAAATATTCGTTCTAGTTTGAGAACACCAAAATCAGTAGCATCCATTGCTAAAACCCCTAAAAGTGATGCCAAACTTAAAAAATCGCCCATAAAAACACCAAAATCTGGTGGAAAACGTACGCGGTCATCTATAAAAACGCCTTCGAACATCATAGACGTCGATGCTTCAACTAGTAAAACAACAAAATCTATAGGATCCATTGCTAAAACTCCTACAACACCAAAAAATGTAGCATCCATGGCTAAAACTCCTAAAAGTGATGCCAAACTTAATACGCCTGTCAAAACTGAAGAAAAGCCTCCGTCAAATTTAAGTATGACCTTGGAACTTTTGGGAATTTTGACCGAACAATTCAACAGTCCAAAAGAAGACGAGAATATTCGTTCTAGTTTGAGAACACCAAAATCAGTAGCATCCATTGCTAAAACTCCTAAAAGTGATGCCAAACTTAAAAAATCGCCCGTAAAAACACCAAAATCTGTTGGAAAACGTACGCGGTCATCTATAAAAACGCCTTTGAATATTATAAACGTTGAAGCTTCAACTAGTAAAACACCAAAATCAATAGGATCCATTGCTAAAACTCCTACAACACCAAAAAATGTAGCATCCATGGCTAAAACCCCTAAAAGTGATGCCAAACTTAATACGCCTCTCAAAACTGAAGAAAAGCCTCCGTCAAATTTAAATATGACCCTGGAACTTCTGGGAATTTTGACCGAACAATTCAACAGTCCAAAAGAAGAAGAGAATATTCGTTCTAGTTTGAGAACACCAAAATCAGTAGCATCCATTGCTAAAACCCCTAAAAGTGATTCCAAACTTAAAAAATCGCCCGTAAAAACACCAAAATCTGGTGGAAAACGTACGCGGTCATCTATAAAAACACCTTCGAACATCATAGACGTCGAAGCTTCAACTAGTAAAACACCAAAATCTATAGGATCCATTGCTAAAACTCCTACAACACCAAAAAATGTAGCATCCATGGCTAAAATACCTAAAAGTGATGCCAAACTTAATACGCCTCTCAAAACTGAAGAAAAGCCTCCGTCAAATTTAAGTATGACCTTAGAACTTTTGGGAATTTTGACTGAACAATTCAGTCCACAAAAACAAGAAGAAAATATTCGTTCTAGTTTGAGAACACCAAAGTCAGTAGCATCCATTGCTAAAACCCCCAAAAGTGATGCCAAACTTAAAACACCTAAATCTGGAGATAAGCGCAAAAGGTCATCTACAAAATCGCCTTTGAGTGTCAAATATGTCGAAACTTCTCCCGGTAAAACACCAAAATCAAGAAATCCAATTTCTAAAACACCTAAAAATGTTGCTAAACTTAAAACATCGCCATTAAAAACACCAAAATCTGGTGTAAAACGCAAGAGATCGTCTATAAAATCGCCTGTGAACATCATAGACGTCGAAGCTTCAACTAGTAGATCAATAGCATCCATTGCTAAAACCCAGACGACACCAAAAACTATAGCATCCATGGCTAAAACTCCTAAAAGTCACGCCAAACTTAATACGCCTGTCAAAACTGAAGCAAACGTTTCCCCAAATCTAAATATGTCCTTGGAGCTTCTGGAAACTTTGAGCCTACAATTTAACAGTCCCGTAAAACAACAAAATATCAGATCTAGTTTGAGAACACCTAAAAATGATGACAAACTTAATACGTCTGTCAAAACTGAAGAAAATATATCCCCAAATCTAGATATGTCCTTGAAACTTCTGGAAACATTGAGTCTACAATTAAACAGTCCAGAGAAACCAAAAAATATCCGGTCTAGTTTGAGGACACCAAAAAGTGAAAATAAAACGCCGAAATCGTCCCGAAAAAACATGAAAAACACGCCTAATCTCAAAGTTTCGCCTTTAAAATCGACTAGAACTCGAACGCCGCGCAGTGTCGCAAAACTTAAAAACACCCCCAAAAGTGTTACAAAGAAAACTCCGATTCGTTCAACAAGAAAATCAATATCCGTGGCGAAAAAATTAATAATTTCGCCAATACAATCGCCGAATCGTTCGCGAAAATCTGTAATTTTATCGCAAGAATCGCCGAAATTGATCCCGCAATCACCAGAAAAATCAGCAAATCTACCAATGTCGCCAATATATGTAGGAGATTCACCCAATAAATCTACGAGACTGTCCGGTCCGTTTGTAAAATCGCCGCTTATGTCGAGAAAGACGGTTAATTTACTAAAATCGTCAGAACCGGTATTTAGTTCGCCGATATATGTAGTAGATTCACCGAATAAATCAACCACACTATCCGGGCCGTTTGTAAAATCATCGGGTGTTTCAAGAAAATCGGTTAATTTGCTTAAATCGCCAGAACCGACATTTAGTTCGCCGATATATGTGGTAGATTCACCAAATAAATCGCCATTAAAGTCGCCTAGAGGATCAAGAAAATCGGTTAATTTGCCAAAATCGCCACGCATGTCACCTGGTGGTTCAAGAAAATCGGTTAATTTGTTAAATTCGCCGGTACGACAATCTAGATCACCGGTAAAATCGCCGAAGAGTGCCAGAAAGTCGGTTAACTTACCAAAATCGCCGCTCAAGACGCCGGTCGGTTCAAGAAAATCGGTCAATTTGTTAAATTCACCGGTACGACAATCTAGATCACCGGTAAAGTCGCCTAAGAGTGCAAGAAAGTCAACAAAATCGCCGCTCAAGACGCCGGTTGGTTCAAGAAAATCGGTCAATTTGCAAAATTCGCCGAAACGACAATCCACATCACCGGTAAAGTCGCCTAAGAGTGCCAGAAAGTCGGTTAACTTAATAATATCGCCGCTCAAGACGCCGGTTGGTTCAAGAAAATCGGTCAATTTGCAAAATTCGCCGGTAAAATCGCCGAAAAGTGCTAAAAAGTCGGTAAATTTGCCACAATCGCCACTCATGTCTCCGATATATTCGCCGATAACACCAGTAAAATTATCAAGTTCGCCGAATAATTCAACAAGACAGTCAAGATCGTCGCTAAAATTCCCAAAATCGCCACTTACAACCCCCATTGGCTCAAGAAAATCGGTTAATTTGCCAAAATCCCCGGTCAAGACTCCAAAAACACCGGCCCGTTTGTCAAAATCGGCCAAAACACCGGTCCGTTTATCAAAATCGCCGGTCAAGACTCCAAAAACTCCAGCGCGTTTGTCAAAATCAAGACAATCTAAAACACCCAAACGTTCATTAAAATCACCAAGGGATGTTTCATTACTTTCACCAAATGTTAGTCGCGGTTCAAAATCGCGTGAAAGCATCAGATCAGTCTCAAAATCTGACGAAAGTTTTGATCAGTCTCAAAATGTTATATCTATTAGTTCTGACATTGAGAACTTATTTATTTCGCCTGATGTATCTGAATCGAACATTACTGGTGTAGACAGTTTAAACAGTACTTTAGGATCTCCGTTGGTTGTTTCAAATAGACCTGAAAGTGCTAGGAAACGTTCAAGACAACCTAAGTCGCCTAAAAATGACCTGACAGATGTTCGCGGTGTCAGAAATTTGCTTAAAACTCCGGGTCGAACACCTAAATCTCCCAAGAATGATTTGTCAAGTCCTCGGGGGGTAAAACAATTGCTTAGAACGCCGGGTCGTGCACCTAAGTCTCCCAAGAATGACCTGACAAGTCCCCGAGGGGTCAAACAATTGCTTAGAAGTCCGGGTCGTGCACCTAAATCACCTAAAAATGACTTGTCAAGTCCTCGAGGCGTAAAACAATTGCTTAGAACGCCGGGTCGTGCACCTAAATCACCTAAGAATGACCTGTCAAGTCCTCGAGGCGTGAAACAATTGCTTAGAACTCCGGGTCGCGCACCTAAGTCTCCTAAAAATGACCTTTCGGATCTAAAAGGTGTCAGATCATTATTAAAAACTCCGGGTCGAACACCTAAATCTCCCAAGAATGACCTTTCAAGTCCTCGTGGGGTCAAACAATTGCTTAGAACTCCGGGTCGTGCACCTAAATCACCTAAAAATGACCTAACAAATGTTTATGGGGTCAAACAATTATTAAAATCGCCTAGGAGACAACCCAAAAGTCCTAAAAATGATCTTACTGATGTTTCTGGTGTTAGGCACTTATTAGGTTCGCCGCGACCTGAACCTAAATCTCCCAAGAACGACCTAAGCGACCTAAAAGGTGTCAAAAATTTGTTAAATCCTCAAGAACCTCCGAAAAACGATCTTTTAAACATAACAGGAGTCGAAAATATATTTGCAAGTCCCAATCAAAATATGGACGTAGTTTTCGACAATTTAAAAGAAAACTCTAATGATTCATTAAATTTAACATTTACTTTAAATTCTAAATCTCCATTACGTACTTACGAACGCAGAGGAAAAAGTCTATCGCCTTATAAATCAAACAAAACCAAAAATATCAGAAAATCTTTGAGATTTGAACCAGAACATCCAAAATTACAGGAAAATGTTCAAAAATGGTTAAATGAACATGTGTTACATAAAAACTCTTCAAATACATCTCAAAATGAAGAAAAAGTATCTTCAAAACGCGGTGCAAGAGAAGATACCGTTCCCATAACAACATCAACACCTGAAACAAAACCGCGCCGAGGAAGAAAACGAAAAGAAGAACCAGAATCTTCACAAAAAGAAGAAATAACTCGTAAACGCATCAAAAATGAAGAAACAGAACTTGAATCATCTTCAAAACGAAGAAAACAAGTTCAATTCAATATATCTGGAGAAGAAACAACGCCACGAATTGAAGAAAAGGAATCGAAGAAACGCAAACTTGAAGAAATTTCAAGTCCTGTACGATCTTCACGAAGAAGAAAGCCAGAAATAAACGAGGACAAAGAAAAGAAAACCAGAACTAGGAGAGGACAAAATGAAGAAGCAAATGAAGAAATTGTTGAAAAGGAAGAGAAGAAACCTCGTCGCGGAAGACCTAAAAAGGAAGAAATTCAACCGGTTTCTTCAACCAGATCTCGCCGCGGTAAAAAAGAAGACATGCCGCAAGACCCAGAAATAATTGAAGTACAGGAAGAACAGAAGACAATCCGAAACAGACGTGGGAAGAAAGAAGAAACACAAATTGAAGAAACACCAGAAAAATCGGCAATAATTGAAGCAGAAAATGGACCCAAAACAACCCGAAATAGACGCGGGAAGAAAGAAGAAACGCCACAAAATTCGGAGAAAATTGAAGCACAAGATGAACCGAAAACAATTCGAAACAAACGTGGGAAGAAAGAAGAAACACAAATTGAAGAAACACCAGAAAAATCGGCAATTATTGAAGCACAAAATGGACCCAAAACAACCCGAAATAGACGCGGGAAGAAAGAAGAAACAGCAGTTGAAGAAACGCCCCAAAAACCGGCAATTGAAGCACAGGAAGAACCGAAAACAACCCGAAACAAACGTGGGAAGAAACATGAAACACCAATTGAAGAAACCCCACAACAATCCGAAATAATTGAAGCAGAAGATGGGCCCAAAACAACCCGAAATAAACGTGGGAAGAAAGAAGAAACACCAGTCGAAGAAACACCGGAAAAACCGTCAATTGAAGCACAAGATGAACCGAAAACAACTCGAAACAAACGTGGGAAAAAAGACAAAACACCAATTGAAGAAACCCCACAACAATCTGAAACAATTGAAGCACAAGATCGACCCAAAACATCCCGAAACAGACGTGGAAAGAAAGAAGAAACGCCAATCAAAACAACTCGTTCTCGTCGCGCAAACAAAACAGAAGACCCCGAACCAATTGAAGAAAAGAAACGCCCCCGTTCCCGCGCTAAAAAAGACCCCCCTGTCACACCAATTGAAGACCCCAAACCCGTATCTTCTCGGTCCAGACGTGGACAAAAACTCGAACAGATTGAAACCGAAGAACAGATAAACGATTCACCAGAAAAGAAAACCAGAAGGAAGAAGAACGAAGAACATGAAGATAAAGAAACTCCCGTGAAGAAACGAGGCGGACGAACGAAAAAAATCATCGACCCTGAACCTCTTGAAGATAAGAGAACTGAAAAGAAGATAATAGAAGAGAAGAAAAGTGAAGAGAAGATAAGCGAAGAGAAGAAACCTTCCCGAAGAGGGAAGAAGAAAGAAACACAGAATGAAGAAATAGTGGTTAGAACAACCAGATCTAGAAGAAATAAATAGTTTTAGTTGGTTTTACGCCATTTTTAATCGGTACAAATATTTTAGTATAGTGAATAATATATTTTTTAATGTTCTAAATATATTTTAAAAATATTTTTTAGTTTGTCCAAGAGTTTAAGGTTCATAATGTCCCCTGTAAATATTAGTGGAAATTAATTATATTTATAAAAAGAATGTAAATCTTTACATATCAAATAAAGTTTTTGCATTTTATTTCACGCTGAAAACAGTTCAAATTTCAGGTTGAATTTTACAGGATTGAAATTCAAGGTAGGTATAATATAAAAATTGATACATAACTTCCCGCCAATTCTGTTTAATATATACAGGGTGATTCATCGGTCTGTCCTCTCTTTATAACTCTTTTATTTTAAGTCAGATAGAAAAACTCTTCAAATATAATTTATATGATATATTATTGTCTATCTACGTACCATATGCATTTGTATACAGGGTGCTCCGTTTAAGCGCAACAATATGTAACTTTATATTTCTTAATGGAACACACTATATATATTTATTTATTTTGATAGTAAATTAGATTCCCTATAAAAAAGTATTAAGTAATAAGGGGTCTAAAATTATAAATTAAGAAGTTATTTACGTTCATAAAAAATAGTAGTTCAGAGTGGAAAAACCATAATATAATACAAAATTTTGATACTTTTTTATTAATACTTATTTTAAATATTACACTAATTACAAAGAGGCTATTAAAATTTAGTGACAGACTAAATAATGCAAAATTATAATAAATGCTCGAAAACTTGTCCTTCAACTTCAATAGATTTTTCTATTGTAAATATCATATTAAACATTTCATCTTTACTGAAATTTGTATTATTTATTTTCACATCAACATCAACAATAATAAACTCAGAGTATTTTGACAACTTGTTTGTTTAAATACGAAACAATTGATCAAATTATCCATAGCTTACTTTGTTAATAATAAAATGATAGAAACATATCGTTCAACGAATAAAGGTAAATAACTTCTTAATTTATAATTTTAGACCCCTTATTATTTAATACTTTTTTAAAGGGAATCTAATTTACCATCAAAATAAATAAATAAATATAGGCTGTTCCATTAAGAAATATAAAGTTACATATTGTTGCGCTTAAACGGAGCACCCTGTATACAAATGCATATGATACGTAGATAGATAATAATATATCATATAAATTATATTTGACGAGTTTTTCTATCTGACTTAAAATAATAGAGTTATAAAGAGAGGACAGACCGATGAATCACCCTGTATATATACCGGGTGGCGCTCGAAATCCGTTACATAGGCATTTAATATGGGAAAACCGTTTTTCCTAGCGCGTTGCTCCCCAAATTATTTTAGAAAAGAATTCTTCAAATAAAAGTTGTAGAACGTAAAATTCTGCATTTGAATCAATAAGCAAAATTAATTTTGCATGCTTTGTAACAGCAGAAATTAGGTATGAAAATGTCGAAAATCTACTCAAAAGTAGTGATAGCCATGGAATTAACAAAAAGCTTAACAAACAAACGTGTGTTTATCTGTCATAAAATTTAATTTGCTTTTTATTATTTAATAAATAATAATTTAATTCTTCTATATTGTTCAAATACTCATTTTTCTTGACAAAAAATCACAATATTTGACATTTAAATCTTCACATTTGTTTGTGTTTTTTGTTTTAATTCCATGGGTAGCACTATTAAACTGAAATTTTCACAATTTTTATATTCAATTTCTGGAATTACTAAACATACGAAATGAATTTTGTTTACTGATTTACATGCACAATTTTAGATTCTATAACTTTTATTTGAGGAATTTTTTTCTACAATAATTTGGGGGGCAACGCGCTTGGAAAAACGGTTTTCCCATGTTAAATGCCTATGTAACGGATTTCGAGCGCCACCCGGTATATATATACCGTGTGTCTGTCTTAAAGGTGTACATAGGGGATTAGCATGGGAAATCAGTTTTTTGCAATTTCCTGCTCGCCTAATTTTTTTAAGCAAAAACGCGTCAAATAAAAGTTTTAGGGCATAAAATTCTGCATCTAAAGCAATAAACAGCATTGTCTTTACATGCTTTGTAACGACAGAAATTAAATATGAAAATTTCGAAAATTACGTTGAAAATATCGACAGCCATGGAATTGAACAAAAAATAAATAAATGCTTGACGTTTTATCTGTCACAACTTGAGTTAACTTATTTGACGTTTCTGACAATTTGATAAAACGTCAAGCATTTATTTATTTTTTGTTCAATTCCATGGCTGTCGATATTTTTAACGTAATTTTCATAATTAATTTCTGTCGTTACAAGCATCTAAACTATTATTCACGAAAGATGACTATTCAAGGTCATTTGTGAACTGTCGATATAATATTACTTGCAGATAACTTCATTGCATTTCGCATGCATAGGCGTGCAACATGAAATATTTATGGACACATTTTATCTGAACAAATAAGAGTAATTTATTTGAAAATAATGCTTCTTTCTAAATAATGCTTTTCTGAAAAATTTATGTTCTTCACTTATGTTTTTTCAAAATTCAAAAACATAAATTTAACTATAAACCAAGGAATAATATTTTGATTTAAAGGCAACGCCACTGGGTAAATATTAGCACAGAGGGCAGTGTAGTAGATAATTAGGTATGTATAATTCTACGACATATGTCATTTACTATTTACAGTGTGTTAGAAAGTAATGCCATTATTTACATATATCTGTTACACCACATAAATTAAATAGACACGGGTCAAATAATCTTTCTGTTTCTAATACAAAATGTTGCTAAGCTACTGCTGTAAAGTGATGTGTATTCTTTCTTCGAACAAATGACCTTGAATAGTCATCTTTCGTGAATAATAATATAAAGGTTATTCTATTTATTGATTTAGATGCAGAATATTATGCCCTAAAACTTTTATTTGACGCGATTTTGCTTAAAATAATTAGGCGAACACGAAATTGCAAAAAACTGATTTCCCATGTTAATCTCCTATGTACACCTTTAAGACAGACAAAAGACTATTCAAGGTCGTTTGTTCGAAGAAAGAATACACATCACTTTATAGCAGTAGCTTAGCAACATTTTGTATTAGAAAGAGAAAGATTATTTGACCTATGTCTTTAATTTATGTGGTGTGACAGATATACGTAAATAGTGGCATTACTTTCTAACACTATAAATAATAATGACGTATGTCGTAGAATTACAGATACCTAATTGTCTACTACACTGCCCTCTGTGCTAATATTTACCCAGTGGCGTTCACGTTTAAATCAAATTATTATTCCTTGGTTTATAAGTTAAGTCTATGTTTTTGTATTTTGCAAAAACATAAGTGAAGAACATTAATCTTTCAGAAAGCCATTATTTAGAACGAAACATAATTTTCAAATGAATTACTCTTAGTTTTTCAGTTAAAATGTGTCCATAAAGATTTCATGTTGTACGCCTATGCACACGAAATGCAATGAAGTTATCTGCAAGTAATATTATATCAGACGACTCACAAATGACCTTGAATAGTCATCTTTCGTGAATAATAGTTTACGTGACTTCCCGCCAATTCTATGTCTGGGAAGACGCTCCCCCCTTTAACTTTTTTATTATAAGTAATAGAAAAAAATGGCTGATATAAAAGTTTTATTATTTTACATATACTATTTGATGGCAGATGTAGATATTTTTTATAAAGTCAGGTTTACAAGATACGACTATCAACTTTTATTTTTCAAATGGCAACCTATAATTATTTTAATAAAATAGAAACCGCCATTTTTTTCTCTTTTCAACGATGTATTATTTTTTATTAATGTATTTGAAAAATTTCGAGGAAAATGAGATAATTTAGAAATAATTTTTAAACAAATATTATAGGTGGCTATGTTTTTTTATACTAACGTATGCAATCTAAATATTTTCCATTTTACTAAAAATCTATCAACTTTAAACATAGAACATGCTACACAAACTATCCTTATTTTTTAACAAAGAATTCATTTACATAATAAAAAATGGGGTGTTCCATTTAAAAAAATAGTTTTTTGAATTTTGTGAATTGCAACTTTACGTTCACGTAGAAATTACAATTTTCAAAAATAGTCGAATATTAATTTGTATTATTGTAAACTAAAGCTTCCTTTATAAAACTGTTTTTACAGATTATAGAAATTCGGTTCCGTTCTCGAGATATAGAGTAATAAAGAAGTGGCCGTTTTTAGATAAAAAATCAAAACAAGTTGAATTACGCCGGAAGTGGTTGAGCATGAGTAAAATTTTTTTATGGTTTCATATGTAAAATTTTCAGCTGAATTCAACGGTAAAATACAAAATATAGCATTCCATTTAAAATAAGAAAGTTGGGGTCTACTTCCGGTTAAACCGGAAATGCTACTGCTTTGAAAATATTTTAATTGAAACGGGCATGTCGAAAAACCCCCAGATAACAAATTTCGTAAAATAATATTGAATAGTTTTTAAAATAATTATAGCGTAAGCTCGTCCTAAACTGTCATTAAAAACTTATGGGCTTCAAGTATCACTTCCGGTTGTCCAATATTACCCAAAATCTAATCAACTCTTTATATGAATTCAAAAAGTATAAATACGGATAATATTAATTGTTGAAAGTTTGATATAATCGTAGAGAAAAAAAATCGTCACAGACAGACATCATTGTAAATGAAAACATGGTAAAAACGTGTTGAGGTTATGGGGACTTTAATTCGTAATTATTCATTGAAAACTCAATATCGATTTTTTTGGACCTAAAACATTACCTCCCGCCAACCTACATAAATAAGTAAAGACGGTAATAATATGAACCATGTTTTTTCATTTCAGTTGACATTATTTTGAAACATGATTCAATAAATTGTATATGCGCCTTTTTACATATTTTTTATATTAATATATTTAATAAATTACAGTTAGAGGTATAAACAAACTATTGCTAAACATATTAACAATATTTTATTGTTATAATTATAGAAAATTCATATTTGCTTTGAAGAAAATCGTTACAAAGGTCAACGACCTCCATTACTAGCACATCAAAAGTGAGGTTACATAAATCTTGTTTTCGGTCATTATCTAGTCAAATATGTACAAATAATCATGTATTTAAAACTATTAATCATAATTTCATTTATTAATATTGTAAATTGTTCATCTGGTGATTCTTCTACACATTTTCAGCGATGTTTAGAAAAATGTCACATCACGAACTGCACAACAGGTAGAAAACAGGTTAGGATTTATCAAAATATTATAAAATATGTTGTAGATGGTCATAATTTTGCGAGTTCGGCCCCTTTACAACCATTTTATTTAAAATTGTTGCATTGGGACTGCGAGGATGAATGTAAATATATTTGCATGTGGAAAACAACAGATGCGTATTTGAGACGCGATTGGGACGTCCCTCAATTTTACGGAAAAGTATTAAATAAACACTTTATATGTATTTTATTATTGTTTTTCATAATTTTAGTGGCCTTTTGTAAGGATTTTAGGCATTCAAGAACCGGCATCTCTCGTATTTTCTTTATTAAATCTATATGTTTGTGTAGCCGGTTTTTTACAGTTTCGTAAAGATATACGAAGAGATGCACCCTTATTTTGGTTATGGCAAATAAATTACGGGGTAAGTAGCAATATATTTATAAAAAATATATAATAAAATGTGAGAAAATTGTATTTTATTAAAGATTATTATGAATACTTGGGTGTGGTCTTCCATTTTTCATACGAGAGATTTTGCATTTACTGAATTTATGGACTATGTTTGTGCTTTTTTACTAGGACTTATGACTTTGTACTGTGCCATACAACGGTAAGAATATAATAATATATTCTACATTCATCAAATTTTAATATTTAAAATATCAGTTGTTGATATTTGGCTGTGTTTTTGTAGAATTTTCTATGGAATGCCTCGATCTTTAAACATAGTTTTATCGACATTTTTCTTAGCATTTTTTTCTAATCATGCCATATATTTAAATTCAGGACGAGTAGATTACGGGTATAACGTCAAACTGTGTCTTATAATAGGTAAACTTTATATACAAGGTTTGAATTGAACGAAAAATAACTGATTTTCGCCCCTTTTTATCACATTAGTTCACATTTTCTACGTCTTAAAGTCGCCATTTTGAAATTCGGGATCCACTTTCAAGCAAATAAAAACCAAAAACGCTACAATATTTCTTTTAAAATTTGTAGATTTCTATGCGTTGTCAGAAACTGGATGTTTTTCGTTCAAACTTCAACATAACCTACAAAAGCGTTCTTGAATTTTATCTTCAAGTATATTTCAAACATTTTCAGGGTTTTTAACAATATCATCTTGGATTATTTGGAGTTTTATCAACAGAAAAAGACAACCATATCTATGGAGAATCGCCCTATATTTTTCTTTATTAAGTCTTTTTGCTTCGTTGGAATTATATGATTTCCCGCCATTTTTGTGGACAATTGATGCTCATTCGTTATGGCATTTAGGCAGTGCGATAATATTTCCATTATACAATAGGTATTACACTGTAAATGTATATATTTTGTGTATTAAATATGTTTGTTACAGATTTATTATAGATGATTGCAAATATTTGAGAAAAATGGCTTCGATTAACCAAAAAAACGTATAGGTTATTTTAAATTTTTAGTAGTATATGTATTAACAATGTAGTACAAATAAAAAGATTTTTTACTGACTTTAATATTTATTTAATTTATTTCTGTAAAATAGAACCCAATACTTAAACCCCCCCCTCCTGCTATTACATTTCGACCCGTATATTAGGTTCTGCGCAGGCAAGGTAAGTCTCAACGCGCATCAGCTATAATTCATTTGTTTCAATTCCATGGCTATCTCTAATTTTGGGATGATTTTCGGCATTTTCATACCTAATTTCTGCTGTTACAAAGCATGTAAAATTAATATTTGCTTATAGATTCAAATGCAGAATTTTATGCTTTACAACTTTTATTTGAAGCTTCTTTACCTAAAATAATTAGGGAAACAAGAAATTACGCAATTATGAAATCACATCGAATGTATGTCTGAAATCATGAATTAAATTTGAGATATCTTCAATTCAATTTTAGATATCTACAAATGAATTAGATATACTTCGTATTTGCCAAACATATAATGTATAAAATATTATTTAGGCTAAAATGTTACTAGGGAATTTAGGATATCACTAAATAAATTAGGGATATCGCGTGCCTGGGTGCCAAATCGCGAATCTCGGGAACCGGGTTCGATCCCGTCCGGCGCCAAATATTTCAAATTTTAAATGGCACAAAATTGACCCCTGTGGTGCACTCTCCACGCCAGCAATGAGTGCCCGTGAGGTGACGCCTGGTAAGCGCCCGCACGGTGCAAATATTTCATCATTACCGACATCTGTGTATAGCAGATTGGCACACCCAGCAATGGGTAATAAGCCGTGATGATATATTTGTTTTACTAGATCAAATACGGATATCAGATATCACTAAAAGAATGAGAATATCACTAAATGAATTTCGGATATCACTAAGGAAATTAAGAATATCACTAAATAAAATATGGATGTGTATTTTATTTTAAAAGTAACATATGCAAAATTTGTTTAGTGATATTTTTAATTTATTTAGTAATATACGAAATTCGTCTAGTGATATCAATAATTCATTTTCAGTCAACTACAATTGAATTTGAGATATCTGAAAATAAATAATGAGAGATATCTCAAATTTAAAAACAGATATCTTAAATTTAATGAAGAATATCACTAATAAATTATGGATATCACTAAATGAATTATAGATATCACTGAACGAATTATGAATGTTAATTTAAAAATCAAAATACATTCCCATAATTCATTTAGTGATATTCTTAAATCATTTAGTGATATCCATAATTCATTTAGGGATATTGTTAATTCATTTAGTGATATCTCTAATTCATTTGGTGATATCTCTAATTTGTTTAGGGATATCCTTCCTTAATATCTAATAGTTCTTATGGGATATATTTTTATTTAAATTTAAGATATCTGAAATTGAATTCAATTTTAGATATCTTTAAATGAATTTTGGATATCAAAAATTTAATTTAAGATATCTGAAAATGATAGTTGCTAGATTTTTAGTAAAATGGAATATATTTAAAGTGCATACGTATTTCGAGAACTAAAGTCCTCATCATCAGTAGTACAATAAGTGAAGGTTAAACAGAGTAGTCAAGATTACTCAACATGTCAACCACGCCAGAGGTCCTAACAACTCTGAAAAACAAGGGAGAGAACTTGGATTATATAGGGATGGGAGTGACAGGTGAAAGATTACCTATAAACTAAGATAATTTTCGTCCAATAATAATGAGTCATTAAAATTTTCCCTTGTTTTTCAGAGTTGTTAGGACCTCTGGCATGGTTGACATGTGGAGTAATCTTGACTACTCTGTTTAACCTTCACTTATTGTACTACTGATGATGAGAACTTAGTTCTCGAAATACGTATTTAGTTTTTGTTAAAATTAAGGGGTAATCATAATAGTTTTAATTTTCCGTTCTACTAAAAATCTATCAACTTTCAACATAGGACATGCTACACAAACTACCCTTATTTTTTAACAAAGAATTAATGTACATAATAAAAAATGGGGTGTTCCATTTAAAAAATTGAGTCTTTTGAATTTTGTGAACTACAACTTTACGTTCACGTAGAAATTACAATTTTCAAAAATAGTCGATTATTAATATGTATTATTGTAAACAAAAGCTTTCTTTATAAAACTGTTTTTACAGATTATAGAAATTCGATTCCGTTCTCGAGATATCGAGTGATAAAATAGTGACCGTTTTTAGAGAAAAAATCAAAAAAAGCTGAATTGCGCCGGAAGTGGTTGAACATGAGAATAATTTTTTTATGGTTTCATATGTAAAATTTTCTGCTGAATTCAACGGTAAAATAAAAAATATAGCATTCCATTTAAAATAAGAAAGTTAGGGTCTACTTCCGGTTAAACCGGAAATGCTACTGCTTTGAAAATATTTTAGTTGAAACGGACATATCGGAAAACCCCCAGATAACAAATTTCGGAAAATAGTATTGAATAGTTTTTAAAATAACGATACCGTAAGCTCACCCTGGGATACTGTATTTTCGTCATTAAAAATCATGTGTCATTGTCAGGTTCTTTTTACATATTTACAAATCTGTAAGGCTTACAGATTTGTTCAGAAGTGGCCTATAATTATTGTGTAAGATCAGTTGTGTATTATAATTATATATTTCCTACTGGTTTGTGTATTTTTAACTCGTCTGTATTTTTAGACTAAATTTGTGCCAGTGTTTTTAGACGTATATTGCTTTTAGATTTTAGTGTTTTGTTAGTCTTAGTCTGTTACAAATTAGTGAAAATTACTAGGTTATTATGAATAAAGGCTGCTGGAAATTGGACGAAAATGAAGAAGGTAAATTCATGAATATTTTTGTAAAGTTTCATATAAAACTATTACATATTTACATGTATATCATGTATGTATTTGTGTACAATACATGGAAATCTTTGTTGATGTTATGTTTTATAATATAATTAATGGATATTGGGGCTATTTATATTTCTAGCCAGACTATATTTTGGATATGAGAATTTTGGTCATAAACCTAAATTAATAAATATAACATTACGACAAACTATTATTACCCACTTCTGGGTGGGCCAATCGGCAGTCATATGATCATCTACGTTTTTATACCTCCCGCTACCCTTGGTAAGGGAGGTATAGGGATCGTGCTAAAAATCGCATATCGAGATTTTGGTAAATGACCACGTTTTAAGGTCCCTAGAATCCAATTTTAACAATTTCACGATAATGTCAACTCTAACTCCAAATACTATCATTCAGAAAATTTTGAAATCTTGTATTTCGAACTTTTTCTGTATTGGAAAGAGCCCATTAGATTTTGGTGAAAATCGGATAACCGGAAATGGCACTTTACTAGAAGCTCAAAATAGTTTTTCTTTGAAAAATACCGTTAAATGTTATTTTTTCGAGATCAGGCACGTAGCCACGGGAGGGGCTCGAGGGGCTGAAGCTTCTCCTGAAATTCTAATGAATTTATTTTAAATTGGTACATAAAATACTAAATTATAAATTTTGTTTGTTCTAAACTTTTGTAATAATCTATGTTTCATTTTTTGAGCCCCTCCTCCAAAAAAAGTTCTGGATACATGCCTGATAAAGGACAATAATAACAAAACTCCTCCCTTCCATTTCCTAAAATTTCGAAGCCCCTCTCGAAAAAAAATCCTGGCTACGGGCCTGTTCGAGATTAATGTTATTATAAAAATTAAAGATTATTAAATTTTCTATAGATTTGCAGTAATGCTTTTTCTATAGAGTTTATGGATAAATTTATAAAATTATCTATAATTTAAATCCCAGAGCCTACGCTTAAAACAAACAAAATCCAGTTATTCAAATGTATGTAACTGACAGATAAATGTCACTATCAAAGAACTAATCATTTCAAAATAATATTAGTAACGTTTTAAAAAGGAAAAAGTAAATAGAACAATAGAAAAGGAATTCAATACAGTTTCCAAAATAAGTAAATATGTAGGCTTGTATTTAGATTAATAAAAATTAACGATTCACAAAAATATTTAAGCTAATCCTCATTTTTGGATTAGTGATGAATTCGATTCTATCCCGGTATTTAAAATTTAATCTTCATTTTATTATAGTTCCGGTGGCTCAATGGTTAGAGCAACGCCTCATGTCATAAGTGCCCTCGGGGCTCTGGGTTCGAATCCCACTAAGGCATGGATGTGTGTGAATGTGAACCCACTCTGTAATTGGGATTTAATCCTGTTGAGGGGTTTAAAAAAAAGGTAGTTACTTGGATTAGATTAGACTATATTTTAAGAAATAATCTGTCAATATTAGAGTAAAATTCGCTAATCGGGCTGTAAATGGCGGGAGGTATTGTGTTGGCCACACCAAATTTTTAATTTTTTATGTGCCTCAATGTCTGTTCGCTAATCCGGCTACCCGCGCGATCGATCCCGACGGTCACCAAAATTTACCATTACTTCAAGGGCTTTCAAAGCTGTCATAGAAAAAACACCATAATTCATTTTTATGAAAATGAAAAAATAATAAATATGTATTTTTAGCCGTTTTTATAGATATAGATAATGAAGATGACAAAAAAAGTGATGACGAAGAAAATAAAATATATTCTAGATGGTCAGACCTCCCAAATTTATTACTAGAAAAGATATTTTCCTATTTGTCTATTAGGGAAAAATACTATGCTAGTTTGGTCTGCAAATCTTGGAATACAGCTTTCCATTTACCCTATGTATGGTCTAGTTTCGTACTAGAAGATACTACGCTCACAAGAGGGCGTTTTAACTATTATACTGGTTGGCAAGTAAGTTCAGAATCTATACAGGGTGTTTCACAACAACGGGTACAAACTTCAAGGGCATATATTTAATCCGCTATGATTATCTGGATATGGGTCGTTGCTGGTGGTATGTACTGCTTCATCGACCAGCTTGGCTGCGCAATAGCCTTGCCTTCAAATTGTGGTGGGGGCTTCAAAACCTTGCCAGCAGCCACGTAACTACCCCTCTCTTTCTTCTGCGTTCTCTCTCTGTGCTTTACTTATCCACACAGTTCACGGCCAAAATAATAAAAAAGATTAGTCAACATGGGTCCAATCTTCAATAGGGGATTACAGCTCAATCGAATTAAGAGAAATTAGTAAAACATAGTGAAAGTATATGCGTAATAATGAATATTAATAAAGAAATTAAATGATATAATTGAAATACTTCGGCAATAAGGGGGTTTTTGTTTTAGCAGCTCGTCACTCATATGAAATCCATATATATTATTTTGATTGGCGACTCAAAGACCACCTATAAATATACAACAAAGTTTTACAGACGTAAATACAGGGAAACTTTAGAAATATGGAAACATCCTAATAACATCAATCGGGATGATGGCTATTTCTTGAGCCACATGTGGAAACCGGTGATTCTCGGAACACGACACGCCCAATCTACCATTACGAACTCGATTCCCATTGGTCCTCATTAGCTTTGCTCATCTACAGTATCTTTAGATTAGTATATAACTGTCTTTTCGGCCTTCCTTTCGTCACTTGGTTTATTTGGCCTCTAGCGTGGTTTACACGTCGGGTAACCTTGTAAACTGAGTCTCCCCCTCTTGTTGCTTAAACTCGGCCTCTAGCGTGGTTGACATGTCGGGTAACCTTGTTTAAGACAGTACTATCCCGGCTTGCCCCATTCGACTGCGGGCAAAACGTTGAGCTCTGACTCAAAATATGACACAGTCCATTCCCGGAAAACGAATATTGTTCATGACTCTGACTGTGGAAGCCTACGCAATTATATATATATATATATATATATATATATATATATATATATATATATATATATATATATATATTAAGACCACCTATAAATATATAACGAATACCGAGTTAGGGGCGGAGCCTACTACCAATGGAAGTAGAGAAATTCAAATAGCGGAGGCGTAGCTATCAGTCCAGTAGTGCAATTCTCAAACAGTTTTTATTTGAATATAAATGTTTTGCATTAAACTTAATAATATAAATACATTTCCAATTATAAATCATGTCGACTTATACAGTATAATAATATTCATTTATATTTTATAAATATAATTGACAAATAGCATATATTTCAAGAACATTTAGGTCCACAAAGAAAATAGTTTAATATAAAAACATATACGTGACATCACATCTATATTTTCAAATTTCGAAGGACTATAACTCGCTTATTAATAGGAATTTTTTCACCGGATTTTCACTGACAGTCTTACTTTTACTTATATGCTCAGATGAAATTATAAAAAAAATGGTGGAATCCTCTATTACGTGTCTTTAACTCTACGACATACGTCACTGCTATTTTTATTGTGTTAGAAAGTGATGGCACCATTTACGCATATATGTCACACAATATAAACAAACATACGTCAAATATTTTTTCTCTTTCTAATACAAAATATTGCTAAGCCACTGCTATAAAGTACTGTGTATTCTTTCTTCGAACAAATGACCTTGAATAGTCATCTTTCGTGAATAATAGTATATCTATGAACACGGGAGTTCAGACTAGGGGATTACAGCTCAATCGAATTAAGAGAAATTAGTAAAAATAGTGAAAGTAGATACTTAATAATTAATATTAATAAAGAAATAAAATGATATAATTGAAATACTTCGAAAATAAGGGGGTTTTTGTTTTAGCAACTCGTCACTCATATGACATCCATATATATTATTTTGATTGGCGACTCAAAGACCACCTATAAATATATAACGAATACCGAGTTAGGGGGTGGAGTCTACTACCAATGGAAGTAGACAAATTCAAATAGCGGACACGTGGCTACCAGTCCAGTACTGCAATTCTCAAACAGTTTTTATTTGAACATAAATTTCTTGCATGAAACTTAATAATTTTGATTCACTTGCAATTATAAAGCATGTAGACTTGTACAGTGTTATAATATTCATTTGTTTTTTATAAATATAATTTAAAAATAGTATACATTTGAGGAACATTTTAGATCCACGAAGAAAACAGTTTTATATAAAAACTTATATTTGTGACGTCACATCTATATTTTCAAACTTCGGGGGACCATAACTCGCTTATTAATATGAATTTTTTCACCAATAGTCTTAGTTTTATTTATACTTCGTGATGAAATAATATTTTAAAAAATGGTGGAATCCCCTATTACTGACAGACAAAATACAAAATGGCCTTTTTCTCGGAAACAGTTGAAGATCAGACCTATGTTGATTAAGCTTTTTTACTTATTTTGGTCAATACTATAATATGCCCTTATAGTTTTTACCCCAAATATAACATTATTGACCTCCAAAATTAGCTTCAACAATTTGTTATTATTGTTTTTAGTATGTTTTGGATCATCTAAGGACCCAAATGTGTTTAACCAGCGTTGGAAAAAGTTTCAAACAATTAACCTTTGAGCCAATGTTGAATTTTTATAATCTTTACGAATTTATGAACATGATTTCGTGGTACGTTGAACAATCACAAAAAAGTAATTTTGAAATGAAAGGCGTGGGATGTAACATTCAATGTTTTAAATTTACTTTTCCTTGTAATATGAATGCCAGAGACGAAAGCGAACGTATTAGACTTTTTGGAACAGGAGGTAAGAAATAAATAACAGAGTTTTCTGGAGGGTGATCTCTAGTTTCGACTTTTCCCGCTAGATATCTTTACTAGACATCCTTTTGGGTTTTGAGCGCTGTGAAATTTAGATTCTATGGAATTTGGGCGCAATGACATTTAGACGCTTTGACACAGAGACAACTATCTAAAGAGAGATTGGACAGACTTATGGGTGGCCTTGTAACACAGATTTTGGCGATGAGGGGGCAAACGGAGCACGGGGAAAATAGTTCCTTGCATATTTCTTCAGAGGGCAGCAAAATCACAAAAATGACGAAGACTTAACATAGAAGGCAATGCAAAACAATGTAATGGAAAATTTAAACGTCAAACTGAAAAATTTAAAAGCTGACATGACATACATAATTTTTGATTCCACATTATTTGAATTTTTATATGTTTAAAACATACAGAGAACTCGTAAGGCATCTTTTGAACATTAATTACTTTTTATATAATAATATTTATAAATTTTTCTTATACAGGGTGGTGGCGGTTAGGGGTGAACATAGGGATTTAACATGGGATTTTAGTTTTTTGTAATTTCCTGCTCTCCTGTTCATTTTACGGCAAAAACTGTAGAGTACAAAATTGTTCAGAATTAAAAATTATGTTTTTGGTTTCTTCACAATTTTAAAAAGAAATTTCAAAATTTCTGTTTATTTGTAGCAATAGCCATGACATAACTCAAATGTTTAAACATAATAATGTCATTCAATTTCTGTCAAATTTTCGAAATTTTCTCTAATAAAAAGTTAATTTAATAATGAATGTTTATTCGAATAAGGAACGAGCTTTCGTTATAAAAAATTATTATGGTGGAAATAGTTTTAGAAGAATACGTGATTTGTTTTCCATAAAGTACGAAAATACACCAATTCCTATGATAGCAACAATTTCTAAACTTGTTAAAAAATTTGAGAACACAGCTAGTGTAGCTGTGAACGCAGGTAATGAAGGAAATAATAATAATAATAATAATAAGAATAATAATGATAATAATAATAGAAGACGTCATAACGAAGTGAATGAAGAAATGGTATTGGCTATGATAAATCAAAATTCTACGTAGTTGATACATTTGGAATTGGTTTATTATTAAATGGTATACCTAATAAAAAATGCGTATTAAAATTAAAAGTTGTTTGTTTTTATTTAATTTTTAAGTTAGATTAACGCATGGTTGACGTTTATAAATAATTTTTGACAACCAGAAAAAAATAAATTCCATGGCTATAGCTACAAAATAACAGAAATTTTGAAATTTCTTTTTAAAATTGTGAAGAAACGAGAAACATAATAATAAATGTAAATATATTTTTGTATGCAATTTTTAATTCTGAACAAATTTGTACTCTATAGTTTTTGCCGTAAAATGAACAGGAGAGCAGGAAATTGCAAAAAACTAAAATCCCATGTTAAATCCCTATGTTCACCCCTAACCGCCACCACCCTGTATATGTTTCTGTAGAATTTCATGGAAAACAAATTCTTAATGCTTGTATATCGAATGATATAAAACTTCCCGAAACTTACAAATTAGGAGATAAATATCCTGAACATTCATCAAATGACCTTGATCATTTGCAATTCTTCAAAAGAATTCTATATGAGAAAAGGAACCAAAATAAAAAGAACTAAAAATCCACAGTAGTTTAAAAGCTGACAATATCGTTCATAAAGTTACGACTATATGAGTTATGTGAAGAACTATGAAGATGTTGGAGGATGATATTCTTTAGCTCCCAATTTTCGTTTCTTTTTTTTTCACCTACGTAGGTCTCTTTTCAACACATATTTAAATATTTAAAAATTCTTTCAAGAAAATAATACTAATACAACGATGTACATATCCGATTGTGTTGCTTACAAGTTTTAGTTTACATCACATATATAGATGTAAAAATATAGCTCAGATATTACAGTACAATCAAAAATTGAATCTTGCAAAGAGCTGAGGATATTACAAAAAAATATACAAACTTGTATATATACAAACATTTATATTTTTCACTATTCCTCAAAATAATTATCTGGATAAATATTAAACTCTTTTATTAATATTATTTATGTACATACTAATTGTTATTTGCAATTTAAAATTTGTACACTATATTTTTAATAAATATTCATAGTACATATCAATATGGGTTTTTCTTTTTCTTTCAAATATTAAAAAAAACTAATTTTAAAAACACCGGCCTATGTTTTAAAGATCTAGTTACCGTGGTTTAGTTAGTTGCATATGTTGATAGATGGCGAACTTTATAACGATACAAAAGCATTGAGTTTCCATTCTCTCTTTAGATAGTTGTCTCTGCTTTGACACGTATTCTCCAAAAAGGATGTCTAAACATTTGTCGTTATTTTTGGGTACCTCATTGTTTTTTGTTTTTTTTTGTTTAGGTAAACTATTAGAAGCTTTGAAAAGACTTATGCGAAATCTATCTAAACTTAGGCGTCTAGAATTGATAGATTTGATGCTAGATGCAAAAGAGGCGCAACATTTGTTAGACGACGTTTGTGAAATATGTTTTTTAACTTTACGTACATTAGTTTTAATAAATACTACCAGAATACAACATCAATTACTCCATATTGGAGTTTTTTTGAACTTACAGGTACGTCACTAAATTCAACCAAAAAGTATATATATCTACAGGGTACGGCAGCACGACTTCCCTAGTTACGTGCTAACTCAGTGGTCTGGCGATGAACCAACGCCCAGAATTAAAACACTCCACATTTCTCGACAACAAACGTTTTCACGACGTGACAAACTAATGCAGACTATCTAACAACTAAAAATCTTATCTCTTCTATTCCTTAAGTGGCTAGAGGATGAAGGGTAGGGCATCCATAGCCACGCACGGATGCATAATAATTTGAAGACTTATCAACACATAACTGTGGGAAAAATTATAATTATTTCTAAACAGAATTTTGACTAACAAACAAGTTGAAATATTATTTCAGAACTATAATTTAGAAAAGTTTCATAAAAATTATTTATTTGTTATTGCTCTTGTATTTCTCGAAACCTGCATTGTTGCACCACCGCCACTCTTTTACGACCTCTACTCGCTTCGCAATGCCATACCAAAACTAGGGGGGTTGTTTTCCCTACCCTATATTTATTTAATAAATGTTAATTTAGGTTTTAGTGATCAGCCCTCAAAACTTAGGCGAAGATGCTATAGAACTCTTAGGGCATACAAATTTACGACATTTACACATCATACAAAATAGGTTCACACCAAATGATTCTACTATACAAGCGGTTCCCGGCAGATGTTGGATACTGTGTAAAAAAAATAATCCCTGTTTAAACGTCCATTTACAAGTAGAAAGTACAAGAAAAGAAAAAGAAGTAATTTGGCAACACTGCGCCCCTGTAAGGACAGTGTTGTATGATTCCAGCCATGTTAAGGTAAATAATACGAAAATAGTGTTTCTATATATCCGACGACAGTTTAGACGTCAAATTAACGTTTAAATGACGTCGAAATAACGTCTTACAATGAGGTCTTAAAATGACGTTGAAACAACGTTAAAATGACGTTGAAACGTCTGCAGGATATCAATGTGACGTAAATTAAGATGTCATAGTGACGTCGATTCTATACTAATTGTTTGTCGAAATAACGTCTTAAAATGACGTCAAAACAACGTCTCAAAATGACGTTGAAACGTCTGCAGGACATCAATGTGGCGTAAATTAGGATGTCATAGTGACGTCGATTTTAGATTAATTAGGCGATTTCCGGCGACATACCCGTTCACTTCTTCGGATTACTTACGGTTACTTACGGTATGATATGGTTAATGGTGGCGCCAAAAATCGTTGGTTCACTTGTTGACACCGTGCTTTGTGGTTATGTATATTCTACGACATTTAAAACTGTCAAAAATAGTGTCTGACAATTAAAATGCATTAATGGAGAAAGATAGTTTTTTAATATTTGTCCAAAAAAGAGTCAACGAAAATAATGTCACCCTGTTTGACATAAGACCACGACTCCGACTGTTTTGACTTTTGACATTTCAAAAAAAGGCATGATAAAAAGAGATAGAAATAGTGAATAGAGAGCTGACCCGATTCGCAAACCCGTTCAGCTGTGAGCACTGATCCAAGCATACCGGGTATGTTGTTCCTAGCGCCCGAATGTGTGAACGTACCTGAACGCAACATACCGCAAGTGAACGGTTGTCGCCCGAAATCGCCTATTATGTTTGTCGAAATAACGTCTTAAAATGATGTCAAAACAACGTCTCAAAATGACGTTGAAACATCTCAAGACATCAAAGTGACGTAAATTAGGATGTCATAGTGACGTCGATTTTAGAATAATTGTGTTTGTCGAAATAACGTCTCACAATGACGTCAAAACAACGTTTTAAAATGACGTTGAAACAACGTTAAAATGACGTTGAAACGTCTGCAGGACATCAATACACCGTAAATTAGGATGTCATAGTGACATCGATTTTTGATTAACTGTATTTATTATTATTACATTCCTTCTTTAATATTCTAATATATATTTTATTATTTTCAGGTAACATCTAGCTCTTTAATGACAGCAATAGAATTATATAAAAACTATCTTCGGATATATGGACATAAAGGTTTACCCAGATATCATATGAATAAATCATTTTTTGATAGAATTGATACTTTACTTTTATTATTATGTCGTCAATGTACATTGTTACATACATTAGTAAGTCCCCGATTATATAATTAGTTATTTAATATATAAGAGTGATTTAGATTATTATTTACATAGCCATGAACCATGTATTTTTTTGCCATTTGTGACATTTAATAATGAATAATAAATATTAAAATAAAATAATATAATTATTGAAATTTGATTGGTGACTGAAAGACCGCATATAAATCTATAACCAATAGCGTGTTAGGAGGAGGTTCGTACTACCAATGGAAATATAGAGTTTCAAATTTAATTTTAAATCACTCTTATTTATAAAAACCACGATTTCACTAAATACTAAAATAAGATTTAATTATTTCTAGATTATCCGAGAACGAGTTTCCACATCAACTTTATTGTTATTAGCGTTTACAGCCAAAAATTTGAAATATTTCTACGTAAGAAAAAACGCTGTAATTAAGCGATTTGATTGGCCAAGAAATCCAGACTGGTCAGACGGTTTTTATACTTGGCTTAAAATGAATTCCAGAAGTTATGATTTTGTGCAAAGAGAAATTTCCCAAATTTTGGGGTACAACTGGAAAATGCTCTCAGATAGAGAATTTAAGTTTATACATACAAACTTACACACAGATTATTAAATATATAAATGACATATCAAGTCAAATAAGAATGGATGACTGTCGGGGAAAACTGTATAAATTAAGAAATAGTTTATTAAAAAATTGTTGTTGCTCTGTTATCAACAGAATGCGTTATATATATATATATATATATATGAACTTTGTAATTTGTAAATACATAATTTGGCTGTGGAATATTATATTTGTAATATATATTTGTTATATGTGTGTCGTCTATACATAATATTTATTGTAAATACAAATAAATATGTATATAAATGAGTTACCCACATTTTTTGAGTACGTGCCATGAGTCTAAATGTCATAGCTTCGAATTTTATTCATTTACTCATTTTCAATAGGTGCGAAAAAAACTTGTTCAAGGTCATCGTCTACCAATCAACCTGAAAATTTGTTTTTTTTTAGTACGTCTTCTTTTAGCTAAAATATTAAGGCAGTACTGGTCAAAAATACTTTAATGTAACCTAACCTAAAGCACAGAACTTAATTTGACGAAATTGATTATTAGTTTTTTACCTCCCGTCATACGGTAAGTAAGGGAGGTAATGTAATAGTACCAAAAATTCGATCGTGTTTTCAGTAAATAAGCACGAATTAGGGCCCTGCAACACGTTTTTACTATTTTTACGATGATGTCTGTATGTGTATGTGTGTGTGTGTGTGTGTGTGTGTGTGTGTGTGTGACGATTCTTTCGTCCACGATAATTCTTATAACAAACTTCCAAATATATCTATTTTCCGTATTTAAGCTTCCTGCATTCATATAACGAGTTGATTAGATTTTGGGTAAAATTAGATAAATGGAAGTGATACTTTACTTGAAGCTCATAACAGATTTTAATGAAAACCTATTTAAGACTTTTATATCATAGGGTACAACAAATTAGATTTTGGCTAAAATTAATCAACCAGAAGTGATACTTTACTTGAAGCTCTGAACAGATTTTCGTGAAAAATATATTATGATATACTCCAAAACTTGTCAAATTTAGTATTTACGACTTTTATATGAAGGGGAACAACATATTAGATTTTGGATACAATTGATAAACCGGAAGTGATAGTTTATTTGAAGCTCTGAACAGATTTACCTGAAAAATAAATTGTTACAATCCAAAACTTTTCAAATTTGGTATTTAAGACTTTTATATTATGAGAACGACATATTAGATGTTTTTTAAAATTGATAAACCGGAAGTAGTACTTTACAGGAAGCTATAAACAGATTTTCTTGAAAAAATATATTAAAACATGATCCAAAACTTCTCAAATTTGGTATTTAAAACATATGTATAATTTGAAACAACATTAGATTTTGACTATACCTATATGATAAACCGGAAGTGGTACTTAATTTGGAGCTCTTAACAGATATTCAAGGAAAAACATAATAAAATATAAGCTAAAATTTGGTATTACAGACTTTTCTATTTATTGAAACAACAAATTAGATTTTGTTTACGAACGATCAACCGGAAGTGATACTTTACTTAAAGTTCATCAGATTTTTTAGGGTGTATTTGTGAAAAATGTGACTCGATTTGACGAAACTCGGGAGATTACATTTATTTTATAAGAATTTAACCCTACTTTATTTAGAAAAAATGTCAAAATCAGTATAAATATTATTTTCCGCGCCCTAATTTTTGGGGAATTTAGTGTTTTTGCAACTATGTATAACCTTTAAAATAAAATTCTCGAGTTGTACGTGTTCTAAACTTTAGCAAAAATATAGGTACAAAATTTCTATTTTCCGTATTTAAGCTTTTTGTATAAATATATAGATTTTGGGTAAAATTGGACAACCGGAAGTGGTACTTTATTAGAAGCCCATAATTTGACAGAGATGTATTGCTTATACAGGGTGTTATATTTTAATGGACCCAGTAAATATCTCGCTTATTTATTAAGTTGGCAATTTTTGTCATATAACATGATTTATACAGGAACATGTAAGCTACTTGATGACGGATGTACATTCCTGATACCACTTCCGGTTTATGAGTAATTAATATCTACTTTGAAATTTCAAATGGAACATACTATATTTTTTTATAAATTTGAAAAGTGCATCAAATTTGCTTTACAATCATGTAAAATAATCCATATGTTACATTATTAAAAATTAAAATGGTGGGCACTTTTTTATACACCTATTGGAAAGAGAATAGTGAGCCATGACTGTGGCTTGAAATAAAACAATTAACTAAAACAATTGTAACTATTATTATTAAACGAAATAATATTTTTTTGTCATAATAATACAGAAAATAAGAATAAGGAACACAAGCCACAGTCATGGCTCACTATTCTCTTTCCAATTAGGTGTATCAAAAAGTGCCCGCCATTTTAATTTTTAAAAATGTAACATATGGATTATTTTACATGATTGTAAAGCAAATTTGATGCACTTTTCAAATTTGTAAAAAAATATAGTATGTTCCATTTGAAATTTCAAAGTAGATATTAATTACTCATAAACCGGAAGTGGTATCAGGAATGTACATCCGTCATCAAGTAGCTTACATGTTCCTGTATAAATCATGTTATATGAAAAAATTGCTAACTTAATAAATAAGCGAGATATTTGCTGGGTCCATTAAAATATAACACCCTGTATAGCAACCTTAATATTTTCTCAGTCATTACAATGCGTCGGTAATTACGCTTATCTCCCCTCTTGTTTACACAGTAGTTTCCTAACGTCGCATGCCCCCGCGCGCCGCATCTATATTATCGATCGCTTACCTTGGCTCCTCCTCTGTACTAGAACGCTTCTATTCATGTCGGTGGTCACATCAGATGTTTCTAAGGGTAGTTAATGCTGAATGTGGATAAATAATAAGACATAATATTTTGCTTGTAATTTTTTATTATTATTTTAAATAAAAACATTTAGTAAACATATAAATAACGTAGTGGTTTTGCACATGCTGTATATGTATGTGTGAATTATTAACCTAACATTTTCTACTCTTCTTCATTCTTCTTCTTCTTCGTTTTCTTCGTCCTCCAACTCCGGCATGGGGAAGCGAAGGATTGCAGCTACGCCCGTCAATTGATCCAATTCTACCAAGAAACATACATTTGTAAGATTGTAGGGATTTGAACCCAAGTACTTACGTTCCCCTGACACATGCATGCTGGAGAAGATCTTCACGTCCCCCCCAGAGTCTCTGACGGAGTCCACCAGGTTCACATACTCCTTACGGGTCTTCAGATCTTGACATCTAAGGATAAATTGAAATTTCAACGCTTACAAACTACCATTTCTTGAAGGCGATAAAATAAAATGTTTTGATGATAGATCATATTTATTTACAACAAAACATCTTCTCTATGCATTGTGACGTTCATTTTATGTTGAATTTAAGTTATATATGGCCGTCTAAATTGACGTGTATGTGACGTCACTTTGACGTTGATTTTTGGTCTGAAATATTTAGACGTCTAATTTGACGTTTAAAATGTCTTACCTGAATAAATTATCCGATATCATCAAAGTTTCTATAGCTTGAGCTTCGCAAGCTTTTTCCACGTGTCGTTTGCCGTAGAAAGCTTTGGCCGGTTCGCATTGTAACATTGTATAAAAAGCTTCTAAAATACGAACTTCGGAAGCAGCTTTTGTGTCAGCCATTTTTGTTACTACGGCTGGGTCTTGTAAAACTTCTATTTGGCATAAAAATTACTATAATAAATATATTTCTTTCCCAATATACGGGTTACGCTAGAATTGTTGAGAATAAGAAAACAAAAGTAACGCTAACGACATAATGGATTGAGATTATTAAAAATTATTAAATTAAAAATAATATTTTTTATTTTTTCGCTTTTTCTTTTCTGCTTTGATAAATTTGGGAGGTCACGGACCAAATGACCTAATGGAGGAATTGCCAGTTTTAAAAAATTATTTATTTGTTACTTTAAATTAAGTTAAGCGAGAGTTAAGTTAGTTAAAACTTAGTTAATCAATTTTTTAAATGTAAATGTCAATGTTTATGAAAATATGGAATATATCTCAGAGCATATTCGATTCATTTGACAGTTTTCAAGTGAGCCTGAAATTAATTTGACAGTTTTTAAGTGAGCCCGAAATTAATAAAACAGTTTTTAAGTGAGTCTGAAATGAATTTGACAGTTTTTAAATGAGCCTGAATTTAACTTGACAGTTTTTAAGTGAGTGAAATAAATTTGACTGTTTCTAGGTGAGCCTGAAATTAATTTAACAATTTTTAAGCGAGTCTGAAATTAATTCGACACTTTTCAAGTGAGCTTGAAATTAATTTTGTTTTTAAGTGAGCCTGAAACTAATTTGACAGTTTTTAAGTAAGCCTGAAATTAATTTGACAGAAATTAAGTGAGTCTGAAATTAATTTGACAATTTTTAAGCGAGTCTGAAATTAATTCGACACTTTTCAAGTGAGCTTGAAATTAATTTGATTGTTTTTAAGTGAGCCTGAAATTAATTTGACAGTTTCTAAGTAAGCCTGAAATTAATTTGACAAAATTTAAGTGAGTCTGAAATTAATTTGACAATTTTTAAGCGAGTCTGAAATTAATTAGACAGTTTTCAAGTGAGCTTGAAATTAATTTGATTGTTTTTAAGTGAGCCTGAAATAAATTTAACAGTTTTTAAGTGAGTCTAATGTTAAGTTGTTAGTTTTATAAGTGAGTCTGAATTTAATTTGACAGTTTTTAAGTGAGCCTGAAATTAATTCGACTGCTTTTAAGTGAGCCAGAAAATAATTTGACAGTTTTTGTCTGAAATAAATTTGACAGTTTTTAAGTGAGCCTGAAATTAATTTTTAATTTTTAAGTGAGTTTGAAATTATATTGATTGGTTTTAAGTGAGCCTGAAATTTATTTGACAATTTTAAATGAGCCTGAAATTCGACTGTTTTTAAGTGAGCCAGAAAATAATTTGACAGTTTTTGTCTGAAATAAATTTGACAGTTTTTAAGTAAGTTTGAAATTAATTTGACTGTTTTTAAGTGAGTCTGAAATTAATTTGACAATTTTGAATGAGTCTGAAATTAATTTGACATTTAAGTTTGAAAGTAATTTGGCATTTTTTAAGTGTATCTGAAATTAATTTAACATTTAAGTCTGAAATTAAATTGACAGTATTTAAGTGAGCCTGAAATTAATTTGACAGTTTTTAAGTTACTCTGAAATTAATTTGACAGTTTTTAAGTGAATCTGAAATAAAATTTACAGTTTTCAAGTGAGCTTGAAAATAAATTGACAGTTTGTAAGTGAGCCTGAAATTAATTCAACAGTTTTTAAGTGAGTCTGAAATTAATTTGACATTTAAGTTTGAAATAAATTTGACAGTTTTTAAGTGAGTCTGAAATTAATTTGACAGTTTTTAAGTGAGTTTGAAATTAATCTGGAAGCATCCATAGAAGATTGGTTGTTTTAACAAATGGAAAGAAAAAAATATTGTATGTATTATTGTTAAATGGAACTATTTTGAATATATATAAAATTAAATTTAAAGCAATATAAACCATGTGTTTTATTCTCAATTATTCTAGCGCGACCCACGCACTAAAACATTCAATCACCTTTCAGAGAATGTTTAAAGCCCGACGACGCATGAACCAGCATAAACTTTCCTTTATTGTCCAATAATAATTTGTTATCAGTTTTGACAGCCATGTTGAACATATATTCAAAGAATTGATCCTTTACAAAACCTGGACTTGCTATTAAAACACATTTTACGACATCGAAATTGACGTGACGTAAAATCGCTTGCATTACACTATCATAAAATTTTGCTAAACCCTATTAAAATTAAAAAATAAACATACATACATACACAAGATATATTTTGATTTGGTTGAGTAGCGGTCAAAAATTTTCCGACATTTTCAAATTTATCGCGTAATATCTCGGAAAATAATTGAGTTAGAGACTTGGGGATTGAAAATTTGGATTCAGCAGGCCTTGTTTTATACTGGGTGTATAATTTTTTATGGACCATAGGAAATATAAGAGTAAAATTTTGAAATGTGAAAACTTTTGGCCGCCACTCAAAATGTCTGTTCTTACTTTTTCGTGCTGTTGGACATTGCCCTTCCGTTTTCTAGGAATAGTAACGTCTATTTTACTTCTAACTAAAGTCATAGAAGGCGTTATGAGACAAACATGAGCTAAGCCTTCTTGTAAAACGACAGCAGCGACATCTGCTGAATATGTCGGGTCGCACGCCATCTCTACGCGTTCTAGAGAGACGCTGTCCCATTCTTGCTTATTTAGAGTAAACTTTCTGTTTAGTTCTAGATCTAGAGTGTGGTACGCCCCCATCTAGCAAAAAAAAAAATAGTCTAGTCTAGTCAATTTAAGAATAGAACATTTTGATTTCGTTATTTTGTGCATTGAAAATGGATTTCGCTTTTCAAAATGGCGACAGCAGAAGGCTTATTGTAAATATTAAGAAATTAAAATAAATTAGATATTAAGGGCATTAAAATTATATTATTTTAAAAACTAATATAGTACATTAAGATAAGTTTCATAAGACATGATTTTAGCGCACGCGTCATTCTTAGTAACGAGCGGCTTGCCGCGAGTTTTCTAAGGTGACAAGTGCGCTTAAATGTCTTATGAAACGTGTATTTTATACTATTTTTTCTATTTTGGTCATTTTTTCAAAAAATTACGTTATTTCATATCCAGGAATTTCAATTTCGGTTGTTTAATATGTACTTTATGCAACTCATTTGGATGCCATAAAGAAGTACTTTATGACATCCAAATGGGTTTCATAAAGTACATATTAAAGAACCAAAATAGAAAAACTTGTTTTAAAGTTTGATACAGTTTTTCATACAGTTTTACGGTCTATTTTTAATATAAATAATAAATTTTGTGATTTGTTGATATGACGCGAAGCATCCCGCGCGGTCGAAATCCACGCGATCGAAATCCCACGCGGTCGAAATGTACCTTCACCACTTTGTCCGTTCTGCAGAAATACAAATATTTCCACGCCGTCGAATACCACCCGGTCGAAATGTTACACGATACAAATGAGTACGTTCCGCGCGGTCGAAATCCCACGCGGTCGAAATGTACCCCCACCACTTTGTCCGTTCTGCAGAAATACATATATTTCCACGCCGTCGAATACCGCCCGATCGAAATATTACACGATACAGTGGTGGGGGTACATTTCGACTGCATGGGATTTTGACCGCGTGGGATTTTGACCGCGTGGGATTTCGACCGCATGGGATTTCGACTACGTGGGAATTCGACCGCGCGGAACGTACTCTTTGTATCGTGTAACATTTCGACCGGGTGGGATTCGACGGCGTGGAAATATTTTTATTTCTGCAGAACGGACAAAGTGGTGGGGGTACATTTCGACCGCGTGGATTTCGACCGCGCGGAACGTACTCATATGACGGAGGACCCCATTATATTATAATAAAATACCTCAAATTATACATGAAAATTAAAGAAAACATTTATAAAATTATTATATTTTAATTTTATATTTAAATACATAAATTTAATATTTATGAAAGTAAACAGGAAACTTGACTTCTGTGGTACATGCTTTGCTGTGATTGGTTGAAAGTTTAAACAAAATTTGTTTGATGGTTATTTGTACCAAGAACATCTCAATTTACGTGATATTTTATTGATATATTTGTATATTTTATATGAAATGAAGTGTTTTTAATGAATTATTTGTGTTAAAAATAAACTTGTGCATGTTTTCTTAAATTTTGTGAGTGTTTTGAATGTTTTGTGTTGTCATAATTCGCCAACAAAAATGTAAGTGTTTTTAAATAGGTTATGTTACTCCAATAAATATATTATTAACTGTAATAATGCAATTTTTACACTGTTTCGTGTTTATTAATAATGTTTAACACAAAAATACATTGTTATGTTACAATTGTTGTAATCGAATATTCCAAATTCGCGAATATAGCAATTTCAAATCAAAATCTACGTATAAAACATACCTTAACATACTGATTCTCTTCTATGTTTCTTCCTTTAAGTCTTAGAACTCCAGCTTGAGTATCAAAATCTATATTTTCGACCCTAATGGTCAAAACAGTTCGAACGCGATTCGAAGTCGATGATCCAGTCGCACTTTCATTTTGAACTTTTCGAATTGTTGAACTCCTAACACAATCACCTTCAGATATTAAATTATAAGCGTGCCACATGTCTTCAGTTTCTTCAGGGACCAGGGAAATCGTCCTGAAAAAAAAAACATAACAATTATTAGAATTAATCAGTCTAGTAGTCTTTTGTTTTGTTTGTAATATTTAACGGTTACTAGGGCGGACTTTTCGATGATTTCAACAGAAAATAATGTTAAAAACTCTGCAAATATTCCGTACATGTGAGTGGAACATAACCTAAACATACAAATCTTTAAATATATTACGAAAAATACAAACCCTTCGCCTTCTTTGTCAACATTTTTATGAACAAGTTTCATTTCGATATTAATTCAAACATTCTGCCAGCAAAAAACTTGTAATTAATAATTCTGTTCATGATTACTCAATTGACAGCTGGTATATTTTGCCATTTCAACAAGTGTCGTGTCATAATGGCAGCACTGTCGTTTGTAGTGGACCATCGAATTGTTCGCGAGGAATTATCGAAATTTAGATAAAGAATTTGTTGGCCTTTGATCGCAAATAACTAGGGAATGACGTGAAATAGAAAGATAAAATTTAAATATGTTGTTTTTCATTAGTTTTAACACAAGTATGCAAAATTTTGAAAAAGTTTACCAAATGTGTGCTTAGATATATAATCAGATATTGCTAAAATACAACAAAACTATATTGGTATTATAGAAACGGTTTCGCGCAGGAAGATTTTTTCTTTATAATTTATACAATAAACGACAGATTTGCTTAAAAACTACATAACGACAGTTCAGGGTACAGTTTATAAATGAAACTAAAAAAATCTGATGTGACCAGCACATGACCTCCCGCCATTTCCATGTTTTAAATAGCAATGAGCTTTAAGTATCACTTCCGGTTGATCGTTTGTAAACAAAATCTAATTTGTTCCAATAAACAGAAAAGTCTGTAATACGAAATTTTGTATATTTTATTGTATTTCCTCGAAAATATGTTGAGAGCTCGAAATTAAATACCACTTCCGGTGTGTCAAATATAGTCAAAATCTAATATGTTGTTTCAAATTATATACGAGTTTTAAATACCAAATTTGAGATTTAATATATTTTATCAAGAAAATCTGGTTAAAGCTTCAAGTAAACTATGATTTCCGGTTTATCAATTTTAGCAAAAATGTAATATGTAGTTCTCATTATTGTTAAAGTCTTAAATACTAAATTTGAAAAGTTTTGGATTATATCATAATATATTTTTCACGAAAATATGTTCAGAGCTTCAAGTAAAGTATCACTTCCGGTTTATCAATTTTAGCCAAAATCTAATATGTTATTTTCATTAGTACTAAAGCTTTAAATACTAAATTTGAAAAGTTTTGGATTATATCATAATATATTTGTGTTCAGAGCTTCAAGTAAAGTGTCACTTCCGGTTTATTTATTTTAGCCAAAATCTAATATGACGTTTTCATTATTATTAAAGTCTTATATACTAAATTTGAAAAGTTTTGAAATATATCAAATATATTTTTTACGTAAATTTGTTCAGAGCGTCAAGTAAAGTATCACTTCCGTTTTATCAATTGTAGCCAAAATCTAATATGTTGTTCTCATTGTTATTAAAGTCTTAAATACTAAATTTGAAAAGTTTTGGATTATATCATAATATATTTTTCACGAAAATGTGATCAGATCTTTAAGTAAAGTATCACTTCCGGTTTATCAATTTTAGCCAAAATGTAATATGTCGTTCTCATTATTATTAAAATCTTAAATACTAAATTTGAAAAGTTTTGGATTATATCATAATATATTTTTCAAGAAAATGTGTTCAGAGTTTCAAGTAAAGTGTCACTTCTGGTTTATCAATTTTAGCCAAAATCTAATATGTCGTTCTCATTGTTATTAAAGTCTTAAATACTAAATTTGAAAAGTTTTGGATTATATCATAATATATTTTTCACGAAAATGTGTTCAGATCTTCAAGTAAAGTATCACTTCCGGTTTATCAATTTTAGCCAAAATGTAATATGTCGTTCTCATTATTATTAAAATCTTAAATACTAAATTTGAAAAGTTTTGGATTATATCATAATATATTTTTCAAGAAAATGTGTTCAGAGTTTCAAGTAAAGTGTCACTTCCGGTTTATCAATTTTAGCCAAAGTCGTATATGTCATTCTTATTATTATTAAAGTCTTAAATACTAAATTTGAAAAGTTTTGGATTATATCATAATATATTTTTCACGAAAATGTGATCAGAGCTTCAAGTAAAGTATTACTTCCGGTTTATCAATTTTAGCCAAAATCTAATATGTTGTTCTCATTATTATTAAAGTCGTAAATACTAAATTTGAAAAGTTTTGGATTATATCACAATATATTTTTTACGAAAATGTATTCAGAGCTTCAAGTAAAGTACCACTTCCGGTTTATTAATTTTAGCCAAAATCTAATATGTTATTCCCATTGATATAATAGTCTTAAATTCCAAATGTGAAAAATTTTGGATTATATTTTAATATATTTTTTCATTAAAAACTGTTATGGGCTTCAAGTAAAGTACCACTTCCGGTTGTTCAATTTTACTCAAAATCTAATCAATTTAAATATATCATCATCATTACCGATATCTGCGTACAAAGCAGACTGGCACACCCAGAAATGGGTAATATGCCGTGAAGATATGTTTATTTATTTATTTATTTATTTTTATATGATGATATTTACAACAACAATTTAATTCTCTCAATAACCCTAAACTCTTAAAAATTCAAAATATCTATTTTTATAAATGAAACTCAGGCTAAAATTAAAATATAAACGATGCAAATCATTTTTTAATGCTATGTTCAAATACCACCGAAATATTCTATAAAATTTTAATATAATCTACTGCGCATGCTCGGTTTTATTGATTTTTCGATCACTTGACGTCAAAGATATATCCATACCATGCCTGTCGATACAAATTTTTTGTTATGGGAATATTATTTATATGGATATTTAACAGCATATTAAAATCAAGTCCCCTAAAGAATGGGCTGGCACTGGAAAAACAAAACTATTTCAGAAATTGCGTGGGAGGATTTGACATGTGCTGCCCTCGGTCTTCAAAAATTTAAACTTTGAAGACGAGTGCTTTACTGTTTTTTAATGTTTAATGTAAATGATTGATATAAATGATGCTTTATTTTGGACATACTGGCGATTTTATTTTTATGCAATTTCCTGCTCTCCTGTTCATTTTAAGGCAAGAAATGTAGAGTGCAAAGTTGCCCAGAATTAACAAAACTGTTTTTGTATTTTTACCTCCCGCCAATAAGTAAGGGAGGCAATGTTTTTGGTCCAAAAATTCAATATTGATTTTTCAATGAATAAGCACGAATTAGGGCCCCCACAACACGTTTTTACTATTTTGCCTCCACGATAACTCCTATAATAAACTTCCAAAGATTTTGGGCCAAATTGGACTACCGGAAGTGGTACTTTACTTGAAGCCCATAACAGTTTTTAATGAAAAACTATATTAAAAAATAATCCAAAGTTTTTCAAATTTGGTATTTAAGACTTTTATATGAAGAGGAACAACATATTAGATTTTTGATAAAATTGATTAACCGGAAGTGGTACTTTACTTGAAGCTCTGAACAGATTTTCGTGAAAAATATAATATGATATATTCCAAAACTTTTCAAATTTGGTATTTGAGACTTTTCTATGAAGGGAAATAACATATTAGATTTTGAGTAAAATTGATAAACCGGAAGTGATACTTTACTTGAAACTTTCAACATATTTTTGTGAAAAATATATTGTGATATGTTCCAAACCTTTTTAAATTTGGTATTTAAGACTTTTATATGAAGGGGAATAACACATTAGATTTGGAGTAAAATTGATAAACCGGAAGTGATACTTTACTTGAAGCTCTGTACAGATTTTCGTGAAAAATATATTATGATATATACTAATACTTTTCAAATTTGGTATTTGAGACTTTTATATGAAGGGGAACAACATATTAGATTTTGAGTAAAATTGATAAACCGGAAATGATACTTTACTTGAAGCTCTTAACAGATTTTCGTGAAAAATATATTGTGATATATTCCAAACATTTTTAAATTTGGTATTTAAGACTTTTATATGAAGGGGAATAACATATTAGATTTTGAGTAAAATTGATAAACCGGAAGTGATACTTTACTTGAAACTTTCAACATATTTTTGTGAAAAATATATTGTGATATGTTCCAAACCTTTTTAAATTTGGTATTTAAGACTTTTATATGAAGGGGAATAACATATTAGATTTGGAGTAAAATTGATAAACCGGAAGTGGTACTTTACTTGAAGCTCTGAACAGATTTTGGTGATAAATATATTACGATATATTCCAAAACTTTTCAAATTTGGTATTTGAGATTTTTATATGAATAGGAACAACATATTAGATTTTGAGTAAAATTGATAAACCGGAAGTGATACTTTACTTGAAGCTCTCAACATATTTTTGTGAAAAATATAATCTGATATGTTCCAAACCTATTTAAAGTTGGTATTTAAGACTTTTATATGAAGGGAAATAATATATTAGATTTGGAGTAAAATTGATAAACCGGAAATGGTACTTTACTTGAAGCTCTCAACATATTTTCGTGAAAAATATATTGTGATATATTCCAAACCATTTTAAATTTGGTATTTAAGACTTTTATATTAATGAAGACAACATATAGATTTTTGGTAAAATTGATAAACCGGAAGTGGTACTTTACTTGAAGCTTTGAACAGATTTTCGTGAAAAATATATTTTGATACATTCCAAAACTTTTCAACTTTGGTATTTGAGACTTTTATATGAAGGGGAATAACATATTAGATTTTGAGTAAAATTGATAAACCGGAAGTGGTACTTTATTTGAAGCTCTGAACAAATTTTCTTGAAAAAATATATTAAAATATGATCTAAAACTTCTCAAATTTGGTATTTAAATTTATGATTGGAAACAACATATTAGTTTTTAACTATATATGATAAACCGGATGTGATACCTAAGTTGAAGATTTTAACAGATTTTCGAGGGAAAGCATAATAAAATATAATTCATAATTTCGTATTACATACTTTTCTATTTATTGGTACAACAAATTTTTGTTTACAAACGATCAACCGGAAGTGATACTTTACTTAAAGTTCATTGGTATTCGAAACATGGAATTGGCGGGAGGTAATGTGCTGGCCACATCATATATTTTATATGTAAGTCATGAAACATAATTAAAATCATCAAAATAACAGTTTTCATTTTAATTTACGTCATTTATTCAGACTGTACCCGAGTACACTCAAGTAAAACATTACATAACCTATTTTCATTCAAAATAAAATCGTTTTCCGTACATATATTTATTAACAAGTTGCAATTATCAAAATTAACATATATTTATTACAATTTATAATAATTAAACATATTTGAAAGTATAATAAGTAAAATTTACAAAAGAAAATTCATTTTTCCCTAGTGTAAACGGGCTTGTCCGCCAAATGTATTTTGACGGTTAATCCAAACAGCTGACTATCAGCCAGTGGTCGTTTGTTGTGTGCGCGAAAACGTGTCCTAAGATAAAGTTTAGTGATTATTTCGTGGAAATTGTGAATAAAAAAGGTTAGTTTTAACATATTTTTCATAAAAATATATCCTGATATGTTTGCAGTAAGATTTGTGCATAGTTTTTGTCATTAGCCTTTGTAAATGTGTAAATGTTTCAATTATTAAGGCCCTCGTTAGAAATGAAGTAGTTTTAATAGTTTTTAATTAATGGAAAAGGGTCTGGTTAATTAATTTTTAGCGTTAATTACAAATATTTTCATTGTTATTTTTAATAATTAACAGTTTTAACATTGTATTGTCATTGTCAATTGTTTAAAATATAGGTTCGTTTTTTTGCAAGGAACAATTGTCAATTGTTTGAAACAAAATTTAATAAATTTTATAAGTAAATAATGCTTATTGTGATTTTAAAACTAATTGTTATTAATTTCAATTAATTCTAATTAACAACAATGTTGTTCTTTTTAATAATAATTAACGATTTTTACTAGAGCATAAATTGGAAATCTTCCAAGGAGGTTTCTAGGCTATTTCATAACTTAGTAATGCTATAAAAATAGTTTTGCATTATCGTACATTCAAATTAGACGTAATTTCTTGTAAAAAATAGTAGTGTGTTGTAAAATAGTGATAACATTAATGAAAATTAGTGAAGAATTAAAAAGTTTTTATTTGGTTGACGTTAAAAGTAAGTGTTTGACGTATAATATTGTTTATTATTTTTTTATGATACGGTTATAATATTGTTAACAAATTTGTTGAATTATAATATTGTACAAAACCAAATATAGCCTTAAAACTTTAAAAACTGTGGGCCAAATGACGAGAAAATAGTTGTACCTGTATTTTAAGGGTCATCTTAGAGCCCAGATTTAGCTTCTACCGAAACTCTGTACATTTGGCACAATGACAAGCAACTTCGTAAAAATCTAGTGCGTTCAGTAAAACGTACCTTGCAAGACATGTGGGACAATACTTACAAACAAATATGCAGGGCTTAGGGATCCAATGCCTAATAGAATTAAAGCTGGTATTATTAATAAAGGCGATGTACCCCAATTTTAAATGGTGGTATACTTGAATAACCAATTCAGTTTTTGTATGTCTAAAATCTATATTTGAAACTAGTCGAAAGAAATTTGTAGAAAATTTTCACAATTTGTGTCAGTTTTGTATATATATTTGAAGTATTACTGGAAAAATCCAGTATTACTAGTTCTAATACCGATTTTTTAAAGTATTACCAAGACATTATGGATGTAAAATAATTTGATATTAAAAAATCTGATGTGGCCAGCAAATCATGGCCAGATCTATGTATATTGTAAAAATTCCACACAGAGATTTTCTTGTAAAAGATTCCATATTTCCAATACATTACCTTCAGTTCTATGTATTTTGTACAAATTCCATACAGAAAGTTTTTTGTAAGACATTATATATTTCCAGTAAAATTATAACATACTGTCAAATGCACTTGACACTGACATTTGTTAATCAGAATTTTCTTAATATAGTAGATGTTTCCATGGTTATAGCACAGCTTGCTGCTTTATGAAATTTAATTTCTTTATAAATTTATTATTCTATATCCATTCAATATGGAGTATAAAATGTAATCAAATCTTATAAAGAATAAAATATTATTTAATATTTATAAAAAAAATATATATATCATCGTGGCATATTACCCAATGCTGAGTGTGCCTATCTGCGTCGTACGCAGATTTCGGTAATGATGATGACATATTTGTACCGTGCGGGCGTTTACCAGGCGTCACCTCACGGGCACTCATTGCTGGCGTGGAGAGTGCACCACAGGGATCAATTTTGTGCCATTTAAAATTCGAAATAGTTGGCGTCGGTCGGGATCGAACCCTATTCCTCAGATTCGCGACCAATATTTATAATAACATTAAATGTAAAAAAATGATATTTAACACCGTTGTTTCAAGAAAAACTGTTAAATTCTTAAAATTAGGGTACTTCCGGTCGACTAATTATAACCAAAATCTAATCAGTTCTTCATATGGATCTAAATAAAAAGAATACGCAAAAATTATAATTTTTGGAAAGGTGGTATTGGAGTTATGTGATCCGAAAAAATCGTCACACACACATGCATACATACATCCATACATACAGATATCATCGTAAAAATAGTAAAATCGCATTCTAGGAACCCTAAAACGTGCTTATTGATTAAAAACTCATCATCTATTTTTTTGACCTAAAGGTGACGGAAGGTAAAAATAATTTTTTTTTTGAAAACATATTACTGAAGGTATTACATAAATTTTTTATAGGTGTTACAGGAAAATATAAGGTGTTACTTAACATTTAAAATATTTTGGATATGGGAATATTGGTATTCCAAATTTTGAAACAAAATTAATGTTAATATATTTCTTGTAAAACATAAATGTTCAGAATTTTGCATAAGTTATATAAGTTTCTCATGTACCATATGCAATTTTTGTACATTTGTGATTCAAGTGAAGGCTATATATTCTTAAATGTGATATCAAATATCTCATATATGAAATAATAAATATAAATAAACATTTATTCATCGTGTATTCATACCTAATTTACATAAATAAAATTAATCGAGACATGCAAAAGGTCAAGTCGATATTTACCGTCCGTCATCTTTAGGTAAGGAAGGTATAGTCTAGTCAAAAAATTCGATGATGAGTTTTTAATGAAAAAGGATTTTAAGACATCTAAGGCTTGTTATGATTAATAACATTCGTGGTTTGTTCAGTAGTTTATCGGTTTCAGAAAATTAAGACATTATTGATAAATACCATTTTCTTGAAATTCTCATTAATGCTACTTTCAGATTGCTATGGTTAACAGAACAATTTTTTTGACATATGTCAATATGACAAATATTCAAATTGTGTGCTTTATTCCTCATGTTTATTATTTTAGAATAAAATAAACCGTATTTAGAACGATACACTAACTTTACCTGTATGTATTAATGAAGAGCATTATACTTTTATTTTATTTTAATTTTGTGGATCGTTGGTGAAAAGTCAGTATGGTAATAATATTACCATACAGATACAGTTATTACTTAGTTACCAGCGTACTTTTGTACCTGTAAACAATGGAATAATATCCTGAAACCGGTATTAGCTATTAACATACCTAGGAATGTTATGTATATCATAACTGCCCAAGATGTCGATTTGAAATACGAGCTCGTAGAGCGATGATTTTAAGACATCTAAGGCTTGTTATGATTAATAACGTCCGTGGTTTGTTCAATAGTTTATCGGTTTCAGAAAATGAAGACATTATTTATAAATATAATTTTTGGAAGTTCTCTCATTAATGCTACTTTCAGATTGCTATGGTTAACAGAACAATTATTTTGACATATGTCAATATGACAAATATTCAAATTATGTGCCTTATTCCTCATGTTTATTACTTTAGAATAAAGTAGACCGTATTTGGAATGATAGGCTAACGTTATCTGTATGTATTAATGAAGAGCATTATATTTTCATTTTGTAGACCGTTGTTGACAGTCAGTATGGTAAAAATATTACCATACAGATACAGTTATTACTTAGGTACCAGCCTACTTTTGTACATGTAAACAATAGAATAATATCCTGAAACCGGTAAATAATATGATTTATTTATCTAATATATTTTTCTTTTCATTTCAGGTTTACCGTCACCATCAAATATAAACTCACAATTTTTCCAAATTTAATATTTAATAATGTCAAATTTTATTTAAAACCACTAATTTATTTTTTAAAATGAGTGCCCCGGAATCGAACCCCGAACTTTCCGGGCCCCCGGAAGAATCTACCGGGCCTCCGAGTTTACCAGTCGATAGCGTACCAGTTAATGAAAGTGTCAGTGTGCCTAGTGTCAGTGTTAGTGCTTCTAGTAACAGTTCAGTGACTAAAACGGGAATTCCGGGACTAAAGCCTTCGGGAATAAAACCACCCTCGAAAATTGGGAGGCCGTGTAGTGGAAATGCAAAGCCCCAGCTACCAGTACGAGAAGTGAAAAGTGAGTATTTTTTTATTTTTGCTGTTTGGTTTATATTAATATTTTTGTTATTGTTGTTTGATGTTAAATTGTTGTTGTTGACATGTTGACGGTCGCCCATCCATGTTTAATTGCTTTAAAACAAGCTTGATTTTCAATGGTAATAAGCTTGGCTCATTGAAGGTTCATCCTTTTAAAAATGACAAGAATTAATCATATTATTAATTATCAAAATTTAATTGGTTACAGAAATGATGTGCATTTATTTTTTTATTGTATGATTGGTTAATAAAACTGCGTCTTTTGTTTTTGATTAAAGAGTCAAGGCCGCCTACCTAAGATCGAAGTTATAAATAAAGCATTTGTTTTTTATTAAACGTATATGGAAAATTGATATATGATATTGTATACAAAAAATGTATAATTCCTATAATTATTATTCTTCAATTAATGCATAATTAAAAAATATATCATCGTCATCAGCACGGCTTATTACCCATTTTTGGGTGTGTCAACCTCGTAATAACAGTTTCGAGGTTCACACTAGAATGATTGAGAATTATTTAGAATTTTATGTTTAAATATGTTCAAAGTAGCTTCAACAACCATTCTTTCCTTGAATAATTTTAAACTAATTTATGGGAGACTTTAATAATGGGGTCCTGCATTCTGATTTTTTTTACCTCCCGCTACCCTTGGTAAGGGAGGTAAAGGGATCGTCGAGGGGATCGTGCTAAAAATCTCATATCGAGATTTTGGTAAATGAACACGTTTTAAGGTCCCTAGAATCAAATTTTAACATTTTTACGACGATGTCTGTGTGTGTGTATATATGTATGTGTAGATCCTCCGGTCTAACTCAAATATTATGATTCAGAAAATTTTGAAACCTTATATTTCGATCTTTTTCTAATATGCAAAGAGCCCATTAAATTTTAGTGTAAATCGGATAACCGGAAATGGATAGGATATAGATTTGCATTAATACTTTTTCTATATATGTATTTTATGGATAAATTTATAAAATTAGCTATAATTTAAATCCCAGAGCCTCCGCTTTAAACAAACAAAACGCAGTTATTCAAATATATATATATATATATATATATATATATATATATATATATATATATATATATATATATAACTGACAGATAAAGGTCACTATTAAAGAACTAAACATTTCAAAATAATATTAGTAACGTTTTAAAAAGGAAAAAGTAAATAGAACAATAGAAAAGGAATTCAATAATACAGTTTCCAGCATAAGTAAATATGTAGGTAGGTATTTAGATTAATAAAAATTAACGATTCACAAAAATATTTAAGCTAATCTTCATTTTTGGATTAGTGAATTCTATTCTATACCGGTATTTAAAATTTAATCTTCATTTTATTATAGCTCCGGTGGCTCAATGGTTAGAGCAACGCCTCATGTCATGAGTGCCCTCGGGGCTCTGGGTTCGAATCCCACTAAGGTATGGATGTGTGTGAATATGAACCCACTCTGTAATTGGGATTTAATCCTGTTGAGGGGTTTAAAAAAAGGTAGTTACTTGGATTAGATTAGACTATATTTTAAGAAATAAACTGTCAAAATTAGAGCAAAATTCGCTAATCCAATAAACTTAATCTTTTTTGTGACTCGGGCTGTAAATTGCGGGAGGTATTGTGTTGGCCACACCATTTTTTTTGCTTCCTTGTACAAAGTAAAAGAAGTACTCTGTATTCGCGAAAAATTTCGGTTTAAGATTGCAACGGAAATATCCATTTTGACCATCTCTGACTCCATTCTGACTAATTTCGTCGTGACGTCTCTACGTACGTACGTATCTCGCATAACTTAAAAACGGACAGCCGTAGAAAGTTGAAATTTTGTATTTAGGACTTCTATAACATCTAGTTGTGCACCTCCCATTTTGGTCATTACATAATTTCCAGAAATGGTACTTTATTTGAAGCCTATAATAATTTTTAATGAAAAACTATATTAAAATATAATCCAAAACTTTTCAAATTTGGTATGTAAGACTTTTATATCAATTGGAATAACATAGCAGATTTTGGTTAAAACAGGCTAACCGGAAGTGATATATTACCTGAAGTTGTTAACAGTTTTTCTTGAATAAAATGGTTTCATTTTGATTTTAGAAATAAATGCTTCAAATAAGAGTATTATTAAATTAGCTCTTTGTATAAGCGAGATATGTAAATTTAAAACATATACTTTTTGGTTTTTGTAATGAAGCTTGCTATGGATTGGGACAAAAAATAACAAAAAAATAAAAAATAGATGTTAATGTCAAATTACGTCAAATACGTGCAATTTTATAATTGAGTCTATACTTCATATTAGTAGGTACAAGGAAGTCGTGTGGTGTCCACATCAGATTTTTTTTTGTTTGGTGCAGGACCCCATTTTAGCGTGACCCACATATACCTAAATGTCTTTATGTCTCATTTATTTTTGACGTCAGTAAAAGTACATCTCTACCCATTTTAGGGTATGTAGGTATTGAATAAACGAGTATAATCCGACTGACAATAACTGTTATTTTCTGGATTTTATTTGTGTTTATAAATGTGTTCCATTCAAGTTTCCTTTACAGTCTAATTATGTGGGTGATTCCATCGACATACTTAAATAATTTTTCATTAACATGTGTCCTTAATATCTATTATTAAAAGATAAAATTGTAATTTGCTTCTTATTAAATGAATTTTGATTTGTTTTATAAAAAAAAAAACTGGTTCAGAAGGTAACAGTAAAATTGTTATTAACAGTTTCTAATCTAAAATTCTTGAGTGATGCTTTCTTCACTTTCAGTAATACAAAAGTTTCATGAGCCAGATAAATAACGGTTTAAAATTGTCAATAATTCTGTAGCATGACGCTCGAATTAGCAAAGAGTATAAGAAAATTCGATGTCTGAGCAAAACTGCTGTAAATAAAATATGAACAAAAGATGTGATGTATAATATAAAATGTATATAAAAAATTGGCCATGAACTCATTAATATAAATACGGATATGTTTCTATCTTTAAAGAATGTGGTATTAGGTCGAATTTAAATCTATTGTTACTGTACGCCCACAATATTTGAAAAAAACTTATAAGGATCTAAAATCTAAATACATAATTATATTGTGTAATACGAATTTAATTTGACATTATTATGTAATGGAACATTTAAAAATCTGATGTGGCCAGCACATAACCTCTCGCCAGATATTTTTTCTTTTTCTTTATATTCGTCATTTTTTCGCAAATTCCTTTTATATTCTTTTTTACGTATATTCTTTTGCGTTGTTGACTTTTTTTTATTTTCATAATGATGTACAAATATTTTTGACAGTGGCATACAAATATTTTTGACTGTGCCATTTATGTGTCAATTACAAACATTTGAATTTCTTGCCTTGAAGTAGTTTGATACAAATCAAATTATTTTATATGCATTTCTTTGTCTCTAAGTCTATAGAAGATATAATAACGAATTTATATTTATCGAATAAAGAATTTAACGTTCTTTAATATAAGTATTTACATAAATTTTCGATAAAATATTTAGATGATTTTTTTCTTGTAACTACTACTTCCGGTTGTCCAATTGTTACCAAAACTTAATCAACTCTTCCCATTATTGTTAGATTGAGGAATCCGTAGTTAAAAATGTCTTAAGTCATAGTATTTGAGAAATTGTGGGTCCAACATTCACACACACACATCCATATACACACATCCACGCACTCACATACATACACACACAGACATCATCGTAAAAATGTTATAATCGAATTCTAGGGACCTTAAGACGTGGTTATTCACTAAAATCTGGATATGCGATTTTTAGCATGAATTCAATACCTCTTAGCGAGAGGTAAAAAAATCGCAAATAATTGTAATACGATCTCGAATACGATTATCAATAGTTATACAACAAAACGACTCGCAACAAAATAAATAAATAAATATATCATCACGGCTTATTACCCATTGCTGGGTGTGCCAATCTGCTTTGTACACAGATATCGGTAATGATGAAATATTTGCATCGTGTGGGCGCTTACCAGGCGTCACCTCACGGGCACTCATTGCTGACGTGGAAAGTGCACCACAGGGGTCAATTTTGTGCCATTTAAAATGTACTTAAGTGTAGGGAAATGTTTTCCAAAAACAAACCACATCTATTAAATATGAAATAATCTAAATGTCAACTTTCATTCGCTAGTCATACTATATATGTTAAGATTATACAACAAATCAAGCAACTATATTTTTACGGAATGTCAAAAATATTATTTTTTCATTAATATCGATGGATAATATGATTACATATGATTCATTTGTGTGCGACCATAATAGCACTATGCTTTGTTCCATTTAAGCCATTCAATAGATGGCACTGGCAACAGGGCAAATCTGAAGTAGCCGATATTACATTGGGTAAATTTGTCTCTTGTCTCTAATTTCAACCAATCAGCGATGTCAAAACTATTCCCTATGCTCCGCAATACAGAATTGCTTAAATGGAACAAGGTATAGTTGTGTTTCGCGAAACAACTTAGCAACGCAACCATCTTCAAGATGTGTTCAAAAATTTACGATTTAAAAATTTGAAATTATGTTTTTTTATTATTCAAAAATATTTTTTGTTCATCAGCAATATTTTTTATTTTATTCACTTTGATTTGCGCTCATTATGTATTCAAGTATGGTCTGTTCTAGACGTTACTTAAATAGATAAACGTATTGCAATCTATTGAAACGTCAATAATACTTAAAAGTTTCTAAGAATTTTTTCAACTTCAAGGTAAAAGTAAAAGTAATTGTTCAATAGTTGTTTACGTGTAGCTATTATAGAAAATTCACACACAAATTTAAAAAATACTCTCACATGGAAGTAAACTGTTAATTATATAATTAGGTAACACATGCATACATAAAATCAAGCCTGTCCCACTTAGTGGGTTAGCACAAACCCGAAACAATAATAATAACAACAACCACAAAAATAATCCCTCAATCTTTCAACAACATTCATACAACAAATATTCCTTGCTCTTAATATATTAAAGTGACCGATTTTCGGTAGCGAAATACCGCAACCGGACCACAATAATAGTTACGAAACAATCATTCTTCGCCACACATTCCTGTCTAAGCACACTTCTTTCGCCTCGGCCACATTCATAATCGCATTCATACATGCTCTTCTTCTCTTTCCACTCGGAAACTTTCTCTCTTAGCACCTTGTCAATCACATCCATCCACTTACACACTGGACGGCCACGCAATCGAACACCCTCGAATTCACCAACATATATACACATACTTTAAACTTATTATTACAGGGTATTTTAAAAATACTGAAAAAAATTTTAAGGGCGTATAGTACTGACCAAAATAAGTAAAAAAAGCTTAATCAACATAGGACTGATCTTTAACTGTTTCCGAGAAAAGCGAAACATGGAAAAAAACACAAAGATAGTGATCGGACAAAATTTTGTCTATGTCAGTAAATAGACTATAAAAATCTGATGTGGCCAGCACATAACCTTTCGCCAGATATTTTACCTGGTTGTACGCATAAAACAAAAATAAATTTAAATACAAATACATATATTCTTGTCTCACTACAAAATAATTCTCACATATATTTGCAAAATCTATTGGATATTTTAATATAAATTATGTATAATATATACCTTATTAAATAATATTTAGATGATTTTTTTTCTTGTAACTACTACTTCCGGTTGTCCAATTGTTACCAAATCTTAATCAACTCTTCCCATTATTGTTAGATTCAAGAATCCGTAGTTAAAAATGTCTTTAGTATTATAGTATTTGAGAAATCGTGGATCCAACATCCACACACACATCCACACACACACACACACACACACACGGACATCATCGTAAAAATGTTATAATCGGATTCTAGGGACCTTAAAACGTGCTTATTCACTAAAATCTGGATATGCGATTTTTAGCATGAATTCAGTACCTCTCTTAGCGAGAGGTAAAAAAACAATAAAATTTTACATGAAACGTTTTTCCCAATTTCTAATAGTTATGAAGTTATTTGAAAATTAAATATTGGTAAAGGTCGCTACAACATTTACAATTATTTAATTTTTTTAAAAACACAAAAGCACATCTAAGATGACCTCTGAAAGGCAAATAAAAAATCCCATTTAATCAAAGTTGTAGCTCTTATAGTTTTCGAGATAGCAGACGTAAACCCCGTAGAAACTCATTTTTCGCTGCCTCAAATCTCGGAAACTATGGAAAATCGGACCCATGTTGATTAAGCTTTTTTACTCATTTTGGTCAGTACTATATGCCCTTAAATTTCGTTACAGTATTTTTGAAACACCCTGAATAAGTTGATATAAGGTGATTCAAAAGTGTGTTTTGTGCATAAATATTTTAAAGGATAAACCTTGTTCTAAATTTTATAAACTTAAAATTCTGTAAACAACATAATTTTTTTAATTTAATGTCGTACCAAAATACTGTTTGAATTTTAAATAGAAACTTTGTGGCTTGAATAATAAACAAATAAATTTTAAATTTAACACATTACTGAATTATATTTTCGTTTACCCATTGCTGGGTGCGCCATTTTGTACAATACTACAGTATTAAAATGTATGTAGGCAAAGGTTTCGTTCTCATAAAATGATCAGACAGTTTATTAAAAGGTCGAGAGGTTAACAAAGACTACAATGATATTTGCATAATTTGAGGGCTGCACGTTAAATGCCACTATGATATTTTATAATGCAGATATTTTTTATTACTCTGAATCAACAAAGTGAAGAAAAATTTTTTACTTAAAATTTATTAACTTTAGTAAAATTTTTTGATTTCTGATTTTGTGAATGTTAACAATGCTCTAATGAATAAATAATAACAATTGTTTAGTATGAAACCAAAGATTTAAATATAAAAATCTGGTGTGGCCAACACAATACCTCCCGCCAGTTAATGCACGAGTCACAAAAAAGATTAAGCTAATCCTTATTTTTGGATTAGTGAATTTTACTCTAATTTTGGCAGTTAATTTTTTAAAATATAGTCTAATCTAATCCAAGTAACTACCTTTTTTGATATAAAATCAAGATTAAATTTTAAATGCCGGGATAAAATAAAATATACACTAATCCAAAAATGGGAATTAGCTTAAACTTTTTTGCGTATCGTTAATTTTTATTAATCTAAATACACCTACATATTTACATATGCTGGAAACTGTATTGATGTCATTTCCTAGTGTTCTATTTACTTTTTTCTTTTTAAAACATTACTATTATTAATTTGAAATGATTAGTTCTTTGTCAGTATTTATCTGTCAGTTACATACATTTGAATAACTGCGCAACCAAAGAGTTTTGTTTGTTTAAAGCGTAGGTTCCGAGATTTAAATTATAGATAATTTTATAAATTTCTCTAAAATGTATGTAACTGACACATAAATGTCATTGTCATAGAACTAATCATTTCAAATTAATAATAGTAACGTTTTAAAAAGAAAATAGTAAATAGAACCATAGTTATATAATAATAATAATAATAATAATAATAATAATAATAATAATAATAATAATCTTTATTGACCACTGTCAATGGCGGGGTTCAGCCAAAGGCTGCTCTTCCACCCAACCAGTACGAAATATATACATAGTATTTAACATGATCAGACAGTTTATTAAAAGGTATGGATCTTTTCAGCATACGTAATATATTTGAATTAATAAAAATTAAATGGCGGGAGGTATTGTGTTGGTCACATCAGAATTTTATCTTCCGTCATACCTTTAGGTAAGGAAGGTATTGTCTTTCGTCAAAAAATTCGATGGTGAGTTTTTAATGAATAAGCACGATTTTACTATTTTTGCGATGATGTCTGTATGTTTGTGTGTATGTGTGTGTGCGTATGTGACGATTTTTTCTCCGTCGATAACTCCAACACTACAATTCAAAAAAATATAATTATTTCGTATTCCTTTTCGTTACGTCCATATGAAGAGCTAATTAGATTGTGGTTATAATTGGTCAACCGGAAGTACCCTCATTTGAAGATTATAACAGTTTTTCTTAAAAAAAAAATTGTTAAATCATCAGTAAATATTAAAGAATATTTTATTCTCTATACGATTTGATTACCTACATTTTATATTTCATATTCAATGGACATTGAGTTCAAAAATTATAAAGAAATTAAATTTCATAAAGCAGCCAGCTATGCAAGAACACTGGAAACAACTAATATAATTTAAAAAATTTGATAGACAGATGTCAATGTCAAGTGCGGCTGACATAGTATTTGTGTTATAATTTTACTGCAAATATAGAATTAATTCTAAGAGGAATTTGTACAAAATACAGAGAACTGAGGGAAGGTAATATATTTCGCAAGAAACTGTCTGGATGGAATTTGTATAAAATACATAGAACTGACGGAAGGTAGTGTGTTGGCCACATCAAATGTTTTTCTTATGACATTCTCGGTATCTCTTAGGAATCGGTATGGCACCAATGTTTATTGGGATTTTTTTCTCGTTTTGATATTTAGAATTTATTCTCTGAAACCTTATACTGTTACTTGAAACACCCTGTATAAAACGGTGGAAAATTATAGACTTATTTTTCAATAGATATAAAGCTAGCCACCCTACCAAAATTTCTGAAATTTTACAAAATTATAGGAAAGCCATAAAAGTGTATTTGTATTATAAGATATGTACAATATGGGATTTACTGATTACGAAATTCGTCGTACATACATACGTATATACATATGTTTATTTACTAATATAATATCTGACGTCTCATATGTGTGACTCATTTGCCATCTCTCTCTTTCTTTGATTAAGTATGCGATGCATGACTGACTTGGATCATTCAAGCTCTAGATCTCAGAAGAGAAAGATATAGGTGTTCCTTTTCTCTCAACAAGTTCTGCTGTCTTTCATCTCTTTCTTAATCATCTTCAAGTTTAAATCTTATCATTCTTCAGTTTGTGAAATTCTAAGTCTTAAGTGTCCAGTGAGATGCCAGCGGCAGTGGTACATTTTTCTGATACGGATAATCGAAGAGGTAACAAATAAATTAGCAAAAAAACCTTACTCCATTTTTTTTGAATTTGATATATTTATGTTCCTTGATGACAGTGGACATTTGTGAGACCAGGCAACCACTGGAGTCCGAAAAGTTCACTTTTCCTTTTTCCCTCCCGCTACCCTTGGTAAGGGTGGTATAGGGATCGCGCTAAAAATCGCATATCGAGATTTTGGTAAATGACCACATTTTAAGGTCCCTACAATCCAATTTTAACATTTTCACGATGATGTCTGTGTGTGTGTGTATGTATGTGTGGATCCTCCACTCTAACTCAAATACTATTATTCAGAAAATTTCGAACTTTTTCTATTATGGAAAGAGCCCATTAAAATTTGGTGTTAATTGGATAACAGGAAATTAATGTTATTATAAAAATTAAAGATTATTAATGTTCTATAAATTTCCATTAATACTTTTTACCTCTCGCTAAGAGAGGTATTGTATTCATGCTAAAAATCGCATATCCAGATTTTAATGAATAAGAACGTTTTAAGGTCCCTAGAATCCGATTATAACATTTTTACGACGATGTCCGTATGTGTGTGTGTGTGTGTGTGTGTGTGTGTGTGTGTGTGTGTGTGTGTGTGTGTGTGTGTGTGTGTGTGTGTGTGTGTGTGTGTGTGTGTGTGTGTGTGTGTGTGTGTGTGTGTGTGTGTGTGTGTGTGTGTGTGTGTGTGTGTGTGTGTGTGTGTGTGTGTGTGTGTGTGTGTGTGTGTGTGTGTGTGTGTGTGTGTGTGTGTGTGTGTGTGTGTGTGTGTGTGTGTGTGTGTGTGTGTGTGTGTGTGTGTGTGTGTGTGTGTGTGTGTGTGTGTGTGTGTGTGTGTGTGTGTGTGTGTGTGTGTGTGTGTGTGTGTGTGTGTGTGTGTGTGTGTGTGTGTGTGTGTGTGTGTGTGTGTGTGTGTGTGTGTGTGTGTGTGTGTGTGTGTGTGTGTGTGTGTGTGTGTGTGTGTGTGTGTGTGTGTGTGTGTGTGTGTGTGTGTGTGTGTGTGTGTGTGTGTGTGTGTGTGTGTGTGTGTGTGTGTGTGTGTGTGTGTGTGTGTGTGTGTGTGTGTGTGTGTGTGTGTGTGTGTGTGTGTGTGTGTGTGTGTGTGTGTGTGTGTGTGTGTGTGTGTGTGTGTGTGTGTGTGTGTGTGTGTGTGTGTGTGTGTGTGTGTGTGTGTGTGTGTGTGTGTGTGTGTGTGTGTGTGTGTGTGTGTGTGTGTGTGTGTGTGTGTGTGTGTGTGTGTGTGTGTGTGTGTGTGTGTGTGTGTGTGTGTGTGTGTGTGTGTGTGTGTGTGTGTGTGTGTGTGTGTGTGTGTGTGTGTGTGTGTGTGTGTGTGTGTGTGTGTGTGTGTGTGTGTGTGTGTGTGTGTGTGTGTGTGTGTGTGTGTGTGTGTGTGTGTGTGTGTGTGTGTGTGTGTGTGTGTGTGTGTGTGTGTGTGTGTGTGTGTGTGTGTGTGTGTGTGTGTGTGTGTGTGTGTGTGTGTGTGTGTGTGTGTGTGTGTGTGTGTGTGTGTGTGTGTGTGTGTGTGTGTGTGTGTGTGTGTGTGTGTGTGTGTGTGTGTGTGTGTGTGTGTGTGTGTGTGTGTGTGTGTGTGTGTGTGTGTGTGTGTGTGTGTGTGTGTGTGTGTGTGTGTGTGTGTGTGTGTGTGTGTGTGTGTGTGTGTGTGTGTGTGTGTGTGTGTGTGTGTGTGTGTGTGTGTGTGTGTGTGTGTGTGTGTGTGTGTGTGTGTGTGTGTGTGTGTGTGTGTGTGTGTGTGTGTGTGTGTGTGTGTGTGTGTGTGTGTGTGTGTGTGTGTGTGTGTGTGTGTGTGTGTGTGTGTGTGTGTGTGTGTGTGTGTGTGTGTGTGTGTGTGTGTGTGTGTGTGTGTGTGTGTGTGTGTGTGTGTGTGTGTGTGTGTGTGTGTGTGTGTGTGTGTGTGTGTGTGTGTGTGTGTGTGTGTGTGTGTGTGTGTGTGTGTGTGTGTGTGTGTGTGGATGTGTGTGTGTGTGTGTGTGTGTGTGTGTGTGTGGATGTTGGATTCACTATATCTCAAATACTATAAGACTTAAGACATTTTTAACTACGGATTCCTCAATCTAACAATAATGGGAAGAGTCCAGTCAGTTTTGGTAACAATTGGATAACCGGAAGTAGTAGTTACAAGAAAAAAATCATCTAAATATTATTTATCGAAAATTTATGTAAATACTTATATTAAAGAACGTTAAAATCTTTATTCGATAAATATAAATTCATTATTATATCTTCTACAGATTTAGAGATAAAGAAAGGCATATAAAATAATTTGATGTAAAAAATCTCAGATCAAACTACTGCAAGGCAAGAAATTCAAATGTTTGTAATTGACACATAAATGTCACTGTCAAAAATATTTGTATGCCTCTGTCAAAAATATTTGTACACTATGTTGAAGATTATGAAAATAAAAAAAAGTCAACAACGCAAATGCGTATACGTAAAAAAGAATATAAAAGGAATTTGCGAAAAAATGACGAATATAAAGAAAAAGAGAAGGAAAGTAGAAAAAGAAAATTTCAGGATATTGAATATAAAGAAAATGTATGTATTGTACGTAATTTATTTTAAAATAACCCATAGATTTTGCAAATATATGTGAGAATTATTTTGTAGTGAGACATGACTATATGTATTTGTATTTAAAAATACTTTTCGTTTTATGCGTACAACCAGGTAAAATATCTGGCGAGAGGTTATGTGTTTGCCACATCAGATTTTTCTATATATTTTATGGATAAATTTATAAAATTATCTATAATTTAAATCACAGAGCCTACGTTTTAAACAAATAAAACGCAGTTATTCAAATGTATGTAACTGACAGATAAATGTCACTATCAAAGAACTAATCATTTCAAAATAATATTAGTAACGTTTTAAAAAGAAAAAAGTAAATAGAACAATAGAAAAGGAATTCAATACAGTTTCTAACATAAGTATATATCGAGGTATATATAATATATATGTAGGTATGTATTTAGATTAATAAAAATTAACAATTCATAAAAATGTTTAAGCTATTGGATTAGTGAATTCTATTCTATCCCGGTATTTAAAATTTAATCTTCATTTTATTATAGCTCAAAGGTTAATGTAATGTCATGAGTGCCTTCGGGGCTCTGGGTTCAAATCCCACTAAGGCATGAATTTGTGTGAATGTGAACCCACTCTGTAATTGGCATTTAATCCTGTTGAGGGGTTTAAAAAAAGGTACTTTTGGATTAAATTAGATTATATTTTAAGAAATAAACTGTCAAAATTTGCTAAGCCCGAGTCACAAAAAAGATTAAGTTAATCCTCGTTTTAGGATTAGTGAATTCTATTCTATCCCGGTATTTAAAATCTTCATTTTATGATAGTGCCAGTGGAGCAATGGTTAGAGCAACGCTTCATGTCATGAGTGCCCTCGGAGCTCTGGGTTCGAATCCCACTAAGGCATGGATGTGTGTGAATGTGAACCTAGTCTGTAATTGGGGTTTAATCCTGTTGAAGGGTTTAAAAAAAGGTAGTTAGGTACTTGGATTAGATTAGACTATATTTTTATAAATAGAGTAAAATTCGCTAATACAAAAAACTTAATCTTTTCTGTGACTCGGGTTGTAAATGGCGGGAGGTATTTTGCTGGCCACAGCAGATTTTTTAAAAGAAGGAAGCTTTACGCTGTGGTAAATTTTATTTCGGGTTGCACACAAACGGACATTGAAAGTAACTCACCCGTGACTAATCCTGGGTATATGGTATTAGACAAAAATAAAGCGACTCTGTAGAACCCAAAAGAAAAAAAATCTGATGTGGCCAGCACATTACCTTCCGTCAGTTCTATATATTTTGTACAAATTTCATACGGAAAGTTCCTTGCTAAATTAAATATTCTATTTCTTGTACATTAGCTTCCGGCAGTTGCATGTATTTTATGCAAATTTCATACAGAAAATTATTATTTTGTGACGTTTTCTATATACAGTGTAATGTATCTGCAGAAATAAAAGATTTATTATTATTATTTCTTGTACATTACCTTAAAGCAGTTGTATGTATTTTATACAAATTCCATAGAGAAAGCAAAAGATCCTATATTTCCAGTAAAATTATAAAACAGACACACTATGTCAATTTCACTTGACACTGACATCTTTCAATCAGAATTTTCTTAATATAGTAGTTGTTTCCACAGGTATGGCTACTTTATGAAATTTAATTTCTTTATAATTTTTTAACTCAATATCCATTTAATATTAAGTATAAAATGCAGTCAAATCGTATAGAGAATAAAATATTCTTTAATATTTATAATAACATCAAATGTGAAAAAATTATATTTAACATAGTTTTTTCAAGAAAAACTGTTAAAATCTTCAAATGATGGTACTTCCGGTTGACCAATTGTAACCAAAATCTAATCAGCTCTTCCTATGGATGTAACGAAGAAGTATACGAAAAAATTATAATTTTTGTAACTGTAGTATTAGAGTTATCGCAGACGAAAATTTTGTTACACACACACATCCACACATCCACACACACACACACATCCACACACACACACATACAGACATCATCGTAAAAATAGTAAATTCGTATTCTAGGGACTCTAAAACGTGCTTATTGAGTAAAAACTCATCATCGAATTTTTTGACCAAAGACAATACCTTCCTTACCTAAAGGTGACGGAAGGTAAAAATTAATAATCCAAAACATTTTCAAAAAAATTTCATTCAGATTAAGATTCTGTGATTGTTCGCGAGTTATGGACACAAATCGCCTCTTTTCTAATTTTTGTACCTATATAATCTGAACAAAATTGTAATAAATGAGGGGCGCAATTTACAATTTTCGCCTGGGGTGCTCAAAAGTCTAGGGCCGGCACTGTTCATAAATACATTCTCCGACATAATTAATTTATTATACAAGAAAAAGATTTTACTGCAATTATAAATTATTTTGTCATTTATGTAAATATTAATTTATTTATTCCTATAATTATGTGCATATATGTACACAATATTATTCATAAATTAATTAATATCAAGATTAATATATACTCTACTAAAATATATATTATAAATAAACGATACTGTTTTCTCAACTGAAACTTTTTTTTAACTTCTGTGTATACATTTTCACGGTCTATTTATTTTGTACTCGATTTTGTATTATTCTATAGTATAATGCTGTATAAATCAATCGTATGTACAGGTATACTTTTATGTGAAGTTGCCTTGACTTGCCTACTCATACGGTCTACGAGAGAATAGAGAATAACAACTTTTTACGCCTTACAATCAAATTGTATTAACAAATATACAAATCACTGTTTATCTTTTGTCAAACTTAAACAAACTGTTAAAAAAATTGTTCTAGTTCTCACGGCAGCCTGAAATTAGCCAAAAATCACGACTTTTCTTTTGCCTCTGTCCGAACGAAACGCATATTATCAATAATTTTGAACATGTTTGTTGTAAAATTAATAGTGCAAAGATTGTAGCTGTATAAAATTTTTACATTAGGCTACTTGCGTGGAACTGAAAATCTGATATCTATCACTAAATACCTAAAGTAAAGTTGAAAGCGTATGTAAAAATATAAATTTTATTTTAAAAAATCTGATGTGGCCAGCACATTACCTTCCGTCAGTTCTATGTATTTTGTATAAATGTCATATAGAAAATTCCTTGCAAAAGATTATATTTCTAGTACATTACCTTAAGGCAGTTGTATGTATTTTATACAAATTCCATACAGAAAGTTTCTAATAAAAGATCCTATATTTCCAGTAAAATTATAACATAAACATACTGTCAACTGCACTTGACACTGACACCTTTCAATCAGAATTTGTCTTAATGTAGCAGCTGTTTCCAGAGTTATAGCAAGGCTGACTAATATATATGATATTTAATTTCTTTATAATTTTTTAACTCTATGTCCATTTAATATAAAGTATAAAATGCATTCAAATCGTATAGAGAATAAATAATTCTTTAATATTTATTATAACATTTAATGTGAAAAAATGATATTTAACATCGTTTTTTCAAGAAAAACTGTTAAAATCTTCAAATGAGGGTACTTCCGGTTGACCAATTGTAACCAAAATCAGCTCTTCACATGGATGTAACGAAGAGGAATACGGAAGAATTATAATTTTTGGAATTGTTGTATTACAGTTATTGCATTAGAAAATTTTGTCACACACGCGCGCACGCACACACACACACACACACACACACACACACACACATATATATATATATACATACACATACAGACATCATCGTAAAAATAGTAAAATCGTATTCTATAGATCCTAAAACGTGCTTATTCATCAAAGCTCACCACCGAATTTTTTGACCAAAGACAATACCTTTCATACCTAAAGATGACGGAAGGTAAAAACTATATGTTTTTTAATAAATTAAGAAAGAAGATTTTCTTTGACGTCATTATTTTGAACTGGAGAAAGGGATGCATATTTAAGAATGTAACCTGTAGATGGCGAGCAAGTGCGAGTTTTAATTTGATTTTGCCATTAGTTCATTTTTCTGTCACCGTCTCTCTTCTTTATTATTTACAATTTGCGTGGTTTCTGTTACTTTTATTACGTATTTCGATTTGTTAAGCAGGATTTTAACTTAGCTTATACTCGTACAAGATTAAAATGACAAACGAGAATATTAACCTCCAAACTATTATTCAAACGTCAAACAGATGATCTGTCATGTTTAAATCACCCGCATATGCCGTTGCTATTGGACGTACCGATGTTATTGCTTTACGACCATTCATTGGTTCGGCGTAATTCTACGTCATACATGGCGGTAATTTAAATATTAAAATTTCATTAATTTTTTTCTGGCCAATTAATGAAAATTTTGCCAGAAGAAAAAATATGGGTAGCAAGTTTTTATCGTCTCTTCAATAATATTAAATAAAAAAATGGCACGCAAGTAGCCTATTGTAAAAGGGCCTAGTCGCATTTGCACTAAAATTATGAGTACTCGATTTTTTTAAAAAATAAGTGTAGTAGGTAACCCATTTATGGCACACCAAATTACCAATGTATTTTATTTTATACCTACAATTTATCTGTGAAACATATTTATCTAAAATTAATTGGGAAGTTTTGCACAAGGAAAAACTGTAAAATAGAGTGCATTATCATAGATAAGATAAATTTATTATTTCAATAATATAAATTATTTAATCTTTTAAAAACATTTACAAAAATCTTTACAATAAGTATTGCAACATTGACATTTAAATGCAACTATAAACAATATAATAAACAAGCATTCCACTTGTTGAAGAATTTAACCTAGTTTAATCTATAAATTTATTGTTCATATAAATGTCTTCTTTATAAAGTATGTACTTATTAAATAATTGTCAATTGTCCAAATTATACTTGTATGTAATCAAATCTTAAGTTTTTTAGTTTTTGAGGAAGAGATAAAATTATTTTTGTTGTTTTACAAGAAATTTTATGGCAAATAGTTATGTCAACGATATAAATAGCTTCTTTTACGTGTTTTCTTAGCTTCTAGAATGCTTTTTTAAAGCAGAATATTTACATTGAATTATCACGTATAACTTAGACATTGTATTTGAAATTAACAGAGGTATAGGAAAATTATATACCGGTAGTTTGTCTATAAAAAAACCAACAAATATCGACCTAATATTATTTTTAGTAATTTCAATTACATAACGTAAAAAGTCTGATGTGGCCAGCACATTACCTTCCGTCAGTTCTATTTATTTTGTACAAATATCATACAGAAAGTTCCTTGCAAAAGATTCTATTTCTTGTACATTATCTTAAGGCAGTTGTATGTATTTTATACAAATTTCATACAGAAAGATTCTAGCAATAGATCCAAATTCCAGTAAAATTATAACACAAACATACTGTCAATTGCACTTGACACTGACACCTTTCAATCAGGATTTTCTTAATATACCAGCTGTTTCCACAGTTATAGCATAGCTACCTAATATATGATATTTAATTTCTTTATAATTTTTACCTCCCGCTACCCTTGGTAAGGGAGGTATAGGGATCGTGCTAAAAATCGCATATCGAGATTTTGATAAATGACCACGTTTTAAGGTTCCTAGAATCCAATTTTAACATTTTCACGATGATGTCTGTGTGTATGTGTGTGCGTATGTATATTTGGATCCTCCATTCTAATTCAAATACTATCATTCGGAAAATTTTGAAACCTTGTATTTCGAACTTTTTCTGTAATGGAAAGAGCCCATTAGATTTTGGTGTAAATCGGATAACCGGAAATTGCACTTTACTAGAAGCTCAAAATAGTTCGAAAATTACCTTTAAATGTTATTTTTTCGACATTAATGATTCATACTTTTTCTATATATTTCATGGATAAAATTATAAAATTATCTATAATTTAAATCCCGGAGCCTACGCTTTAAACAAACAAAACTCCTTGGTTGCGCAGTTATTCAAATGTATGTAACTGATAGATAAATGTCACTGTCAAAGAACTAATTTCAAATTAATAATAGTAACGTTTTAAAAATAAAAAATAAATAAAACAATAGGAAAGGAAATCAATACAGTTTCCAGCATAAGTAAATATGTAGGTATGTATTTAGATTAATAAAAATTAACGATTCGCAAAAAAGTTTATACTAATTCTTATTTTTGGATTAATGAATTCTATTTTATCCCGGTATTTAAAATTTAATCTTCATTTTATTATCAAAAAAGGTAGTTACTTGGATTAGATTAGACTATATTTTAAGAAATAAACTGCCAAAATTAGAGTAAAATTCGCTAATCCAAAAATAAGAATTAGTTTAATCTTTTTTGTGACTCGGGCGGTACATGGCGCCCATGGCGGGAGGTATTGTGTTGGCCACACCAAATTTTTAACTCTGTATCCATTTAATATGAAGTATAAAATGCAGTCAAATCGTATAGAGAATAAAATATTCTTTAGTATTTATAATAACGTTAAATGTGAAAAAATTATATTTAACATCATTTTTTCATGAAAAGCTGTTAAAATCTTCAAATGAGGATACTTCAGGTTGACCAATTATAACCATAATCTAATCAGCTCTTCATATGTATGTAACGAAGAAGAATACGAAAGAATTATAATTTTTGGAATTGTAGTATTAAAGTTATCGCAAACGAAATTTTTGCTATGAATGACGTACTGTATGTGCTTCACGTCACAGGAGTGGGGGGTTGTTTTTCATGACTGTTTTTAGCGCCAATCTTTTTATTTAATTATTTATGAAAATAACAATAAATTATTATTTTTTATATTACTATGAAATATATTGTATACACTATTATTCACGAAAAATGACTATTCAAGGTCATTTGTTCGAAGGCAGAATACACATCACTTTATAGCAACATTTGGTATTAGAAAGAGAAAGATTATTTGACCTATGTCTATTTAATTTATGTGGTGTGACAGATATACGTAAATAGTGGCATTACTTTCTAACACACTATAAATAATAATGTCGTAGAATTACAAATACGTAATTATCTAATGCACTGCCCTCTGTGCTAATATTTACCCAGTGGCGTTGACGTTTAAATCAAATTATTATTCCTTGGTTTATAAGTTAAGTCTATGTTTTTGTATTTTATAAAAACATAAGTGAAGAACATAAATCTTTCAGAAAGGCATTATTTAGAAAGATAAATAATTTTCAAATGAATTACTCTTATCTTTTCAGTTAAAATGTTTCCATAAATATTTCATGTTGCACGCCTATGCAAACTAAATGCAATGAAGTTATCTGCAAGCAATATTATATCAGACGGCTCACAGATGACCTTGAATAGTCATCTTTCGTGAATAATAATTTAAGTATTCATTTAAAATACTTTTAACAAAATGTGAAACAGTCCAATTTTTAATAATAATAATAATAATAATAATAATAGTTTATTCACACAACAGGTACAAAACCCAATTACAGCGTAATAATAAAACAGATATACATACATAATATAAAATAAAAATAAATACATACGTAAACATTAGGTGAAATGCAATTTAATAATGTTATAATCACAAATATCGTTTTCATTACATATATTGTTGTAAATATTGCACATAACCGTAATGGGTGATTTTAACATCAGATTAGTTTTAACTGGTGGTATATAAAATAGAACATTGTTGCGAGAACTCAGTCTGGGTACGCGAAACAAGAGTTGGGACAAAAGGTATGGACAATCAACTTTGTTATGTATAATTTTAAAAAGGAAATTTAATATTATTTCTGTGTGCCTATCACTTACAGACGATAAATCAAAGGAACTAATTAAAACGTTATTTTGCAGTCCTCTTTCAGGATAAACCCTATGCTGCCGAAACCATAAGTATTTCGCAAATTTACGGGTGCAGCTCTCAATAAACAGTCGGTGACAAGCATACAGTGGATACCATATAATAATACCGTACTCTACCTTAGACCGGACTAGAGTGAAGAATAAGGTTCTAAGAGTATGAGTGTTATTAAAAATTTTTGTATTTCGAATTACAAATCCTAATATCTTATTAGCTGAGCTTATAGTTTCTTTAATATGTGGAACAAATGATAAAGAGGAATCGAAAATAATTCCTAAATCTTTAATCATTTCAACACGATCTAATTTTTGTGAGTGTATGACGTAATCGGCAATGATAGGATTCTTCTTACGGGTGTAAGTCATAACTTTACATTTTGAAATATTAAGGTCCAAATTATTTTGAACACACCAGTTTTCAATTCGGTTAATATTACATTGTAAGTTGTCGCAATCTTTCTTCGAGCTAATGGACGAAAATAATTTAACGTCATCAGCATAAATGAGAGTTTCACAATCTAAGTCATTTACAATGTCGTTTATAAAAAGTAAGAACAATAAAGGCCCAAGATTAGATCCTTGTGGGACCCCAGATTTGGCAATGAAAAAATTAGATTTGAAATTATTGTAAGAAACATACTGCAAGCGATTGTGAAAATAAGAAGTAAAAAAAGAAATGAGAGAGTCACTGAAACCTAAATTATACAATTTATGTAGGAGTATAGTGTGATCAATGCGATCAAATGCTTTCGAGATGTCGGTGTATATTACATCTATTTGACCCTGATTATCAACTATATTTGATGCAAATTGTGTAAAGCAACATAAATTGGTGACAGTTGAACGTTTAGGAATGAAACCATGCTGAGCAAACGAAAGCGAATTTTTTACTTGCTGAAAGATTTGCGAGTATAAGATAATTTCAAATATTTTTGCGAAGTTGGAAATAATCGTAATTGGCCTGTAATTCGTTACAATAGAGGGATCACCCGATTTATGAATGGGGCATATTTTGCCTTGTTTCCAAATTTCTGGGAAGATGTTAGTAGATATGCAAAGATTCAGTATTTTGCATAACGGTTCAACCATCACATTTTTACAGTCTCTCACTAAGAAACTAGGTATTTGATCTGGACCTGATGTTGAAGAATTTTTAAGCTTTTGTCTGTATAATACCTATATGTATTAAAAAATGTCACAGTGTTAACGATGCCTTGTATGTAATTATATAATTGGTATATCTAACTAGTTTATATGCCAGTCAAGTCTAATTTAAATAATCTTCTTTATGATTAAATTTAAGAAAGTCATTGTAAGGTCAATTTTTGCCAGTGCAGTAGAGAGAATTATTAGTTATGGTAATTATTGTATACTTTTACCATATCAAAAGTCATGGACAAATATGTCACGGTATTTACAGTCATAAAAAATTATTTATAAATAGCTGCGTAGCTATAAATTTAATAACTATAAACATTTAAAATTTCTATATATAATTTAATATTTTAAAACGATATCAAAGTATTTTTAAATACTTAAAATTTAAACTTATTATGCCTGGTTTTTACCTCCCGCTACCCTTGGTAAGGGAGGTATTGGGATCCAATTTTAACATTTTCACGATGATTTTTGTGTGTATGTGTGTGTGGATCCTTTACTCTAACTCAAATGCTATCATTCAAAAATTTTTGTAACCTTTTTGGTACGAGGAATTTACTGGTGAGGTCGTTGAAGGTGTACCGCACTCCCATTTTTGGGTATGAGGGTGGTGTTGTTTAAAAAAGGGTGTAAATTTTTAAAAAATTAAAAATTCTGAAAATTTTTGTTTAGGTAGTTTGAAGGGTGTAGATTTAAGATTTTAAAACCACAGGTCGATATCTCTTTTCATGTCCGAGATATTCGTCCTCAAAACTTTGCTCAAAAATGCCCATTTTTGGGTCATATCCCAAAAATGGTCAATTATACACCGCTGGCGATATCACCATTAGATTCTACGAGCAAAATTACATAAACATACCAATTTTCATAATTTTTGAACAACTATTACAATCTCCAGAAGGAAAAGTCTGAAAATGGCCAAAAATCGAAAAAATCTAAGGTGTACCCCTTGCGATTTTTTCAGTTCTTGACAATTTTAAGGAATGTTTAATAATTAATGTATCCGTTGGAATATTTTGATGAAAATTGGTATACTTATGGTTTTTGGTACGAGGAATTTACTGGTGAGGTCGTTGAAGGTGTACCGCACACCCATTTTTGGGTATGAGGATGGTGTGGTTTAAAAAAGGATAGAAATTTTTAAAAAATTAAAAATTCTGAAAATTTATATTTAAGTAGTTTGAAGGGTGTAGATTTAAGATTTTAAAACCACAGGTTGATATCTCTTTTCGTGTCCGAGATATTCGTCCTCAAAACTTTGCTCAAAAATGCCCATTTTTTGGTCATATCCCAAAAATGGTCAATTATACACCGCTGGCGATATCACCATTAGATTCTACGAGCAAAATTACATAAGCATACCAATTTTCATAATTTTTGAACAACTATTACAATCTCTAGAAGGAAAAGTCTGAAAATGGCCAAAAATCGCAGAAAATCTAAGGTGTACCCCTTGCGATTTTTTCATTTTTTGACAATTTTAAGGAATGTTTAATAATAAATGTATCCGTTGGAATATTTTGATGAAAATTGGTATACTTATGGTTTTTGGTACGAGGAATTTACTGGTGAGGTCGTTGAAGGTGTACCGCACACCCATTTTTGGGTATGAGGATGGTGTGGTTTAAAAAAGGGTAAATTTTTTTAAAAAATTAAAAATTCTGAAAATTTGTATTTAAGTAGTTTGAAGGGTGTAGATTTAAGATTTTTGGGTATGAAGATGGTGTGGTTTCACCATTTGATTCTACGGGCAAAATTACATAAGTATACAATATTGTTTAATGACACCAAATTTTTCTTTTCCGATTATTTTGTTCCGTTGTTAGGTGACGAAAATTGGCCCATAACAATTTGGAAACTGATTATACTCCTACGCAAAAATTATGGAATTAATGTCGTAATACATTTGCTCTTGTATGATCTAAAAATATTTTTTAAACTTTATAATTCCTATCATAGAGTTTAAGGTCTAGTTCTAATATAAATGACCAATTTTCTAATTTGTTGACCACATTTACGACTATGTTTATAATATTTGAAGAAAAAAGAATGAATCTCCATTTTCTAGCAAAATCAGATGATTGGAAAAGGAATAAAAAGAATCTTTAGAAATCCATCAATTTAATATTTTTTATTTGCAACATGCGGTAATAAAATAAATGTTTGTCCTTAAAACATAATTGAATACCTCTCTAACTTTCATTTGACATTCTCAAATTATTTTTCTTCAATGATCTAACACTAACACCTCTTCTTTTTATTGAAAAAATCAACAAAATAAAAAAAAACAACAAGATTTGATGTCATCTTCATTATTCTGTTCTGTAGCAAATCCAATTCAGCGACATTGTTTTGTTTATATAACATATGAGCATCTCAGTGATCATGCTATGATCAACACCTGTTGATAGGTGACCTTGAATCTCAGATATTCATTTGTTATTTCATAATCATAAGCTGTAGGATGATATTTAATTAATTGCGTATACAAAAAGTATTGGAAAAGTTATGGTTTTTTACAAAAATTCTTCCAGACAGATATTTGTCATGTGATGATATTCTATTCCTAAATCTTACTATTTTAAATCCTTCTGCTTATTGCTTTTTTGAAATACGGAATCTATTTTTATAATAATGAACGTAGAAAATAACAAAACAACGAAAGTAATCTAATGGCTTCTGCCTATATTAGAGTAAGGTGGAAACACAAGTTTCAAAATTTTCTGAATGATAGCATTTGAATTAGAGTGGAGGATCCACACATACACACAGACATCATCGTGAAAATGTTAAAATTGAATTCTAGGGACCTTAAAACGTGGTCATTTAGTCTTCTATAACATCTACATAACAATATTATTAAAAAGACAATTCTGACAACATTGCAAAGGTTTTATGAAATTATTGATAAATGATATAAGAAATGAAATGAATGCTAATTACATTTAACGGGATATCAGTAATTAATATCTAACTGTATCACTGTTGTAGGAGGCCATTTTATCATTAACAAGCATAATTATAATATATGTACTTGCCTTGAAATATCGGATAATAAAATTAAATTTTTATTAATTTAAATATATATATATATATATATATATATATATATATATATATATATATATATATATATATATATATATATATATATATATATATATATATTTTAATTAACAGCCTGTATATATATATATATATATATATATATATATATATATATACAGGGTGTTAATTAAAAAGCGGGCCGTAGGCGTTTAACATGGGAAATCAGTTTTTCCTTTCGCAAAAATTCCCTATTAATTTTAGACAAAAGTGTTTCAAATAAATGTTGTAGATAATTCAATTATACACCAGCATCACTGAACAAATTTTATTTTGCATGTTTAGTAACCTGTAAATCCAAATTGAAATTCTATAAATATTGCTATAATGTGTAGTGATAGCCACGGAATTGAAACAAAATTGCAAAGAAATGCGTATCGTTTAAACTGTCAGAAATTCGATTTTCAAATAATAATTACTTATAATTATATTCTATCCTAAGTCCTTAAAAATATTTTGTTTTTATAATCTACATCTAAATTATTGCTTAGATTTTATTTATTTTTATTTTGTAACCTGCAAAATCGAATTTCTGACAACTCAAACGATATGCATTTCTTTGTAATTTTGTTTAAATTTCATGGCTATTACTACAAATGAGCAATATTTATAAAATTTCAAATTGGATTTTACTGGTTACTAAACATGCAAAATAAAATCTGTTTCATGATGCTAGTATATGATTTAATTATCCACAACTTTTATTTGAAACACTTTTGTCTAAAATTAGTTGGAACTTTTGCGCAAGGAAAAACTAATTTCCCATGTTAAACGCCTATGGTCCGCTTTTTAATTAACACCCTATATATATATATATATATATATATATATATATATATATATATATATATATATATATATATATATATATATATATATATATATATATATATATATACAGGCTGTTAATTAAAAAGCGGACAATAGACGTTTAACATGGGAAATCAGTTTTTCCTTGCGCAAAAGTTCCCAATTAATTTTAAACAAAAGTGTTTCAAATAAAAGTTGTGGATAATTAAATTATATACATATTACATACAATTATATATATATATATATATATATATATATATATATATATATATATATATATATATATATATATCTAACAATAATGGGAAGAGTTGATTAAGTTTTGGTAACAATTGGACAACCGGAAGTAGTAGTAAATATTATTTATCGAAAATTTATGTAAATACTTATATTAAAAAACGTTAAATTCTTTATTCGATAAATATAAATACATTATTATATCTTCTATAAATTTAGAGATAAAGAAATACATATAAAATAATTTGACGTAAAAAATCTCATATCAAACTACTTCATGGCAAGAAATTCAAATGTTTGTAATTGACACATATATGCCATTGTCAAAAATATTTGTATGCCACTGTCAAAAATATTTGTACATCATTATGAAGATTATGAAAATAAAAAAAAGTCATCAACGCAAAAGAATATACGTAAAAAAGAATATAAAAGGAATTTGCGAAAAAATGACGAATATAAAGAAAAAGAATGTAGAAAACGATAATTTCAGGATATTGAATATAAAGAAAATGTATGCATTGTACATAATTTATATTAAAATATCCCATTGATTTTGCAAATATATGTGAGAATTATTTTGTAGTGAGACATGAATATATATATTTGTATTTAAAAATATTTTTCGTTTTATGCGTACAACCAGGTAAAATATCTGGCGAGGGTTATGTGCTGGCCACAACAGATTTTTATTATATAACTCCAAAAACATGAGTATGAAAATAATGTTTACGTATACGTATTATATTATTTTGCATCAGCATTTTAAGTAGTGTGTGTAGGTGTTGTTTACATGTTTATTTTTTGCATACGTCATAGACCAATAAGATGCAGTGTCAAGGTATTAAACTTGACCTAAATACCTAAAATCATATTATTTATTTACATACATACACTTCATATTAGATAAGGCAGGCGAATAAATTGAAAAATAAATTTGCGTAGGTTTTTGATTTGTTAGTTGAAAATATTAACCGGCAAAAATTGGATTTTTGAAAATATTAAAGTTTTTTGATTTTAAGAAAATTAATCTACTTGGGATTTTAATACATGTCATTTACTTTGAAACTATTGTTTTTAACCATTCATTATTTTCAAAGTAATTTCTCTCTACTTCGTTAGGATTCAGACCCGGATATATAGGTATAGAGTTATAATTATAACCTCTACGCACTGAGCGACTTGATATAACGTAGGTATATACGTGGAGACTTCAACGTTTGAGTAAGCAACTTAACCAAAGTATATGTGGGAGTGACTTGTTAATACATTTCTTTTGCGTAGAAATATATGATTTTGTAGGAGGAACTAAAATATTTAAATTATTTGATGTAGGTTTATTTTATTGAATATATAATAAGTCTATTATGTTATTAGGAGTAGAAAGCGGTCTTTTCGTGTTAAACACAAAGGAGCGTTCTACTCCGAATGACATATACAATTTTTTCTTCTAGTGTTGCAAAGAATTTACTAGTACAATAATAACAACAGTTTTGTACTAGTAAGACAATGAATATGTTCTACAGGGTGTAAATGAAATAAGTCCATTAAATTTAACCAGTAATGTAACTCGACGAGAGCAACAATATTTCTTAATAACTTTTTTTCTAAGTCTTTTAGATTTTGAGTTAAAATTCTTTAAAGATTTGCTGTATATTTCGGCGCGTGCCCATGGAGAACAAATGGCAGCTGTCGTATTCAAGTGGGATACAAACAGCTCAAAAATTTTCGATTATCGGTTACACTTGCAGTCACAGTAGTTAATAAACGAATCAACGAAAATAACATTTATTATTAATTAATTCGTAATAGTACAATTTTTAAAATAAAGAAATTTAAATTTTGGATAACAAAATTATAAAGTTGTGTATTAAACCAGGCTTTAATCATCTGTGAATAGAGGAAGACAAGGAGGAACGAGGGGAGGAAGAGCAAAAGCATAGTTATTAGGTTATGAGATGATTATTTATCGTCGACAAATCATAATAGTTTAAATACGTTATTCAAAAAATGTAAGTACAAACTTTTGTCCATTTAAACGAGGTACATGAGTACCAATAATTAGTCGTCCATTTATTGTTCCCGCTCAAACATTTTTTAATAAAAAAATTTACAGCATTTTCGTCTGTTGAAATGTGTATTGTGCATAATAAATACACGTTCCCAAGTAAATTCAGTCTCATTAATGAACATTATGAGCCATTCCCAAAATCGAAGTCTGCTGAAACCATTGATATTTTTGCACATGATATGGATACAACTGTTGCTTTATTTAAAATTGTCATATGTGACACTTCGTATTGTGATAAAGATGTACATAACAAATGTGCTAATATTAGGAACAGTATGATTTGGAAACGCTCCGTCTAAATGCGTTGGCAACTTTATAATACTGTCTTTATATCAACCACAAATTAAAATGTAGTAAAGATACGAATAAATAAATAAACCATAGGTAAGTAATTACAATATCTGTGTACTCGCTATTTGTAAACGTAAGCATTTTGACAGAAATTTACCTGATAAACAAGTTTATTACTAATACCAAAATATAATTGCAACAACTGACAAAACTGTCAATTGCTAAAAATGCTAAAAAAATATGCGATTTCGAGAAAAAGTTATTAAGAAATATTGTTGCTCTCGTCGAGTTACATTACTGGTTAAATTTAATGCACTTATTTCATTTACACACTGTATAGTGTGTGTACAGTAGCATAATATGAATAATACGCTTGACAAAAAATTAATATTATTGATTGTATCTTGTTGGTATATTTTTTGAGAGTAGGTATCAATTCTGCTTATAAACAAGTGTCAATAAATTATATTTTTTATTAGACCCGGCGATATTTTCATCTCTGCTTAATTCATAAATTAGAGTTATGTTCCAAAATTTCGTGAGCATACTGCGCTACCCAAAAAAATTTAACAATAAAATAAAATAATAAAATTAAAGTTATATCGTCAACAACAACGACAATATTAACGATTTTTTTTGTTTGTGCCATGTTGCTAACGCTTGTTTGTTTACGTTTGGTTTTTGTTTTTAATTAACAGATAGTCCAGAGTCGGACCTAGGACGAAATGACTACAGAAGGCAAAAATTAACTGGTGAGTTTTTTTCTGTTTTTATTTATTTTCTTGCATTTGCACTGTACTGCATTTTAGCTGCATTTTGTTGCACATATGCTGGGTATATTCACAATAGATATAGATAGATAATATAGATAGTCGGTACACTTTATATTTCCCAGTTGATCCTCACGTCATCAATTTCTGATGCTAGAATTACAAAACTTTTATCTAGCATCTTTGTCGTACAAACATTGCATATATGAGACTTTTATTCGCTATCTCATTGTCGTCCGTGTTTAGGAGGGGTATAAGCTATTTCTTTCTGTCATTTTCAAACATTTGAATTATTTGAATATTCATGTCATTCTGTCATTCATGCGATTAAGGTGATTTGGCGCTGATAATAATTTGTGCTTCGTTTTCGTTGTGTGTTGGTAATTTTGTTAATTCTTGTGATTATACATATTGTGCATTTTACTATTGCAAAGACGGTGTTTCTAAGATGCCCGACAATTATTGCAAGTTATTGCTTTTGGACAATAAAAAGAGGTATACTTCATCCATTATATTTATATCGTATTTATTCAATTGGTTTATTATTTCTAAATAACTATTTATTACACAGTATAGGACATCGGTCAGTTTTTACCAGTTTTGACATTACATCATAATTATTCAATTGCGAAATATGTCACTTCGGATTTTGATGAATAATAATATTCACACAGTAGGTATATATTAGCGAACAACAAAATATTGCAAGTAAAATATTGGAAATGTCAAACATGACAATGTTCTGTCATACTCCACCTTATATCAATCTAGAAAATTAAATCCGTATAATAAAACCATGGTAACAATATGACGTCATCAATTCCCTCCCACCCCTGGCGATTTGAACCATATGTTTACTATTGATGACGTGGAGATCAAGTCGTGGAAACGGACTTTACCTTTTTGTATTCTTTATATTTATATGGGGGTGTGACCAAAATACTACTAGACAAAAAATAGCCGTATTTTCTAATTCGATTAATTATTCGTACTTTACGAAAAAATAATTATTTAAAAACCCTGGACCATCCGAATCACCACCAGTCACCTAAAACACAATAAATATCCCGCGTCATCAATTGTATAGATGCCCAAGGTCATTTTGCAAACGACGCATAGTCAGCTACAAGGGAATATGTGAATAGACAGTTTCTAGCAAACATTCCTTACATGAAAATTCAACAAATATCTCGAATTAGCGAGTGTACGCACGTGTGGAGCCGGGGTACGTGGTATGATCGTGGAAGAAGACAGATAGACTGGAAGAGAAAGAGATGTCACCTGTTGCCATGTCATAACCTACCACAACTTTATCATGACGGTGATCCATAACTATCTCTTTTCCTACCAGTCTGTCTGTCTTCTTACACGATCCTACCATGATTACGTCATATATCCCCTCTCCAAAACATTAGAATGCTAATAACAATATTATTTTATAATATTTTATGTCTTACTAAAGTATTATGAACTGTTTATTGCTAGGATACGGTGTATATAAACATATCTATTACAACCCGGGCATTATTTGAGGGTATAATAGTTTATTATGCCCTCATTATAATCCGATCATCGTTTATGGACTTTAAATTAGAAATAATATGAATGGTATATAATGAAAATTATTTTCTTTTTATTACAATAATAATGATTGATTACAACAATGGACCTTTTCAATTTAACGTCTATCTCTTTCTATCACTGTAAATAGTAACAAAATGGCGCGAACAACTGCGAGTTGGGCTGTCAAACGACACGTTAAAAATATTTCAGTCATTAAAATACCTGTATTCTCAGTGAAAATTTGCATCGTTAGACATTTTAACTTCAATAAAAACTTTTGTAACTTTTTTCGATAAGATTTTTTAAAGTTATCTGATATTCTCACATTTTACGTCTAAATTTTTTAGAAACAAACGTCATAGATCTCACATTTACGTCTAAATTTTTTAGAAACAAACGTCATAGATCTCATTTGTTCTTACTATGCGCAGAACCCCATTGCGCATATCTTCTATCTCTTTAAATTGAAAAGGTCCATTAATACATTAATTGATTACAATAATTAATATAATAAGAAAACAGCTTTGAAAGCACAACACAGAAATCATTTTTAATTTAAATATAATACGTAAAATTGATTATGAAAAGGGCCTTAAAAACAATTTAATTTCACCACACATGTAAATAGTAAGTACGTCGAATTGCAGATTGCAATGTTTCGCATTGATTTTGGACGGATGACGGATCACTAATTTTTTTGGGGACGATATTTATCCATGTTTGCGTTCATTTTTGATATTATTTACCGTCACATGTGACACATCCAAAGCAGTACAAACTCTCTAAAATGTGATAATAAATAATCAGAAATAAGTGCATAAGAAATACAGAACTGAGATCTGTCACGTGAAAACGAACCTCAAAATATAATACTTACATCTTCTACAGACGAGAATGGAATAATTAGGGGAACATTTATGCGTTTGTCTTCCTCAAAGTATGCAGAAGTATTCAAAATAATTTTTTTCCACTGTTTCGATAAAATATCTTCCGAAACATCAAATTCACCCATTCTATCATCTTCAACGATATAGAACGTTGTTTTAAAAATAAATAAATGTTGATAATAAACAAAACAAATAAACAACATCTTTAGCAACGCCAAAGCTTAAGCATTATTGTAATCAAAATTATTATAAATGAAAAATTATTTCACATATTCTAGTGAGACATAAAATCTTGTATGCACCACGAGCGTTCTAGATGATAATGCCCATCGGACGACATCTATCCCTCGGGCTAGATCCTCGCACCCTCCTGGCATTATCATCATCGTAACGCCCTTGGTACATAAAATACTATTATGACATATATTGATATTCGAATATGGTCACATATCCCATTATCTTTTTCAAATTTGACGTTTTGTTTTCATAATTTTATGTCTTCAGAAACTAAATAAATTATTTTTATTATAATTTTAACAAAAAATTTGACAACAATCAATTAGCTGTCATCTTATATACCGATCGAATCCACCGTATATGTAAGACTTAAAAATATCTGGATTCATATTAAATCCTTCCTTTTTCGATATACTACGATCGCACTATCTATATATAGAATTGTGTACGTATTCCAAGTGAACTGGATTTTCATTCAACAACGTATAACTTGTCTAAGAGTCTTATAAACTTGAGTGACAAGTAAAGGAACGATGAATCATCGTTCTGAATCACTTGAAAGTCAAGACGTTTTAGGAAAATAAAATGCAACAGCAACATGTAATCTGGAAAATATTCTAGGTATTTCGTACCGTATGCCTTTCAAATTTTATGATTTATGTTCTGATTATAATTATATATATAAAAGAATTTGCAGAATAAAAAAATCTGATGTGGCCAGCACATTACCTTCCGTCAGTTCCATGTATTTTGTACAAATTTCATACAGAAAGTATTTCAAGTACATTACCTTCTGTCAGTTCTATGTACCTATTTTGTACAAATTCCATACATGTACCTAAGAGATTCTATATTTCCATCCAGTAAAATCATGTCAATTGCACTTGACACTGACATCTGTCAATAGTGTCAATCAGCATTTTCTTAATATAGAAGCGGTTTCCATGGTTATAGCATAGCTAGCTGCTTTATGAAATTTATTTTATTTATAAATTATCATTCTTTAAATAGCCTCAAATTTGGAAATATAACCAAATATCCATTAAATATTCTACAATTAATATTTGAAATTTGGATAACATTTTGAAAAAGTCACGTGATCTGAAACAGAATGTGACGTCACATCTCATCATCGGCTCTAATTGGTCCCTTATAGTGTCAATTCTTTGTGTTTTGTTACAAGTGTTATGATAAATATATTGTCAAAGTTGTCAAACAAGTGTCAAATTTTTGAGTTTGGTTCGTGTTAGATAATACAAAATTCAATATTAAATGACTAATTTACAGTATCGTATTATGCCTTGCAAAAATACGCTAGGAACAAACCTATTATTGAATTTATAAATATGCCAAAAGGTGCGAAGAAAAGAAAATTGTTGCTGGAAGCAGTAGGTCGAAGAACTGATGGTTGGGTTTTTAAATTTTATTTTACCTTAACACCTTATTTCGGCAACAGTAAAACAGTCGTTTTCTGATACAAATTCAGCCATCATCAAGCTATCGATTTTCGGTAAACTGTCCGACTTAGCTTGAGTGTATTCTGTATTAGCCATTATTACTCATTTATAATGGAAAATGTCAGCGTCAAATGTCAAATTAGAAGTTTGTTATTAACATGTGACAAACTATCGCCTACGTTGATTTATTTAAATAACAAAAATTAATGTAGGTGATGGAAAAACTGTTTTTCTATTGGCTGTGAATGACGTAATGTATGTGCTTCTACGACACAGGAGTGGGGGGTTGTTTTTCATGACTATTATTGGCGCCAATATTCGTATTTAATTATTTACGAAAATAACAACAAATTATTAAAAAATAATTATTAATGAGAAAAATATTGCATAAACTTTCATTTAAAATATGTACTATATACCCAGCATATATTCTAACTGTATAGTGCACTATGACGTATGTGTATGTGTTTGTGTAGTTTATTATTTTTGCACTTGCTTGCATTTGTTGTTGCACTGTGACGTCACTTCCGCCTTGTAGACGTGGAAGAGGAAGTGGACGAGAATGACGTTGACACTGTGGACAAATGCGCATCGCCTAGTCCCAGAAAAACAAGAAACTACTCAGGTAAGACATAATTTTGTTTTTTGAATTTTTTTAATAATTCGGAAAATCAAGAATTTTTTATATTGCTGTATATGTTAGAACCACCAATGTCATTAATTTGTAATTTTGCATTAAGCACATTCAAAAATTATGCTTTTTATCTATTATGAGTTATGCTTTAAATCAAGCATTATTTTTTCTACAATATTTTTATTTTTTATTTGTGTATTCTCACTTGCTTGTGTGTTGCACTTTTGCACATCATGTTCTCTACACATCATGCTCTCTACACATCATGTACCCTGCACATCATTTTGCATGTCAGTGAGTAGCAATATATCCATGGATACTTTATGGGATATACACCCTCGAAGACTTAGCGAAGCTGGACTACGGCGACATTCAGGTAGAAATGAAAAACAGTGGTTTAACCACTAAGCTATATTCTAGCTTTATAGCTTGTAGCTTAAACATTACTAGGGTGCTGTAGGGTTCATTTAATTTTTAATTTGTGGTACAGGGTGGATTAATATTTAGGAATATTTAAATATAAAAACAGTAAGTATATAATATTGTCATTTTTATTTTTAAGTTAGGTGTTACAGGTTTATATTTAATACATACTTATATAAATAAATAATACGAGGGTAGCACCGAAAGTTTCTGCAAACTATTGATAGAAAACAAAATTTTACAGATTTTTTTTTTGTTGAAATAATTGCGCTGTGTCATATTTCGAGTCAGAGCTCAACGTTTCGTCCGCAGTCGTATGGGGCATCTTCAGGAGCAAGGGGGATAGTACTGTCTTAAACAAGGTTACCCGACGTGTCAACCACGCTAGAGGCCAAATAAACCAAGTGATGAAAGGAAGGCCGAGAAGACAGTTATATACTTATCTAAAGATACGGTAGATGAGCAAAGCTAATGAGGACCAATGGGAATCGAGTTCGTAATGGTAGATTGGGCGTGTCGTGTTCCGAGAATCACCGGTTTCCACATGTGGCTCAAGAAATAGCCACCATTTGATTGATGTTATTAGGATGTTTCCATATTTCTAAAGTTTCCCTGTATTTACATCTGTAAAACTCAGGGACAGGAGCTAAAATGCGGGAATTTTCAAATAAGATGTTATGTCCTGTGTTGTGTTGGTGTTCTGCGACCGCAGATGTTAATACCATACCATTACGCAGACAGCGTTTGTGTTCTGACAATCTAGTGTGAACACTCCTTCTTGTTTCACCTATGTATACTGTGCCGCAAGAACAAGGAATACTATAAACACCGGGTGACGACAAGGATTCGCGTTTATCTTTAGTTTGGGGGAGTATTTCTGAGATTTTTTGTGGAGGTTTAAAAAAGACCTTAATATTGTTTTTATTAAGAATTCTACCTATTTTATCCGAGAATCCTTTGATGTAAGGGATAGATGCAAATGTTTCGAACGAGGTATCCACAGGTTTTTTGGGTAAAGGGTTTAATTGTCTATGAATTACATTGTTGATTAATTTTACGTCATAGTTGTTCTGGATTAAACTATGTCTGATGTGGTCAAGCTCCGGCGGGCGAACCGTTGTTGGGTCAAGCTTTTTTGTTGTTTTTCGAAATACTCTCCTTTTATCTCAACACATTTATGCATTCGATAAAACCAATCGTTAAAGCAAGAAATCCATTCTTCTTGAGACACTTGCGTGACCATGTTTACGAACATCCGCTTCATTTGCACTTGTATATCGGACACAACACATTATTTCCTTTAATTTAGGAAATAGGAAGAAATCATAAGGTTTAATATTGTATGGTGGGTGCTCCAATAATTCCACCTTTGATCCTTTTAAATAGGCTTTAGTTTGCGCAGCAGTATGTGAGGATGGATTGTCCTGATGCAATACTGGTTTACTTCGAGGCCTATTTTCACGCACTTTTTCAAACACCCGTGGCAAACAAATTATGCACCAATTAGAAGTCACTGTTTTCCTATCTTCTAATGCAATATTGACAGTAGGACCGGATTTTGAGAAAAAGGAGGCAATCATTTTTGTAACAACACTTTGAACTCGTTTTACTTTGACAGGATTGGAGTCTGTTGGAAAGACCAATAGGGGATTACAGCTCAATCGAATTAAGAGAAATTAGTAAAAAATAGTGAAAGTATATGCTTAATAATGAATATTAATAAAGATATAAAATGATATAATTAAAATACTTCGGAAATAAGGGAGTTTTTGTTTTAGCAGCTCGTCACTCATATGAATTCCATATATATATTATTTTGATTGGCGACTCAAAGATCACCTATAAATATATAACGAATACCGAGTTAGGGGGTGGAGTCTACTACCAATGGAAGTAGACAAATTCAAATAGCGGACACGTGGCTACCAGTCCAGTATTGCAATTCTCAAACAGTTTTTATTTGAATATACATTTCTTGCATTAAACTTAATAATTTTGATACACTTGCAATTATAAAGCATGTAGACTTGTACAATGTTACAATATTAATTTGTTTTTTATAAATATAATTTAAAAATAGCATACATTTCAAGAACATTTAGATCCACGAAGAAAACAGTTTTATATAAAAACTTATATTCGTGACATCACATCTATATTTTCAAACTTCGGGGGACCATAACTCGCTTATTGATAGGATTTTTTTCACCGGATTTTCACCAATAGTCTTAGTTTTACTTATACTTTCTCATGAAATTATAAAAAAATGGTGGACTCCCCTATTGAGCTGATTGTCGTTTTGTTTCAGGTTTAAATGCTTTAGATTTACTTTCGTTGTACTTTTTTAATGTTTTAATGCACCATTCCACACGATGTTGCTTTTGACCTTAAATTATGAGGTATCCAAAGGTAACAAACTTTCCTGCCTTTTAGATGATCGAGCAAAAATTTATTTATAGCGGTTATTCTAATGTCTAAAGTAGCCCGTATAATTCTGTATGTAACACGGTTGTCTTCTTTAATCACTGTACGAATAGCAGCTATGTTTTCATCCGTAACTGCAGAGAAATTGGCCGATCTTCGCGTAAATCGTCATTGAGTCGATGAAATTTAAATTCATTGTACCAGCTGTGAACAGACCTGATACTAGGTGCTTTATTTCCAAAAACATCAAGAAGCTTTTCGATGCATTGTTTTGGAGAGAGCGAACTTTTAAAATCGTAAATTTTCTCTTGTTAACTGCATTTTCAGTCAGTACGACGTGCGTACTTTAAAACTGCATGGAAAATTACTGATAACAGAGCCCCTTTTTTTTATTAAGATCAACTCCGAGTAGAACACATCTACCCTAAATCGTTCTTTTTAAAATGGGCTAAATGATCTTGTACTACCCATTTTTTTCGTTTCCGCCCCCGCGAAGCACCACCTTTGAAACAGGATCATTAAAGGCGATTTCGGGCGACAACCGTTTACTTGCGGTATGTTGCGTTCAGGTACGTTAGGAACAACATACCCGGTATGCTTGGATCAGTACTCACAACTGAACGGGTTTGCGAGTCGGGTCAGCTCTCTGTTCACTATTTCTATCTCTTTTTAACATGTCTTTTTTTGAAATGTCAAAAGTCAAAACAGTCGGAGTCGTGGTCTTATGTCAAACAGGGTGACATTATTTTCGTTGACTCTTTTTTGGACAAATATGGAAAAAAATATCTTTCTCCGTTAATGCATTTTAATTGCCAGACACTATTTTTGACAATTTTAAATATCGCAGAATATACATAACCACCAAGCACAGTGTCAACAAGTGAACCAACGATTTTTGGCGCCACCATTAACCATATCATACCGTAAGTAACCGTAAGTAATCCGAAGAAGTGAACGGGTATGTGGCCCGAAATCGCCTATAGATCCTGAACTGATCCCGAATGTCAATGTCACGTCAATATGACTGACTGCTATGTATTTTGTCTTTTTTGTATTTGATATTAAAATGACATGAATAAAAGAAATCAATTAGTTTGAAACGTTATATTATGTTTCATTACCATAAGAAATACATCTATATTTAAATACACAAAGATAAAAGAATTTAATATGTCAAAATCAAATCAACAGACTATAACTTCTTATTTAAAAAAAATATACTGTTCTTTTTAGGAGTAGTTCAGTTCAGTTCAGTACGAGGTAAGATCAGTTCATTTTCCCCCTAAAAAGAAAGCGACTCAGATAACGAATTGTAAGAAGAACTGCCATGCTACCTAACACGGATCATATATACCCTTTATAGAGGGCCGACGACCACTATAACAATTGAGACAATTTTGCACGTATTGCCGTCTGGCGCTTGGAAGAAAAACTTATTGTGAAGTAGACAACCTGGTGAATGTATATAGGCAATATCAAGGAGGACAAGCGACCCGCAATACTTTGGAATACACTAAATTATTAAAGTAGAAAATCGTTTAAATAAAATATGACCACAATTAACGGAAAAAAGTTTATTTTCCGGTTTCATCAATTTTTTGTTAGATTATGATTGCAATAATTGGTAATAATCATAATAGGTTTGTTCGTTCCGCCACCCTGCGTCTATCGCAAACCGCGGCGGTGAAATTTGCTGTTCTTTTCGATTCGCGGTTCACTGTAAAGTCACTAGATTCTGTTCGTTCCGTTTTTCTAGTAACTTGCGGTAAAACGCCGCGGCAGCTGGCGGTGATAATTTTTACAGTGACTCATGACTCGGTGGTAAAAAATAATCGGCGGTAATGTTCGCGTCTATATATGAAGTACCAGTATGACAGTGTTTGACAAATAAATATTAGGAAAAAAATGTTATTTTTCAATAAGTATGCTATGTAATGTTTCAGTTTTAGAAATTGAAATACATTTGTAAAATATATAAATGTCAATGTCATACGAATTATGATTTGTAACAAGGTAAATTTAAATGATAACAATAGTAAACAATTCAAATAATGGAAAATGGAATAATATATTTTTACTGAGTATCCTTTATAATTATAATAGTCTAAAGTATCTTCGATAATAATTTAACGCAAACGGATCGAACAGAAAAATAATTTTTAGTAACTTAAATTATTACCGCGGCGATTGGTAGTGAATCGCAAAACGCAGCGACAATTACCGCCGCGTTTTGCGGTAAAACGCAGCATAGCGGAACGAACAAACCTAATACTTTCATCGATGTAGCACAATTCATCGGAGAGCAGCATATCTGGAGCACATGACATGAATGCACACATTTTTTAAATGTTTATAGATCAGAATAATAAAGCGTGAAGAATAATGTTGACAGCCGAGCAAAATAGCGTAGGAGCAACGTAAACGCAAAGCAAAGATTCCGGGTTTGAATCCCTCTCAGGCATGAATGTTAGTAGTGTAGTGCATAGCCGTAAAATATCTAAAAGAAATATTTAAATTCTTGTATATTATTGTTATTAAAATATAATAAACATTTTTACGTACCATTAGCTTTACGCAACTGAACAGAAATTAACAATAGTCGTATAAGAAATCCTATAATATTAATTTAATCGCTTTCTTACTTTTAGGTGATTTTAAGTCAGATATAAATTTGACATAAACAACTAAAACATTTGTCATACAAATTGAAATTCCGCGGCTTTCTATAGATCAATTCGAAATATGTCATTTCTTAATTTTATCGCGTCGGCCATATTGCACCTGGCACCATCTAGCGCTTGGAAGAAAAGTACTATTCATAGGCTACTACATGGTCTCGACATATTACATATGAGTTTCCGTAGCCTGCTACCTAAGGATGTATTTTTCGTAGCTACCTTGGTAATATTTGTTTGCAGAAACTTTCGGCGCTACCCTCAAGAGTATTTAGTTTAACATATAAATAAAAAACTTATACAGGGTGTTTAAGGGCCCATCAAAAATAAAAACACCTAGTATTTGAATGCTTGTTATTAATATTTAAAATTTTGTATGACTTTTTTCTTCACACAATCTTCTTGTAGATACCAGCGTGGTTCTCACTGAAGATACGGATGCCTTCATCATCGGTATGAGAGTGTGGGTCGGTGGGACCAAACCAGGTCAAATAGCTTATCTGGGAGAGACCCAATTTGCACCTGGCGAATGGGCGGGAGTCGTTCTGGACGAACCAATTGGTACGATGGATATTAATACCAAACAAAGTCAAATGATAACTATTAAAAATTATTTACTATTTGACTATATAGCTCTTATGTACAACTACATTAGTCCTTCTTTTCTATCCTAAATTTCTTGTAGGCAAAAACGATGGCTCAGTTGCCGGTACTCGGTACTTCCAATGTGAGTCTAAGAAAGGAGTTTTCTCTAGGCTGACTCGACTTACTTTAAGTCCTCTGGATGAACCAGAAGGCCCGAGTTCGATGCCGGGTACGCCAACTGTTCCGAGTACACCTAGGGGATTAGGGGCAGCTACTCCAAATGGCTCCCGAAGGGCCTTAAGTCCAACGGGAAGCATGAGAAGTGTTAGGAGTACTGCTATGAGCATTGGTAAGGAGAAATTGTAAAGGGACATAATCTCTAAGAAAATTTTGGTCTTGGGTTTTGTATCGCTTCAAAAACCCTGCTTAGATTGTGGTTCAAAGTAATGGACCTATGCCATAGTAATACAGGATGCGGCAGAACCAATTGAGCAGTTTGGTGGGGCAGGTGTCTTGGTCTCCTTTTGTCCTATCGACATCCCCATTTTAGTACCCAACATGGTTTTGGACCGGAGTACATCGTGGCTTTGCCGTGCGTGCGTTTTTTGAAAACAACCGATCTGTGATTGCGATGCAAAGAGCGTTTCGGCGACGGTTCAACATTCCGCGAAATAATGCCACTGCGAACACAATTTGGTCCTGGATTCAGCAGTTGGACGAAACTGGTAGCACACTAAGAATAGGTACACATGGCCGCCGAAGATCCATCAGAACACCAGAAAATGGGGAGCTACTGAGAGCAGCAGTCGAACAATTACAAGACGTTCTGCTCGAAGGACGCTATTGCATTGGGGATTTCAGACCGCAGTTTGAGGAGGATTCTGCATTTAGATTTGAATTTCCATCCCTTCAAAATAATGATGGTTCAGGAATTGAACCCAGCAGACTACGCCTACCGCCAAAATCTGTGTGTGGAAATTCTTGCAGCGATCCCTCCTGAGGCAGCATTCTTCAGCAGCGACGAGGCACATTTTCACCTAAGCGGGATTGTGAATAAACAAAATTTTCGCTACTGGGCTGAAAACAACCCCCAAATTGTTCACGAATGACCGCTACATTCTCCGAAACTAACGGTCTGGTGTGCCATATCACAATTTGGCGTTATAGGCCCGTACGTTTTTGAAGAGGGAGACGTAACTGTGAATGTGAATTCCGGGCGTTATGTTTCAATGTTGCAAAATTTTCTGCAGCCCCGATTGGAAGTGGTTGTTGAAGAAGAGGGATTAGGGGACTTTTGGTTCCAACACAGCTCGAAATTCTCTAAACGCTTTAAGAGAAAATTTCCTGGACGTCTAGTGTCTTTGAGATGTGACGTGGGGTGGCCTGCGCGATCGCCCGATTTCAGCATATGCGACTTCTTTCTTTGGGGATATCTAAAGGAAAAAGTGTTTAAACGTCCCCAAAACCTGCTAGAGCTAAGGGAGCAGATTGTTGAAGAAGTAAACGCGATACCCCGCGAAATGTGTCAACGGGCTGTTCGAAACTTCAGAAATCGGCTCCAGCAATGTATTGCAGCTAACGGCCGCCATCTTAGACATTATTTTTAAAAATTAATGAGTATAAAATGGTAAGTCCTACTGATTTAAAAAATAAAAACATTTTTTTTTATATATACCCTGGTTTCTCTTCAAAACTGCTTATTTGGTTCTGCCGCACGCTGTACTAGGGAAGTTGATCTACCGCACCTTTTGAGAACAAAATTACGTTAAGATTTCTAAGTTTTGAGCCTGGTTATGGGGAGAACAATAAAGTCCCTTTGCTGTTAGCCTTTTTTCCTTAGATTAAACATAACTATTTTAGCATCATCAGTCGCTGCTACATCTCCCTTAAAACCAGGCACCAGAGTCATCGTCTCTTCATCCCAGGGTTCCAAACCCGGCACTCTCCGTTTCAACGGCCCCGTTTACTTCGCTAAGGGCACTTGGTGTGGCGTCGAACTAGACGAGCCCTTAGGCAAGAACGACGGCTGCGTCGAAGGGCGTCGCTATTTTACCTGTCCGCCCAAATATGGCCTCTTCGCTCCCTTGGGGAAAGTCACTAGGAGTCCGTCAGCGGGCATGAGAAAGCCATGTGTGGTGCATAGAGCTGGGAGTAGGGAGAGTCTGGGGAGTATAGCGAGCGGGGTGGGGAGTATGGCGGGGAGTGTGCAGAGAAGGGTAAGGATGGGAGTGGGGAGTGTGAAGGTAGGTTGAATTGGCAGGGCAAAAGTGGCGAGATGCTAATGGTGAAATAGGCAAAATTTTATTACGTCATAACTATTTTGTTGTTATATAGGGTGTTTCACAACTTTGGGTACAACTTCAAGGATAATACTGACAACAATAAGTAAAAAATAGTTTCCGAGAAATATACCATTTTTTAACTGACAGTATAATCCAATAAGCTACTTGCGTGGTACTGAAAATCTGATATCTATCACTAAATACCTAAAGTAAAGTTGAAAACGTAAAAATATAAATTTTAATTTAAAAAATATGATGTGGACACCACACGACTTCCTTGTACGCAAGACCAATATGAAGATGAAGTATAGACCCAATTATAAAATTGCACGTCTTTGACATAATTTGACATTAACATCTATTTTTTATTTTTTAGTTATTTTTTGTAGTAATCCATAGCAAGCTTCATTACAAAAACCAAAAAGTATATGTTTTAAATTTACATATCTCGCTTATACAAAGGGCTAATTTAATAATACTTGATGTGCTAGACGCAGAATTTAATTCTCTAAAACTCTTATTTGAAGCATTTATTTCTAAAATCAAAATGAAACCATTTTATTCAAGAAAAACTGTTAACAACTTCAGGTAATATATCACTTCCGGTTAGCCTGTTTTAACTAAAATCTGCTATGTTATTCCATTTGATATAAAAGTCTTAAATACCAAATTTGAAACGTTTTGGATTATATTTTAATATAGTTTGTCATTAAAATCTATTATGGGCTTCAAATAAAGTACCATTTCTGGAAATTATGTAATGACCAAAAAGGGAGGTGCACAACTAGATGCTATAGAAGTCCTAAATACAAAATTTCAACTTTCTACGGCTTACCGTTTTTGAGTTATGCGAGATACATACGCACGTACGTACAGACGTCACGACGAAATTAGTCAGAATGGATTCAGGGATGGTCAAAATGGATATTTCCGTTGAAATCTCAAAACCGAAATTTTTCGCGATTACAATATTTCCTTTACTTCGTACAAGGAAGTAAAAATTATACGTTTTTTAATAAATTAAGAAAGAAGATTTTCTTTGACGTCATTATTTTGAACTGGTGAAAGGGATGCATATTTAAGAATGTAACTTGTTGACATATTTACAGTTTGCTGTATTACCAATACTACTTGTAATGGCCGAAATAAGCCAGGGCAAATTTAGACGTTGTGACAATTGGTAGTGGAGCATCATTTAGACGCTGTAAAGTTTGGGCGCTGTGAAATTTAGACGCTGTGGAATGCTTCCCTTGCCAGCAGCCCTGTCTCTTTCTAGTGCGTTCTCTCTCTGTACACTACACATCCCCACAGCTCACGGCTCTGCGGCCAAGCTGTAAAAGGGATGCCGATCGGCTCTAAGCTTTTCATAGTTGTGGGTGCCATCTCAAGAAAAATAAATTTCCCTCCAAAATATTTGTCAAGGTCGCCACAACATTTAGGTAAAGAAAAAATATAATTTATCGAAGTCGTAACTTTTATAGTTTTCGAGATAGCAGAGGTAAACTCCGTAAGAACTCATTTTTCGCTGCCTTATATTTCAGAATCTATTGAAGATGGGACATTTTGATTAAGCTTGTTTCTACTCATTTTGGTCTGTCCTATATGCCCTTTAGGTTTTACCCGAAATTGAAAAACAGCCTGTATAACTATAAAAATAAGTATAAATATGAATATGTTTGCCACTGAAAAATGCCAATTTACCCTTTGAAGTTTTGATGTTTTGCCATTATATTATTTTATAACATTTTATTTTATTAATAATAATTTAATTCGTAGATTAGTTTGTATGCATTTGCTATGCTATATATTATATTAATAAAGTTTTATTATATGTTGTATTATTTTATTTTAATATATAGTTTTACTAATGTATTTTTTATTTTCTGTGATGTCTTGTATTAATAATAAATTTTAGTTCTTTTGCATTTTATTATTTTTGGAAATAGTGCATATATTACATACCCAAAAACGGGTATAGATATTTAAAATAAATACATTTAAAAGCTTTTTCATATATTTCAATATTTCTATAGTTGATTTATTGCACGTATTAAGGACTTTATCAGTCTTGGAGAGTCAAAGAAAATTCTTAAAATAGGTATTAATAAAATGCACTGTTTTTTGTGTTATAAAATAATAATAATAATATCTAGCACGTTTTTGATTGCCTGCCGTTTGATATTAATATAAATATATTAAAAAGAAAAAATGTCTAAGAATGTATTTTTTGACAGAGCCCTCCGAAAACTGTGACCCCACTTTCACGAACACCTATGCAGGTAAGAAAAATGAAGTATATTTTTACATACCATGTATATACTATATTTTAAAAAATAATAATATACATGCTTTAAGTACCTATAAGGCCTAGACGCTTCTTTTTCTAAAAGACGAATAAAATAAAAAGTATTGATGATAAGTGAGAAATATTCATTTTCCGGGAATGGACTGTCATATTTTGAGTCAGAGCTCAACGTTTCGCCCGCAGTCATATGGGGCATCTTCAGGAGCAAGGGGGATAGTACTGTCTTAAACAAGGTTACCCGACGTGTCAACCACGCTAGAGGCCGAGTTTAAGCAACAAGAGAGGGAGACTCAGTTTACAAGGTTACCCGACGTGCAAACCACGCTAGAGGCCAAATAAACCAAGTGACGAAAGGAAGGCCGAGAAGACAGTTATATACTAATCTAAAGATACGGCAGATGAGCAAACCTAATGAGGACCAATGGTAATCGAGTTCGTAATGGTAGATTGGGCGTGTCGTGTTCCGAGAATCACCGGTTTCCACATGTGGATCAAGAAATAGCCATCAGCCCGATTGATGTTATTAGGATGTTTCCATATTTCTAAAGTTTCCCTGTATTTACGTCTGTAAAACTCAGGGACAGGAGCTAAAATGCGGGAATTTTCAAATAAGATGTTATGTCCTGTGTTGTGTTGGTGTTCTGCGACCGCAGATGTTAATACCATACCATTACGCAGACAGCGTTTGTGTTCTGACAATCTAGTGTGAACACTCCTTCCTGTTTCACCTATGTATACTGAGCCGCAAGAACAAGGAATACTATAAACACCGGGTGACGACAAGGGTTCGCGTTTATCTTTAGCTTGGGGGAGTATTTCTGAGATTTTTTGTGGAGGTTTAAAAAAGACCTTCATATTGTTTTTATTAAGAATTCTACCTATTTTATCCGAGAATCCTTTAATGTAAGTGATAGATTCTCGGAACACGACACGCCCAATCTACCAATACGAACTCGATTACATTGGTCCTCATTAGGTTTGCTCATCTACCGTATCTTTAGATTAGTATATAACTGTCTTCTCGGCCTTCCTTTCGTCACTTGGTTTATTTGGCCTCTAGCGTGGTTTGCACGTCGGGTAACCTTGTAAACTGAGTCTCCCTCTCTTGTTGCTTAAACTCGGCCTCTAGCGTGGTTGACACGTCGGGTAACATTGTTTAAGACAGTACTATCCCCCTTGCTCCTGAAGATGCCCCATACGACTACGGGCGAATTTTTGAGCTCTAACTTAAAATATGACACAGTCCATTCCCGGAAAACGAATATTTCTCATGACTCAGACTGTGGAAGCCTACGCAATTTTTTCAGTATTGATGATAGACAAAATTTATATTTGGATAACAAACGAACATAATTTCAAGTTTTAAATCATGCAGTTTTAAACAAAACATCTTGAAGGTTAAGGCCACAGTTTTCTATGAAGGTCCAACATTCGGGCTATTTCCTGCCGAATAAGATTCTTCAGGTGAAGCAGAATTATAGGGCGGTGTTTGTAAACCTCGACGAGTCTCGCGTCGCTCGTAGACTTGGACGAGCACGAGCTTTAACGCGCTGTGACCTTTCCCACGGCGTCTGGCTTGTGGCATGTGGTTTGTTCGTACTGGCTCGGACGAGTTATTTTACATTTCTGGACATTTTGAAGGCCCAATGGCCTTCATCTTCAGCAATCTAATTTTTTTTCCACAGGTTGGGGATTTTACATTTTATTGTCTTTTTGTCGGGTATGTTTGCCCACGAAGTTTCGTCATCGCACCAAATAATAAAATCACCAAAGTGAAGACCTCCATTCTATAACCGTTTGTTATTTGAATGAAAAATTGTTATTTGTTTTGTTAATTTAAAGAAAGAAATGCAAAGAAATAATATCAAACATTAAAATTTACCCAAAAAGGACAAAAGAAGTTTATACCCTAAATCAATTTCTAAAGGGAAGCAAAAGTCTACACATCAAACTAAAATTATGTACGTATCTGATAAATAAAAACATAGCCAAAACTAATACAATAGGTACTTCTTCTAGTAGAACCTCAATGATCGTTCTTTTGCGTCAAAAAAATTTGAATATTCCTATGAATCATTCCAACTTCAGAGCTGGAAGCGCTGGTAGGAAGATATATATAGAGTGAAGATAAATTCAAAATTTTACTAGCCGACTGTCGCGCGTACCTTTCTGTTACATTTGTGAATGTTCAGATGATGATTGTACTCAACAAAAATACCTCCTTTACGTATTTATCATTTAATATATTTTTATATAATTATAATCTCTGTTATATTTGCATAACAATATTTTGAATATCCAAAATAAATATATAAAATTATCTTTAGTTGTTAACTAACAATAACACATAACCACTGCCACTGTTCTATCATATTTATTATTTACTTGACAGTTATTTGCTACTGAGTGTTCTATTGCTATAAGAATATTCTTATTCTAGTAGGAATATTTCTGACACCGATAGAACGTACCTAATGTAAACTCAAATACCACCTAACAAGACTTAACCTGCGAACTATGAATATACTGGAACATTGGAAAGGTTGCGCGAGCCGAGCCTAGGAGAGCGGCGCGTTTCCCTTTGACTCGAGTCACCGAAAACTGACGGGAACCGGGCCAACAAGCCATCCTATTCCCGGGGCGCGAGGCTCGCCAAACTCTGGTAAAAGTTCGTCGAGCCCCGCGCCGTGGAAAGCCGGCTTAAGGCAGAGGTTTACAAACATCGTTGTACAACCCTGCATCAGCTGAATAGTCGGCAGGAAATAACCCAAATGTTGGAACATGTAGAGAGGAGCTTCAGAAACTTCAAGTTGTTTAAAACTTCATGATTTAAAACTTGAAATTATGTTCTTTTATTACCCATAAATAAATTTTGTCTATCAGCAATACTTTTTATTTTATTGTATAAGTAAAACAGTCAAAATACGTATGACATATAATTTATTTCTTACAACATAGGTACATTGTTTGGATTTTTTTTGATAAAAAAATATTGTTTAAGTTAGTGATGCACGCGAGGCGAGACGAGACGAGAAATATAAAATATCGATCTCGTCTCGTTTTCGGATCTGTAATCTCGCTCTCGTTCTCGCAAATTTTTTTGGGTCTCATCTCGTTCTCGCACGAGTCTCGCGAGAGTCTCGCTTTAAAAATACGCGCTTGCGCACTACGTATTTACGTAACTATTTAACTACAAGAGAAAAGTTTGCACCAATAGCACCGTCTTCCATGTATTTGCAGTCATGTAACTATAATAAAGAGACGAAACACTAAATTCTGGTCACCAAATTATTTTAATACGAACATAATGTTTATTCGTTTACGGTCACGAGAAAATGTGATAAGTTAGTAAATAATTTAATTTACCTCTAAGATATCCAATTTATCATCAAATTGTGATCTCTGAACTATTTCAATAATAAATAAACATTCAAAAATTATTTTTTGTAACTAAAAGTATATTTAAGTAAGATTAAGTCATAAAAAACCGCTACGCTGGTAACCCGCTGGCAACCAATCACTCCGCTTCTCTCCCTGCTGGCTCCCATCGCCGCTTAATATAATATCCTTTACTTTTCAGGGGCGACAAGAATTTTATTAACCGTGTTTTTAACTGGGGTGAATTAGGAGCTGAAATATTAGAGAAAACTAGTTCAATACCGATTTCGTCTTTATTTTTGCATTTTCTCGCTCAGAGACCAATACTAATCGACTCTAAATAGACTCAAAAAATATTGTGAATTCCTATAATTTTCACATTTACGTGTTATATGCATGAATTAGCGTTGACTCTACTCTTGTACGGTGCATTTTTCATTGAATTTATGAATAAAAGCTATAAAGTTACAAATACTTTTTATTGCGAGATTCTCGCGAGATTTCTCGCTTCTCGCAGTTGTTATAACGATCTCGCCTCGAATTTTAAACTGCAATCTCGCTCTCGTTCTCGTTTCGGATAAAGCAACGAAACGAGACGAGATGCGAGAGTACTCTCGCCTCGTCGTGCATCACTAGTTTAAGTACATATTTCTTGCAGGACGTGTTGCGAGAAAAGGAACACCATATAGAGCAACTAATGAGAGAAAGAGAGATAGATAGATCCGAAATCTCCAGAGCCGCCGCGATCGCAGATAAAGCAGAAAATGATTTATTAAGTTTACAACAAGATTATGAAAAAGTAAGAATTGCATACAGGGGGCGTCACTTGTGAGATAACATATCTCATAAGTTTTGGCACAAATTCAAACAATTTTTACCTCCCGTCATACCGTAGGTAAGGGAGGTAATGTTATCGGTCCAAAAATTCGACGGTGAGTTTTCACTAAATAAGCACGAATTAGGGTCCCCACAACACGTTTTTACTATTTTTACGATGATGTCTGTGTGTGTGACGATTTTTTCATGAACGATAACTCTTATAACAAACTTCCAAATATATCTATTTTCCGTATTTAAGCTTCCTGCATTCATATATCGAGTTGATTAGATTTTGGGTAAAATTGGATAACCGGAAATGATACTTTACTTGAAGCCCATAACAGTTTTTAATGAAAAATTATATTAAAATATAGTCCAAAACTTTTCAATTTTAGTATTGAAGACTTTTATATCAAGGGGAACAACATATTAGATTTTGGCTAAAATTAATCAACCAGAAGTGATAGTTTACTTGAAGCTCTGAACAGATTTTCGTGAAAAATATATTATGATATACTCCAAAACTTGTCAAATTTAGTATTTAAGACTTCTGTATGATGGGGAACAACGTATTAGATTTTGACTAAAATTGATAATCCGGAAATGATACTTTACTTCAAGCTCAGAACAAATTTTTGTGAAAAATATATGATATATTCCAAGACTCGTCAAATTTAGTATTTAAGACTTTTATATGAAGGGAAGCAACATATTAGATTTTAGATACAATTGATAAACCGGAAGTGATACTTTATTTGAATCTCTGAACAGATTTTCATGAAAAATAAAATGATACAATCTAAAACTTTTCAAATTTGGTATTTGAGATTTTTATATTAATGAGAACGACATATTAGATGTTTTCTAAAATTGATAAACCGGAAGTACTACTTTACAGGAAGCTATAAACAGATTTTCTTGAAAAAATATATTAAAACATAATCCAAATCTTCTCAAATTTGCTATTTAAAACTCATGTATAATTTGAAACAACATTAGATTTTGACTATACCTATATGGTAAACCGGAAGTGGTACTTTTTGCTAAAAATAATAAAATATAATTTTGAGCTCAACAGATTTTCGCGGAAAAACATAAAAAAATTGGAACAATAAATTAGATTTTGTTTACAAACTATCAACCGGAAGTGATACTTTACTTAAAGCTCATTATTGGAATTGACGGGAGGTCATGTGTTGGCCACATCAGATTTTTTTGTGATAAAAATGCATTTACATACATTTTTCATGAAACGAACGTTGCAAAATTTTAAGTAAATGCAATTATTGAATTTGTGCCAAAAGTTATGGGGCATACGTTACTTGTATTTATATTTTTATTATTGTCAACAATAATATTTTTCTTTCAGTTCCGTTTAGAAAATGAATTAAAACTTAAAGAACACTCCTCCATGATTCAAGATTTAGAAAAACAAAAATTAGAAATTTTAAGCCAACTTGAAGATGAAAAGAAGAAACTAGAAGACGCCACATTTAGATTCGAAGAAGAATCTTTAACTAAAGATGACATTGAAGTACATTTCTTCATTCTTTTAAATATTTTTAAATAATTCATATTAAATTTTAGGCAGCTAACCAATCAAATCTCACGAAAATATTGCAGCTTGAAGACAGCTTAAAAGAAGAAAGAATGAAGAACGAAAAACTTGAACAAGAAACTAGACGTTTATTTGAAACAGAAGAAATATTAGCGAAGATCCAAGAAGAAATGGAAAATCTTCAAAAAACTCAAGATAACACTACGAAAAACATAGCAGCAAAAGATGAAGAAATAATCAGCTTAAAACAAAAACTTGAAGAACAAAACATTTGCTTGCTTCAAGAAAGACAAAAACTTACCGATAAAACAAAAGACATTGAAGTTATCATTGAAGAAAACAATATTTTATTGAAACAAAAGGAAGATAATTTGAAGAAAGTTAATGAAGAATTAATAACAGCAAATAAATTACTAAAAGAAAAACATATTGGAAATGAAATAACATTACTGAAGGAACTTAAGAAAATCGAAATGGATTTAAGCGCCAAAACTTTCGATTGCGAAAATTCATCCGAGAAAATTAAAGATTTAGAAAAGAAGATCTCTTTGCTTCAAGAAGAACTTAACAGTGTTAAAAATCAAGATGGCGACAATGAAAAAGAAAACAGATGGAAAAATAATATTGAAGATATTCGACAAATATTAAGAAACACTGTTTCTGAACTGCTTCGAGTTAGAAAAGATTACGCCATACAATTATTAGAAAAAGACATTTCCTTGCGAGAAAAAGATATAAAATTAACATACGAATTAATGGAAATACAAAAATTAAAACAAGACTTCACTCAGACAATTTCTGAGTTAAATCAAAACTCGAAATCATGCCGAGAGCGATACGCCAAACAAATAGAAATGAGAAATCTTCAAATTGAAGATCTGTTGAACAATCTTCAAACTAAATCCAAAGAAATAATCGGAAGAAATTTGTTTTCTTCAAAACTAGAATTTGAAAATAGTCAGAACAACATTTACATTTCAAAATTAAAATGTGAACTTGATATTATTTCAAAGAAACATGACGAACAAACAAATTATCTTCAAAAAGTTTTAGAAGAATTGAAGATAACCAAATTACAATGTCTCGAATTAAATCGAAAAAATCAGAATTCAGAGAAAATGATTTTAGATTTAAAGCAAATTAAATTAGATTATGAACAACAACTAAAAACAATCATAGAAGCATCAAACAATGATCAGCTGAAAATAATAAACGAAGAATTGAAGAAAACAGAACACCAACTAGACAATTTAAAATTAGAAATGATAAAAAAACTTGACCATTCTTTTCAAACAGAACAAGAACTACGCTACAATCTTCAAAGCGTTCAAGAATCTCACCAAATCGAAAAAACACATCTTCAAAATCTTCTACAGTCTTCACAAAATTCCGAAGCAATCTTTAAAGAAAAACTCCAAAACCTGACAATAGATTCTATCAAAATTCAAGAACAGCTGCAACAGCAAATTCTTGAACTTTCTAGAAATCTAGAACGAAACGAACTAGAATACAAAAAGCAGATAGAAGTAAATCTAGACAAGATAAAAGAGCTAGAACAAATTCTAGAAATGGCTGTGGCAGAACATCAACAAGTAAGATCAGAACTTTCTAGAAGAATTGAAGAACTAACACAAGAAAGAGATAATTTGAAAATAAGTGTTAAAGAAAAAACAGAACTGTTAATTGAAGCACAAGAAAATGTCAAAGATTATGCTTCAAATTTGGATACGACACACGAAAAACAAATTTCTTCTTTGAAGAATGATTTGGAACAACAGAAAAATCAAATTGAAGATCATTTAAAGACAATTGAAGTCAAAAATGAAGAGATAAACAATTTGAAGAAAGATCAACAAAATTTAGAACAAAAATTAAAAGAAGAAACATTGAAATTTGGTCAAATAAATGAAGAAAAAACAAAAATAATCGAAGAAAACTCACAAATGAAGATCAACATTAAACAAAATGAAGAAAATTTGAAGATATTAACTCAAAAAATTGAAGACATATCTCAAGAAAAAACAAAATTTGAAACATTATTAAACGAACATCAAAAACAAATCCAAATTTTGAATGAAGAAATCAAAAATCTTCAATCTTCAAACTCCAACATACAAAACACAATTTTAGAAAAAGATACTCATCTTTCTTCTATTTCAGCAGAAATTAAGCAACTTCAGACTTTAAAAACTAATTTGGAATCTTCAAATACTGAAAAGGACAATAAAATATCTGTCCTTTCTTCACAGCTTGAAGAAATAATGAAAGAAAAAGGATCTTCATCAGAAACATTTGCAGCTCAAGAAAAGAAGATAATGGATTTAAATATGAATCTTCAAAAAATTGCACAAGAAAAATCTTCAATCAACAACGAACTTAACCATAGAAATAATGATATAAGTTTATTAAAAGAATCTTTAACTAAAAAAGAAGATGAATTTCTTCAAAATCTTCGTACGAGAGATGAAGAAATATTACAGTTGAAGCAGAAAATTGAAGACATATTAAAAGAAAAAGACAATATATCAAAAACTATGTCTGATTCTGAATTAAGTATGTCTTCTTTGACAACAGAAATTGAGAATTTAAAGTCAGTCAAAACAAAACTTGAAGAAATAGGAAAAGAAAACGAAGAAAAGCTTCTTCAACTAACAACTAATCTTCAAAATATTTCTTCGGAAAACTCCGAAAAATTAGAAAAACTTCAACAGTTAGAAAAAACATTACAAGAAAAAGAAACACAAATTTCTTCGTTACAAAAAGATCTTCAAAATCTGAAAAACAATTGGGAAGACCCTAAAGACCATCCAATAGTCAAAGATCTATCTTCAAAGCTCGAAGAAAGTCTGAAAAAAATAACAGAAAAAGATGCAGAATTATCAAATTTAAACGATAGACTCCAAGCGATTTCAAAAGCTAAGGGAACTGATTCCGAAATTATTTCTGCCCAAGAAGACCAAATTTTGAGTTTGAAGCAAGAAATTCAAAAAATAAATGAAGAAAAGTCAAATTTGAATAGTAATATCAAACAAAATGAAGAAAACATTTTGAAAATGAAGCAAGATTTTGAAAATACAATCATACAACTTAATAATTCAATAAAAGAAAAAGATTCTAACATATCTTCTTTGAAACATGACTTGGATCAGTTGAAGAAAGACTTGGAACAATCTTCAAATACTATTGAAGACAAAGTACAGTCTATAACAAAATTATCGTTACAAATTGAAGATTTGAACAAACAAAAAAACAATTTAGAAGTTGCTATTAAACAAATTGAAGAAAATTTCCATAAATTAAAAGAAGAAATGTTTAATTCCAACAACAATACTTCTATTCAATCTTCCAAAATTTTAGAACTCGAATCTTCACTGCAAGAAAAACAAAAACACATCACAGACTTACAAACAAACTTGAACAATCTTCAAAAACAGTGGAATGAACCATCAAACCATCCTCTCTTCAAAGAAATATCTTCAAAGCTTGAAGAAACAAACAAAAATCTTCAAGAAAAAGATAGTCAATTGTCATTGATTTCTTCACAACTTGAAACAAGTGAAAATCAAAACAAACAACTGCAGAAAACATTTGTACAATTTATGAATATGTGGAAAAATGTTTTGCAGAATTTAGGGAATAACAAAACGGAATCAGTTGAAGATCAAATGAAGAAAATGGGAAAGGAAGAAGTGAAAGGTGTTAAGTTTGAAGATTTTTCGAAAAAAATTCAGACAGATTCGAAAGAGTTTCAACATATTTTAGAAAATATACAAAAAGTTTTAGAACATCGAGATAAAGAAATTAGTAACTATAAAAAAGTATCTCAAGATCTTCAAAATGAATTAACACAAGTAAGTATTTTATAAACAGAAAATTTTTGCTGACTATACCTTATTGGATTCTTTATATTTTCAGGTAAAATTACAACTTTCTGAAGCTGTAAAACTGAAACAAACTTCAGGAATCCCAAAGAAAACAAAAGTAATTAGCATTAATATACAAATAAACTAACATACATAGCATATTTTACTTTTACATAACATAACATTTTTTTTCAACATCTTGGAGAGCTGTAAATATATTTTAATTTCAGTTATCCTGAAATTATAATCATTTTTCTTGCAGGAATCGCAGGATTGCGATTTAGAGTCCTTTAAGAAGATGCAGGAAGAAAAGGAGTTCGCTATAGGGCAGGTGGAGTTCTTGAATTCCATTATTGTTGACATGCAGCAGAAGAATGAAGAACTCCAAACGAAAATTCAAATTTTGGAAAATGGAGTTTATGGGGTTTCTCCTACTGAAACTAATATGTAAGTCTTTTATATACAGGGTGTTTCTCAATGTTTCTAATAGATTAGAAGTTATTTGAAAAATTCAGTAGGACTTACCATTTTATAATCATTAGTTTTTAAAAATAATGTCTTTAAGATGGCGGCCGTTAGCTGCAATACATTGCTGGAGCCGATTTCTGAAGTTTTGAACAGCCCGTTGAAACATTTCGCGGGGTATCGCGTTTACTTCTTCAACAATCTGCTCCCTTAGCTCTAGCAGGTTTTGGGGGCGACGTTTAATAGTATATTACTAACCGAGGTGGAAAGTGTTTCATTGTCGAGGGCGAAGATAGTTAACCAAGGCGCGAAGCGCCGAGGTTAACTATAGCCCGAGACAATGAAACTTTTCACCGAGGTTTGTATACTATTTTATTCACAATCTGAATTTGATATTTAAATAATAATAACCTAACATAAATAAACGAATGGTCTGAGATTGTTCATTTGTCACATGAACTGCATGAACTGTCACTTTGATTTCTAACCTTAAATACTGATTTCATTCATTACTTGTATTATTTACAAGTTTATTCCATATTTTTATCATATAAATTGTAAAGATGCTTTGTTTATATGTAAATACCCATCATTGATACGCATTGATCTCTCAAAGCGAGGGGCAGCTATTTCCCGCCTCGAGGTTGGAAAGTATAGCGTGAGGATAGCTGAGGTTGGAAAGTGTCAACTTTCCAACCCCAGCTATCTTCACGTTATACTTTCCAACCTCTTGGAATATGAGGTTAACAATAACTAGCTTCCCAACTTTTTAAAAGTCAGAAATCGTCATATTACTAACCGATTGTGAATAAACACTTTTTCCTTGTCGCATATGCTTAAATCGGGTGATCGCGCAGGCCACCCCACGTCACCTCTCAAAGACACTAGACGTCCAGGAAACATTTCTCTTAAAGCGTTTAGAGAATTTCGGGCTGTGTGGGCTGTAGCCCCATCCTGTTGGAACCAAAAGTCCCCTAATCCCTCTTCTTCGACAACCACTTCCAATTTGGGCTGCAGAAAATTTTGCAACATTGAAACATAACGCCCGGACTTTACGGTCACGGTCACGCCTCCCTCTTCAAAAAAGTACGGGCCTATAACGCCAAATTGTTATACGGCACACCACACCGTTAGTTTTGGAGAATGTAGCTATCTTTCGTGAACAATTTGGGGGTTGTTTTCAGCCCAGTAGCGAAAATTTTGTTTATTTACAATCCTGCTTAGGTGAAAATGTGGTTCGTCGCTGCTGAAGAATGCTGCCTCAGGAGGGATCACTGCAAGAATTTCCTCACACAGATTTTGGCGGTTGGCGTAGTCTGCTGGGTTCAATGCCTGAACCATCATTATTTTGAAGGGATGGAAATTCAAATCAAACTGCGGTCTGAAACCCCCAATGCAATAGCGTGTCTTCGAGCAGAACGTCTTGGCGATTGTTCGACTGCTGCTCTCACTAGCTCTACATTTTCTGGGGTTCTGATGGATCTTTGTCGGCCATGTGTACCTATTCTTAGTTTCCTCCAACTGCCGAATTCAGGACCGAATTGTGTTCGCAGTAGGAACAGCATTATTTCGCGGAATGTTGAACCGTCGCCGAAAAGCTCTTTGCGTCGCAATCACATATTGGTTGTTTTCATAAAACGCACGCACGGCAAAGCCACGATGTACTCCGGTCCAAACCATGTTGGATACTAAAATTGGGGTGCCGACAGAACGAAAGGAGACCTAATGCAGCTGCCTACCCCCGCCACCGCCCGAACACCTGCCCCTCCAAACTGCTCAATTGTATCTGCCGAACTGTATGACAAGTTGACCTCTCCCAAACTGCAGCAAAATACTTGGCACGAATATTTCAATGTTATAATGCTTTCGGTCATTCCGGAAGCAATTGAAGATGAACCTTTACCAACACCGTCGAGGTTCATCTTGTATTGGGATCCGAGCATTTTTAACACGAGAGAACTATCCGTAAACCCTTGCTTGGCTCAAAGCTGCCCCGTAAGCCCTCCGAAGCATTGTTACAGTTTCCCGTTCTGATATCCCAACAAAAAATCTTGACTCATACAATTTGAAGATGGTCCAGACAACTTTGAAATATTATATTTATATTACTTTCAGGGCCAATATTTCTCGAGTAATTCCGCCCAGGCAATATTGCGATATTTGTGAAATGTTCGATTTACACGAGACAGAAGATTGCCCCATTCAACAAGGAGACGATGACCAGTCTCTGGCTTCCAGAAATCCAGGCGCTCCCAAAAATCTTCCAGAACCCCGGCCGTACTGCGAGATTTGCGAAGGTAAGAAAGAAATCTTGATACATACACAGTGTGGCTATAAAATACCTCATAATTAAGACAAAGCCGTTATATGGCACATCGCTTGGCGCAGTCCTCCAGGTTATTGACGGCGTTCTGGATGTCTAAAACTGGAATGGTGTTCAATACATTTGTCACGATGGTATAAGTGTGTGTTAGGGTTCCCTTTCAGCTTCAGTTTGGGGAAGGACCTAATCAGAAGTGGGATATTGCAACACAGTGATATTTTTGGAGGACAGATTTTCGCGCGCTCTTTATTTGTCGATATTCATCTACTTTACAACTATCTTAACCGTAACAGGTCGATCGAAAACGAACAGTTGTCGAACTGTTTCGATGTTTTCGGCGTTTCTGCTTGATGCTAGGCGGTCACTCTTTGGGCCTTCTTTGTTGCCATCTCGCCTAATCTGAAAGCGCTCTTGTCAGCCAAAAACGCTTTATAGACCAAAGCAAACGATTTGGTTGTTCTTTGCATTAATGTACACAAAATTTGATTACGTACCGCTGTTTGACGGACGCATCCATGACGAGGCAAATTTAAGAGGTTAACAAACTCCAATACGAGAACGGTACTGAATCAATTTTAATAAAACTTGAGGGAGGTGTTGATGAAAGTTAGTCAAAAATAGTTTTGGTGCTAATTCATAGATTATACACTCATGGACAAAATTATCGAATATTTTTTTTTATCACTATTACTTGAAAATAATTTAGAATTATCGCCATAAACTTATATATGTGCTGATGTTATTTATCTAGTAGACTGATACAATCACTTGTTTTAAAATATTTTGACGTTTAATTCATATTAATGGTGATTATTGTCTCTCGCGCGTTTTATCTTAAAAAGTTCCTTATATAATTTAAGAATTATAGTGAATTAAGTTATTTGTGGTGAAATTTAGTAAGTGATAGTGATTTGCGTTTGCATTTTCCTCTATGTAAAACAACATATATTACAAGAGGTGGTCTCCTGTGGATCCCTGTACTGCGACCTGTAGATCTATTGGACCCTCCAGATTTACTCCTATTCTAGGAATTCTATTTGTTTAATAAACTCCAGGGTTTTCTTCAGATCTAAATCTTTTAGCATATCCTGCTGGATCTTTTCTGCCCTCCGGATATTATATCTGCTGTTCATAAAGGCTTCACAGTGACATATAATGTGCTGAGATGTTTCTTCCTCTTAACCACACCCCCTGCATGTTGGTTCTTGTGTTAGTCCCATCATGTGCAGGTGTTTGTTTAGTAGACAGTGTCCTGTTAGGAGTCCTAACGTCTTGTTTGCTCATTAGGAGTAAACGTTCCGTTCATTTCTTGGTTGGTTCATTTAGGAAGAGCTTTGAGTGTCTCTCCAACCAGTGATTCTTGTGCCATTGATTCAGCAATGTCTTTATTTCCAGCTTAACTGTCTCCGCTGAGATTCCAAAAGCCGGTTCTGGTCCTGTGAAAGGAAAACTTGTCCCCTTGTTAACCAGACTAACTGCTACCTGGTTTCCTTCGATCTCTGAATGCCCGGGTACCCATATTAATTTCAATTTGTTCCTCGCTCCTAGTGCATTTAATCTGTGGATGCATTCTAGAACAAGTCCAGATTCTGTCTCACGAGATTCTAGTGCCTTTAGTGCGGCTTGGCTGTCTGTTACTATACAGATTCTTCTGTTGCTAAAGTGGCTCTCTAGTGAAATAATTGCGTAGGCTTCACAGTCTGACTCATGAGAAATATTCGTTTTCCGGGAATGGACTGTGTCATATTTTGAATCAGAGCTCAACGTTTCGCCCGCAGTCGTATGGGGCATCTTCAGGAGCAAGGGGGATAGTGCTGTCTTAAACAAGGTTACCCGACGTGTCAACCACGCTAGAGGCCGAGTTTAAGCAACAAGAGGGGGAGACTCTGTTTACAAGGTTACCCGACGTGTAAACCACGCTACAGGCCAAATAAACCAAGTGACGAAAGGAAGGCCGAGAAAGTAGTTATATACTAATCTAAAGATACGGTAGATGAGCAAAGCTAATGAGGACCAATGGGAATCGAGTTCGTAATGGTAGATTGGGCGTGCCGTGTTCCGAGAATCACCGGTTTCCACATGTGGCTCAAGAAATAGCCATTATCCCGATTGATGTTATTAGGATGTTTCCATATTTCTAAAGTTTCCCTGTATTTACGTCTGTAAAACTCCGGGACAGGAGCTAAAATGCGGGAATTTTCAAATAAGATGTTATGTCCTGTGTTGTGTTGATGTTCTGCGACCGCAGATGTTAATACCATACCATTACGCAGACAGCGTTTGTGTTCTGACAATCTAGTGTGAACACTCCTTCCTGTTTCATCTATGTATACTGTGCGGCAAGAACAAGGAATACTATAAACACCGGGTGACGACAAGGGTTCGCGTTTATCTTTAGTTTGGGGAGTATTTCTGAGATTGTTTGTGGAGGTTTAAAAAATATCTTAATATTGTTTTTATTAAGAATTCTACCTATTTTACCCGAGAATCCTTTAATGTAAGGGATAGATGCAAATGTTTCGAACGAGGTATCCACGGGTTTTTTGGGTAAAGGGTTTAATTGTCTATGAATTACATTATTGATTAATTTTACGTCATAGTTGTTCTGGATTAAACTATGTCTGATGTGGTCAAGCTCCGGCGGGCGAACCGTTGAGCTCTGACTCAAAATATGACACAGTCCATTCCCGGAAAACGAATATTTCTCATGGCTCTCTACTAGTAATTTGGCGCAGGTTAAAATTGCGTACAATTCTGCAAGGAATACTGTCGTATAAGTCCCGAGTCCAATCGACTGATTGTGCCTCAGTCCGTTAGCTCCATGTATTCCTGCTCCGGTTCCATTTGGTGTTTTGGATCCGTCTGTTTACATGACTATGTCATCTTTTTCCACCGGACTATTTACATGTTCCCATGCTTCCCTTGCGGGGATTTCTACCCTGTAGGTGTTATTGATTCATAGATTACAAGAAAATATTCAAATCTTTATAGCCACACATTACACTGTTCCTTTTTTTAACTCTCTCATTTCTGTCATGATATGTTTGAGGCTTTATTGATGTTGATGATTCGTTACAGAGTTCGGCCATAATACAGAGAATTGTGATGCAGACGAAACGTACTAGAGCAATAATGTTTAATTTACTGGATTGTTACGTTAAGCATGATATAAATCTATATTTTTATATTATATTGTTGTTATTAAAATAGTTGTATTATTTATTAATAAATTTAGCCTAAATACTATTCATATTATCTTCTAACCCCAAGCAACCAAATGACGCGATATCGACGGATATATGACGTAATTTGTTGACGTCAGAAAAACGATTATGCGTGGGTCGAATCGACGTGGTTTAACGACGAAAATTTAACGTCGTTTATACACGTTACATAGACGAAGATTACATACGTGACACAATATTCAAGGACACCCAGCAATGGGTAATATGCCGTGATGATATATTTATTTATTATTATTTTTTTTTTGTTAAAACAGCTATACATATAATTTACAAATGACTGAGACGGTCGCTGAACGTTTCTATAACATAAACATAAGGCGATTTCGGGCGACAACCGTTCACTTGCGGTATGTTGCGTTCAGGTACGTTCAGACATTCGGGCGCTAGGAACAACATACCCGGTATGCTTGGATCAGTGCTCACAGCTGAACGGGTTTGCGAGTCGGGTCAGCTCTCTGTTCACTATTTCTATCTCTTTTTAACATGTCTTTTTTTGAAATGTCAAAAGTCAAAACAGTCGGAGTCCTGGTCTTATGTCAAACAGGGTGACATTATTTTCGTTGACTCTTTTTTGGACAAATATGGAAAAAACTATCTTTCTCCGTTAATGCATTTTAATTGTCAAACACTATTTTTGACAGTGTTAAATGTCGCAGAATATACATAACCACCAAGCACGGTGTCAATAAGTGAACCAACGATTTTTGGCGCCACCATTAACCATATCATACCGTAACTAACCGTAAGTAATCCGAAGAAGTGAACAGGTATGTCGCCCGAAATCGCCTATTGTCAAGTCAATATTAAACGTGTGTCAAACGTTTCTTCAACGTCAAAATAATGACGTCAAGTAACGACGTCGCATCGACCAGAAACGTCGAAAATTTTACGTTAAAAACACGTCGTCTAAAAGTCAATCAACGACACGTCGATGTTGTGTTGATCGGTTTACGGTTTTGTGTTCCGTAAGACCTTAAATTATTTACCGGTTTCTATTTGGAACGCGGTTCCTGAAAAAGGTTGGTAAAAAGTCGGACCACAGCAACCACGAAATAATCCTGGTTTCTCTGGTATTTTACCCCCACCACCGCTACTTTCATCATAATCTTGATCATCATAACAAAATCAAACGATAAACGTCAATATCAAATTTCGGAGTTCCAGTAAGAAAATCTGATGTGGACACCACACGACTTCGTTGTACGCAAACCCAATATGAAGATGAAGTATAGACCCAATTATAAAATTGCACGTGTTTGACGTAATTTGATATTAACATCTATTTTTTATTTTTGTGTTATTTTTTGTCCTAATCCATAGCAAGCTTCATTACAAAAACCAAAAAGTATATAAGTTTTAAATTTACATATCTCGCTTATACAAAGGGCTAATATAATAATACTTGATGTGCTAGACGCAGAATTTAATTCTCTAAAACTCTTATTTGAAGCATTTATTTCTAAAATCAAAATGAAACCATTTTATTCAAGAAAAACTGTTAACAACTTCAGGTAATATATCACTTCCGGTTAGCCTGTTTTAACAAAAATCTGCTATGTTATTCCAATTGATATAAAAGTCTTATATACCAAATTTTAAACGTTTTGGATTATATTTTAATATAGTTTTTCATTAAAATCTATTATAGGCTTCAAATAAAGTACCATTTTTGGAAATTATGTAATGACCAAAAAGGGAGGTGCACAACTAGATATTATAGAAGTCCTAAATACAAAATTTCAACTTTCTACAGCTTACTGTTTTTGAGTTATGCGAGATACGTACGTACAGATGTCACGACGAAATTAGTCAAAATGGATACAGGGATGGTCAAAATGGATATTTCCGTTGAAATCTTAAAACCGAAATTTTTCGCGATTACAATATTTCCTTTACTTCGTACAAGGAAGTGAAAATTGGGGTGACAAGCCGTAGGGCAAGAGTAGTACATTATTTTTCATCTTTATGTACATTAATGTAAATACTTTCTGTTTCATATTTTAACAGAATATTTAGTATGCCATATACATTTATTTTCAGTAATTAAATTGGGGTTTCTTTAAAAATATATTTCATAATTACTACAACAAATAAATAATAATAATAATTGTTGCCAAATGTCTATGACAGATTGTGTATATTTATTAATAATTACAGCCAAATGGGTATAGAATCTGAAAATAGAACAAATAAGGATCATTTCTTGTATAAAACATATTGCAATAATGTTTAAATTATAACAATAAATAAGAATAAACATTGTTATTAGATGACAGCTGGCTGATAATCAACTTCAATTCGGTTAAGTTTACAAGGAAAAATAAACGAATACGAATGTTTTAAGAATTTTTATTAATTTTTTTCATAATTAGCATGCAAAATAGCATCGTTTTATAAAGATCATTTACATTTTAATGATTATCAATAATTTTTGTTCAATAAGTAGATAACTTCACGCTACATTTTCTTTCTCTCTCTAACGCATTGCTCTTACGAGTCGAGCGGCCATGAGCCATGATTTAGTCCGATTTCAGCTCTCGTTGAATCCACGTCGCTTTGCGCTCCACTCTTGAAAATTCCAGACTTCGTTAATCATAATAAAACTTATGGAATAGTTGAATTGTAGTTATTAATAATGTTTAGTGCTAAAATTATGGTCGTTACGCCCTTTGGGCGACCATAATCAATTATTTGTGTCAGAAGTGATCGATGGAATACTGAGGAAACAGGTGCTGGATTTAAAGGTAGGTCTAATTTTTTTGTTATAAATTTACACAGTGCGGCTTTGATTTTTCTTAAAACAAATTATAAATGAATAATCATCACGGCACATCTATTGTTGGGTGTGCCAATCTGCTTTATGCACATATATTGGTAATAATGATATTTGTATCGACGGGAAATTAATATTTTGATACGATTTTTATTACTTCTAATCATATTCTTCTGTATTTTGTATGGATTTGTGTATTTTGAGGTATTTTTGTAAACATTCAATCTTGTATTTTGTTCACAAAATGGTGGAATTTATATGTGAAACATATAAAAATGTATATATTTTAGGTTTAAATACATATATTTGATTTTATACATAAATTCAAAGTTTTATTTCGTAAAATTTCGTCTCAGCTTGCTCGATCAGTGTTTCGATGAACTTGGCAAAAGTTCGTCCAATTTGGTTTCGCTCCGATTTAGTCTATTTATTTGTATTTTATAAATATTATTTAAACAGGTGATAGTAATTAAAAAAAATAAATAATTTTATTTTAATTATTCATTTAACAGCGTCACCAATTATTAATAAATTAATTATGTAATAACCACGGCACTATCGCCGATAAGTTTTCTGTTTTTTGTTTGTCAGCAAACATAACATTTTTGTGATATTCTCTAATAATTTTATTGTTTCATAGCGAATTATTGTTAACCATTGTTGTAAATTACCGATAACAGTAAGTTTAAACATTATTCTAACTTTTTCAATAGTTATTTGGACACATATTTTATTATAAAGCAAACTTATTTGAAATTTAGTTATGTTCAAAAATAAATACAATGAAATTAATTGTTTTAATAGTAAAATATTGATGTACATTGTTACAAATCAGTAATAATGGTAAGTTTAAACAATAATTTAACTGTTTTAATAGTTATTTTTGCTGATAAATTAATTTGTTTCGCCTAGTGACGTAAACAAATGCATGTTGTTTATACTTGATATTTGAAGGCAGTCATTTTTGTGATGTGCTCTAATAATTTTATTGTTTTAATAGTAAAATATTGTTAATCATTGTTGTAAATTTGTGATAAAAGAAAGTTAAAACATTATTTTAACTATTTCAATAGTTATTTTATTTGGAAACATATTTTATTATAAAGCAAACTTATTTGAAATTTGGTTATGTACAAAAATAAATACAACAAAATAGTTTGTTGTTTGTGTTAATATTTTAATTGTTTGAATAGTGAAATATTGTTAACAATTGTTGCAAATTAGCAACAATAGTAAGTTTAAACAATAGTTTAACTGTTTTAATAGTTATTTTTGCTGATAACATGTTTTATTATTGATATACGTGTATTTTAAAATAAATTATTTTTGTGTTCCACAATTCCAGTGAATGAAAAAATTTTTGTTAGAAGACCGTTCCATATTGGGTGTTGCTGTTTGAAGCAGCAGTCTTGGGGTGGGTACCTACAGGCGTGATGGGGTAACAGATTCGTCTTGCTGGTAGCTGAGCTGTGTTCATCAATGTAAGTCGTTATTATGTGCCTCTCTTCTCTGTCGCTTTTTTGCTATTTTTTCAGCTTAACACAAAAGTAAATTCATTTTTCTTCTGAAAATATGGTTTATGTTGTTGAATTTAATTCAAATCATATTTTCTTCTTACTTCATTTCCGGGGCACATTGTGAATGTCTATCTGTGTTATTAACATCGGGCGTCGTGTAAATCGTTAATATATCGTAAATAAATCGGCGAAACTTAGCTTTTTAATATTTGAATAAACATCCGTTCGTAAGTGATAGATTTTTTCCCTAAAAAATTGTATTTGTTTAAATTAATATTTAAACAAGTACAGTTTACACTATAGGTTTCCAGCGAAGTTGCCAAGGAGAGTAAAGGCTGGTTTAAGCCTTTGATCAACAGCTGGGCTTTTCTAAAGCTTTGTCTAAGGCTTTATGGTCTTTAAGGCCAATTTACAACCACAAGAAGGCAGCAAATAGTTAGAATTATTTTAGTTATTAAAGTCGCGATTGATTTTTTGCTAATATTACATTAAAAATAAATTCATTTACATTTTGAAGTTAGTATAAAATATAATTAAAGTTTCGCCGATACTTTTTCGGTTTCGGGTCGGATTCCGCGATATTTAAGGACAGGGTAGTGGAGTATTTATTTGGAGTGTCTATCCTATTATTTAATTTAATAGTACACACGATTAGTTGTTAAATAAATGGCTAGAAATGTAAAATACTCGGGTTCAAAACTATATTAAAAATCTGATATGCCCAACACATAACCTCTCGCTAGATATTTTACCTGGTTGTACGCATAAACAAAATATATTTTTAATACAAATACATATATTCATGTCTCACATATATTTGCAAAATCTATGGGATATTTTAATATAAATTGAAATTTTCTTTTTCTACTTATCTTTTTCTTTATATTTTTTCGCAAATTCCTTTTATGTTCTTTTTACCTCCCGCTACCCTTGGTAAGGGAGGTATAGGGATCGTGCTAAAAATCGCATATGGAGATTTTGCTAAATGACCACATTTTAAGGTCCCTAGAATCCAATTTTAACATTTTCACGATGATGTCTGTGTGTATGTATGTGTGTATGTGTGTGTGGATCCTTTACTCTAACTCAAATACTATCATTCAGAAAATTTTGAAACCTTTTTCTGTAATGGAAAGAGCCCATTAGATTTTGGTGTAAATCGGATAACCGGAAATGGCACTTTACTAGAAGCTCAAAATAGTTTTTCTTTGAAAAATACCTTTAAATGTTATTTTTTCGAGATTAATGTTATTATAAAAATTAAAGATTATTAAATTTTCTACAGATTTGCATTAATATTTTTTCTATATATTTTATGGATAAATTTATAAAATTATCTATAAATTTAATCCCGGAGCCTACGCTTATACAAGCAAAACTCCTTGGTTACACAGTTCATAACTTAAATGTATGTAACTGACAGATAAATGTCACTGTCAAAGAACTAATAATTTCAAATTAATAACAGTAACGTTTTAAAAAGAAAATAGTAAATAAAACCCTAGTTATATAGAATGGATCTTAATACAGTTTCCGCAATAACTATATATATATATATATATATATATATATATATATATATATATATATATATTAATAAAAATTAAATAGCGGGAGGTTTGGTGTTGGCCACATCAGATTTTTGGGTATGAGAATGGTGAAATTTATAAAAGGGCCAAAATTTTCAAAAAATTAAAAATTCTGAAAATTTGTATTTAAGTAGTTTGAAGGGTGTAGATTTAAGATTTTAAAACCACAGGTTGATATCTCTTTTCGTGTCCGAGATATTCGTCCTCGAAACTTGGCTCAAAAATGTCCATTTTTGGGTCATATCCCAAAAATGGTCAATTATACACCGCTGGCGATATCACCATTAGATTCTACGAGCAAAATTACATAAGCAATCTCCAGAAGGAAAAGTCTGAAAATGGCCAAAAATCGCAAAAAATCTAAGGTAATCCCCTTGCGATTTTTTCAGTTTTTGACAATTTTAAGAAATGTTTAATAATAAATGTATCCGTTGGAATATTTTGATGAAAATTGGTATACTTATGGTTTTTGGTACGAGGAATTTACTGGTGAGGTCGTTGAAGATGTACCACACACCCATTTTTGGGTATGAGGGTGAAGTGGTTTTAAAAAAGGGACCAAATTTTTAAAAAATTAAAAATTCTGAAAATTTGCATTTAAGTAGTTTAAAGGGTGTAGATTTAAGATTTTAAAACCACAGGTCGATATATCTTTTCTTTTTCGAGATATTCGATATTTTCGAGGATATTTTTTACATAAAAGTGTATACACCCTTTCTCTCGGTTATTATTGCAGATACACATATTGCTTATTGAATTTTTATAGTCTTATAGTATTTGAGAAAGCAAGGATCCAACATCCACACACACACGGACATCATCTTAAAAATGTTATAATCGGATTCCAGGGACCTTAACACGTGCTTATTCACTAAAAGCTGGATATGCGATTTTTAGCATGAATTTAATACCTCTCTTAGCGAGAGGTAAAAATAGACACTTCATTTAAAAACGAAACTATGATTTATCAATGATCTATAGCACTGGCTGTAGATCTTAAAAAAAATAGATTTTTTGCGATTTCAGGATTTTAGGTGAAGAAAACATCAGATGAAGAAAAGAACAACCCCCTCCCTTGCATGCTTTTGCTTTTTTTTCAGTTTTCCTCTTAACTATCCAAGCAGCTCTTTCTAGTATATACCCCTTTTAGAAGATTAGAGTCAATTTCCCAAGGTCGACTGGGACCCATTGTGGCAAACTCAGTCGTCCTTTTGCTGCTCCCCTCTGGGATAGGGCAGTTGGGCCTCTGGGAAGGTCGCTCTACCCAAACTAGAGTCCGCCGGACTGGGTAACCCGCTGTACTGATTCCCAGTTTTTGAAATAAATAAATAAATTAATATATCATCACGGCATATTAGGCATTGCTGGGCGATGGCATATTCGTACCGTGTGGACGTCTACAAGGCATCGCCCCACGGGCACTCATCGCTGGAATGGACGGTGCACCCTTGTGCCATTGAAGAAACACAGATACACTAAATTTTAGTTAGATTTAATTACCGTTACATTTTGCAGTTTAAAATTAAGTATAGTTGCATTTTAAAGTTTTTACAGTCAGTTTTAACTTAATAAATTCTAGTTTACTTGCATTTTATAGTATTAATTTAAAGTTTCAAATAATTAAAACTAGTTTATTTGCGCTTTAAAGTTTTTAATTACAGTTTTCAATAATTGCAATTAGTTTCCACATGCAGTTTTATCTTATTAAATTGTAGTTACACACTTAGTTTTGTATTACTTTTGCAAACTCACACACGCACACCTTTCTTATATATTATGTATTATGTAAAAATAAATATTAAATATATACATAAAATGTGTTTTTTTGTGTTCACCTTAGCTTTTGAAAAATCCGTTCGTCGCCGCGATTTCGTCCGTATATATTGTTGATTTCTTATTTATTTATATAAGTATGTATATTTTGTATTTATGCATGTATATTATGTATGTATATTGTGGTTAGGGCGTGAGCAGTTTCAACGTGGGGCTCTTGAGCTAACTTTTCCCTTTCAGGTGCACAGCCGCTAGGTATGGTTGGGCGACTAGCGGTATTTGCATGTTGTGCCCCTTTTCTTTCTCGCTGCAACGCAGGTTGGGCTTGAAAGAGCATAACTGGGCTTGAGTGTGAGGCAGCTTAGCTCTGGGACAGCTTGGGGCGGCATTGTATCGCTAGCACTCAAGTTCAGGGCCTGGTCTGCCACACTCGCGGTGGTGCGAACCTGTAGCTCTTGTGGTGGAAGCATCCGGGGCGCAGGAAGACCCTAGGGACGTACACACTTTACACAAACTCAACACCGTCGTTGAGTACACACTTGTTCGGTTCCCCCATTTTATTTTTATGTATGTATGTTTAATTTTCAGTTTTATCAAGAGCCCCACATCATCATTTATTTATTTATGTTTTATATGTATATGTATTTGGGTATTGCTTAGCAAAACTGTTAGGTAGGATGTCTAAAAATAATAATTTATCTAATTGCGGTGAAATATAACTTAAAACTGCGTCGAAAAGGTTAAAAATTTCAGATAAAGTTCGAAAAATAATATACGTTTTTCTTTCAGGATTTCTACATCTTCATATTTAGTTAAAGACAATTATTATTAAGGACGTTTTTATAAGCCAAAAAATCTGATGTGGCCAGCACATAACCTCTCGCCAGATATTTTACCTGGTTGTACGCATAAAAATACATACAAAATAATTCTCACATATATTTGCAAAATATATGGGATATTTTAATATAAATTATATACAATACATACATTTTCTTTATATTCAATATCCTAAAATTTTATTTTTCTACTTTCCTTTTCTTTTTCTTTATATTCGTAATTTTACGCAAATTCCTCATATTCTTTTTTACGTATATTCTTTTACGTTGTTGACTTTTTTTTATTTTCATAATCTTCATAATAATGTACAAATATTTTTGACAGCGGCATACAAATATTTTTGACAGTGACATTTATGTGTCAATTACAAACATTTGAATTTCTTGCCTTGAAGTAGTTTGATTTGAGAATTTTTATATCTTATTATTTTATATGCATTTCTTTATCTCTAAATCTATAGAAGATATAATAATGAATTTATATTTTTCGAATAAAGAATTTAACGTTCTTTAATATAAGTATTTACATAAATTTTCGATAAATAATATTTAGATGAATTTTTTCTTGTAACTACTACTTCCGGTTGTCCAATTGTTACCAAAACTTAATCCACTCTTCCCATTATTGTTAGATTGAGGAATCCGTAGCTAAAAATATTCAACAATATACGAAACTTTCAAAATTATTTAAAAATAAATACGGCGCAGTACCACCTCATATTCTATTCTATGTAGACATGTATTAAAAGCATAAAAATAAAATATAATTCAGCAGCTTTTAAGCCATTAAAGCTAGCACCTTGTACGATGAAAATTTGGAATCTACATGAAATTCTCTATAATATACATCAGCATTGATGTTTTATATAGTCTGTTCCAAAAGTTACAGGCAGTTAAAAGTACACATATTTTTGAATACTTTTTATTATGAACAATGAATTTTTGTCTAGCTCAATTTCTCTATTTGTGCCTGTAGCTTTTAAATCATTAAATCTAGCAACTTCTACGATGAAAATTTGGAATCTACATTAAGTTCTCTATAATATAAATCAGCACTAATGTTTTGTATAGGCTGTTCCAAAAGTTACATTAATTTAAATAGTTTCTGTTCTGTTATTTTTATTTTTCATCTTTATGTACATTAATTTAAATAGTTTTTGTTTCAAATTTTAACTGAATATTAAGAAGGCCATATACTTTTATATACAGTAAAAAAATTGGGGTGACAAGCCGTAGGGCATGAGTAGTATATTATTTTTCATCTTTATGTACATTAATTTAAATAGTAATTAAATGAAAAGTATCATTTTCCCCTAACCCGGATCCGCTGGTTACGGGAAAAATAATGAAAAAATTCCCTAGGGCTTAGTTTCCAAAATAGAAATTTTTATTTTTAATGGAAACTTACAAGATTTTTTCAATTTGGCGGTCTATAGCTAATGAACGGTAAATGTTAGAGGCACGGGGATTGCGGCATTCGATTCTATGGACTTTTCTACATATGTTTAACAAATTTTCAAATTTCAGTTACAGTTGATACAGTATTACAAAGCTAAAAACAAAACAATCGTACCTTCATATATGCAGTAGTCTTCTAAAAATTAAACCACCCTGTATATAAATGAAAAGTATCATTTTCCCCTAACCCGGATCCGCTGGTAACGGGAAAAATAATGAAAAAATTCCCTAGGGCTTAGTTTCCAAAATAGAAATTTTTATTTTTAATGGAAACTTACAAGATTTTTTCAATTTGGCGGTCTATAGCTAATGAACGGTAAATGTTAGAGGCACGGGGATTGCGGCATTCGATTCTATGGACTTTTCTACATATGTTTAATAAATTTTCAAATTTCAGTTACAGTTGATACAGTATTACAAAGCTAAAAACAAAACAATCGTACCTTTCATATATGCAGTAGTCTTCTAAAAATTAAACCACCCTGTATATAAATGAAAAGTATCATTTTCCCCTAACCCGGATCCGCTGGTAACGGGAAAAATAATGAAAAAATTCCCTAGGGCTTAGTTTCCAAAATAGAAATTTTTATTTTTAATGGAAACTTACAAGATTTTTTCAATTTGGCGGTCTATAGCTAATGAACGGTAAATGTTAGAGGCACGGGGATTGCGGCATTCGATTCTATGGACTTTTCTACATATGTTTAATAAATTTTCAAATTTCAGTTACAGTTGATACAGTATTACAAAGCTAAAAACAAAACAATCGTACCTTTCATATATGCAGTAGTCTTCTAAAAATTAAACAACCCTGTATATAAATGAAAAGTATCATTTTCCCCTAACCCGGATCCGCTGGTAACGGGAAAAATAATGAAAAAATTCCCTAGGGCTTAGTTTCCAAAATAGAAATTTTTATTTTTAATGGAAACTTACAAGATTTTTTCAATTTGGCGGTCTATAGCTAATGAACGGTAAACGTTAGAGGCACGGGGATTGCGGCATTCGATTCTATGGACTTTTCTACATATGTTTAATAAATTTTCAAATTTCAGTTACAGTTGATACAGTATTACAAAGCTAAAAACAAAACAATCGTACCTTTCATATATGCAGTAGTCTTCTAAAAATTAAACCACCCTGTATATAAATGAAAAGTATCATTTTCCCCTAACCCGGATCCGCTGGTAACGGGAAAAATAATGAAAAAATTCCCTAGGGCTTAGTTTCCAAAATAGAAATTTTTATTTTTAATGGAAACTTACAAGATTTTTTCAATTTGGCGGTCTATAGCTAATGAACGGTAAATGTTAGAGGCACGGGGATTGCGGCATTCGATTCTATGGACTTTTCTACATATGTTTAATAAATTTTCAAATTTCAGTTACAGTTGATACAGTATTACAAAGCTAAAAACAAAACAATCGTACCTTTCATATATGCAGTAGTCTTCTAAAAATTAAACAACCCTGTATATAAATGAAAAGTATCATTTTCCCCTAACCCGGATCCGCTGGTAACGGGAAAAATAATGAAAAAATTCCCTAGGGCTTAGTTTCCAAAATAGAAATTTTTATTTTTAATGGAAACTTACAAGATTTTTTCAATTTGGCGGTCTATAGCTAATGAACGGTAAACGTTAGAGGCACGGGGATTGCGGCATTCGATTCTATGGACTTTTCTACATATGTTTAATAAATTTTCAAATTTCAGTTACAGTTGATACAGTATTACAAAGCTAAAAACAAAACAATCGTACCTTTCATATATGCAGTAGTCTTCTAAAAATTAAACCACCCTGTATATAAATGAAAAGTATCATTTTCCCCTAACCCGGATCCGCTGGTAACGGGAAAAATAATGAAAAAATTCCCTAGGGCTTAGTTTCCAAAATAGAAATTTTTATTTTTAATGGAAACTTACAAGATTTTTTCACTTTGGCGGTCTATAGCTAATGAACGGTAAATGTTAGAGGCACGGGGATTGCGGCATTCGATTCTATGGACTTTTCTACATATGTTTAATAAATTTTCAAATTTCAGTTACAGTTGATACAGTATTACAAAGCTAAAAACAAAACAATCGTACCTTTCATATATGCAGTAGTCTTCTAAAAATTAAACCACCCTGTATATAAATGAAAAGTATCATTTTCCCCTAACCCGGATCCGCTGGTAACGGGAAAAATAATGAAAAAATTCCCTAGGGCTTAGTTTCCAAAATAGAAATTTTTATTTTTAATGGAAACTTACAAGATTTTTTCACTTTGGCGGTCTATAGCTAATGAACGGTAAATGTTAGAGGCACGGGGATTGCGGCATTCGATTCTATGGACTTTTCTACATATGTTTAATAAATTTTCAAATTTCAGTTACAGTTGATACAGTATTACAAAGCTAAAAACAAAACAATCGTACCTTTCATATATGCAGTAGTCTTCTAAAAATTAAACCACCCTGTATATAAATGAAAAGTATCATTTTCCCCTAACCCGGATCCGCTGGTAACGGGAAAAATAATGAAAAAATTCCCTAGGGCTTAGTTTCCAAAATAGAAATTTTTATTTTTAATGGAAACTTACAAGATTTTTTCACTTTGGCGGTCTATAGCTAATGAACGGTAAATGTTAGAGGCACGGGGATTGCGGCATTCGATTCTATGGACTTTTCTACATATGTTTAATAAATTTTCAAATTTCAGTTACAGTTGATACAGTATTACAAAGCTAAAAACAAAACAATCGTACCTTTCATATATGCAGTAGTCTTCTAAAAATTAAACCACCCTGTATATAAATGAAAAGTATCATTTTCCCCTAACCCGGATCCGCTGGTAACGGGAAAAATAATGAAAAAATTCCCTAGGGCTTAGTTTCCAAAATAGAAATTTTTATTTTTAATGGAAACTTACAAGATTTTTTCACTTTGGCGGTCTATAGCTAATGAACGGTAAATGTTAGAGGCACGGGGATTGCGGCATTCGATTCTATGGACTTTTCTACATATGTTTAATAAATTTTCAAATTTCAGTTACAGTTGATACAGTATTACAAAGCTAAAAACAAAACAATCGTACCTTTCATATATGCAGTAGTCTTCTAAAAATTAAACCACCCTGTATATAAATGAAAAGTATCATTTTCCCCTAACCCGGATCCGCTGGTAACGGGAAAAATAATGAAAAAATTCCCTAGGGCTTAGTTTCCAAAATAGAAATTTTTATTTTTAATGGAAACTTACAAGATTTTTTCAATTTGGCGGTCTATAGCTAATGAACGGTAAATGTTAGAGGCACGGGGATTGCGGCATTCGATTCTATGGACTTTTCTACATATGTTTAATAAATTTTCAAATTTCAGTTACAGTTGATACAGTATTACAAAGCTAAAAACAAAACAATCGTACCTTTCATATATGCAGTAGTCTTCTAAAAATTAAACCACCCTGTATATAAATGAAAAGTATCATTTTCCCCTAACCCGGATCCGCTGGTAACGGGAAAAATAATGAAAAAATTCCCTAGGGCTTAGTTTCCAAAATAGAAATTTTTATTTTTAATGGAAACTTACAAGATTTTTTCACTTTGGCGGTCTATAGCTAATGAACGGTAAATGTTAGAGGCACGGGGATTGCGGCATTCGATTCTATGGACTTTTCTACATATGTTTAATAAATTTTCAAATTTCAGTTACAGTTGATACAGTATTACAAAGCTAAAAACAAAACAATCGTACCTTTCATATATGCAGTAGTCTTCTAAAAATTAAACCACCCTGTATATAAATGAAAAGTATCATTTTCCCCTAACCCGGATCCGCTGGTAACGGGAAAAATAATGAAAAAATTCCCTAGGGCTTAGTTTCCAAAATAGAAATTTTTATTTTTAATGGAAACTTACAAGATTTTTTCACTTTGGCGGTCTATAGCTAATGAACGGTAAATTTTAGAGGCACGGGGATTGCGGCATTCGATTCTATGGACTTTTCTACATATGTTTAACAAATTTTCAAATTTCAGTTACAGTTGATACAGTATTACAAAGCTAAAAACAAAACAATCGTACCTTCATATATGCAGTAGTCTTCTAAAAATTAAACCACCCTGTATATAAATGAAAAGTATCATTTTCCCCTAACCCGGATCCGCTGGTAACGGGAAAAATAATGAAAAAATTCCCTAGGGCTTAGTTTCCAAAATAGAAATTTTTATTTTTAATGGAAACTTACAAGATTTTTTCACTTTGGCGGTCTATAGCTAATGAACGGTAAATTTTAGAGGCACGGGGATTGCGGCATTCGATTCTATGGACTTTTCTACATATGTTTAACAAATTTTCAAATTTCAGTTACAGTTGATACAGTATTACAAAGCTAAAAACAAAACAATCGTACCTTCATATATGCAGTAGTCTTCTAAAAATTAAACCACCCTGTATATAAATGAAAAGTATCATTTTCCCCTAACCCGGATCCGCTGGTAACGGGAAAAATAATGAAAAAATTCCCTAGGGCTTAGTTTCCAAAATAGAAATTTTTATTTTTAATGGAAACTTACAAGATTTTTTCACTTTGGCGGTCTATAGCTAATGAACGGTAAATTTTAGAGGCACGGGGATTGCGGCATTCGATTCTATGGACTTTTCTACATATGTTTAACAAATTTTCAAATTTCAGTTACAGTTGATACAGTATTACAAAGCTAAAAACAAAACAATCGTACCTTCATATATGCAGTAGTCTTCTAAAAATTAAACCACCCTGTATATAAATGAAAAGTATCATTTTCCCCTAACCCGGATCCGCTGGTAACGGGAAAAATAATGAAAAAATTCCCTAGGGCTTAGTTTCCAAAATAGAAATTTTTATTTTTAATGGAAACTTACAAGATTTTTTCACTTTGGCGGTCTATAGCTAATGAACGGTAAATGTTAGAGGCACGGGGATTGCGGCATTCGATTCTATGGACTTTTCTACATATGTTTAATAAATTTTCAAATTTCAGTTACAGTTGATACAGTATTACAAAGCTAAAAACAAAACAATCGTACCTTTCATATATGCAGTAGTCTTCTAAAAATTAAACCACCCTGTATATAAATGAAAAGTATCATTTTCCCCTAACCCGGATCCGCTGGTAACGGGAAAAATAATGAAAAAATTCCCTAGGGCTTAGTTTCCAAAATAGAAATTTTTATTTTTAATGGAAACTTACAAGATTTTTTCACTTTGGCGGTCTATAGCTAATGAACGGTAAATGTTAGAGGCACGGGGATTGCGGCATTCGATTCTATGGACTTTTCTACATATGTTTAATAAATTTTCAAATTTCAGTTACAGTTGATACAGTATTACAAAGCTAAAAACAAAACAATCGTACCTTTCATATATGCAGTAGTCTTCTAAAAATTAAACCACCCTGTATATAAATGAAAAGTATCATTTTCCCCTAACCCGGATCCGCTGGTAACGGGAAAAATAATGAAAAAATTCCCTAGGGCTTAGTTTCCAAAATAGAAATTTTTATTTTTAATGGAAACTTACAAGATTTTTTCACTTTGGCGGTCTATAGCTAATGAACGGTAAATGTTAGAGGCACGGGGATTGCGGCATTCGATTCTATGGACTTTTCTACATATGTTTAATAAATTTTCAAATTTCAGTTACAGTTGATACAGTATTACAAAGCTAAAAACAAAACAATCGTACCTTTCATATATGCAGTAGTCTTCTAAAAATTAAACCACCCTGTATATAAATGAAAAGTATCATTTTCCCCTAACCCGGATCCGCTGGTAACGGGAAAAATAATGAAAAAATTCCCTAGGGCTTAGTTTCCAAAATAGAAATTTTTATTTTTAATGGAAACTTACAAGATTTTTTCAATTTGGCGGTCTATAGCTAATGAACGGTAAATGTTAGAGGCACGGGGATTGCGGCATTCGATTCTATGGACTTTTCTACATATGTTTAATAAATTTTCAAATTTCAGTTACAGTTGATACAGTATTACAAAGCTAAAAACAAAACAATCGTACCTTTCATATATGCAGTAGTCTTCTAAAAATTAAACCACCCTGTATATAAATGAAAAGTATCATTTTCCCCTAACCCGGATCCGCTGGTAACGGGAAAAATAATGAAAAAATTCCCTAGGGCTTAGTTTCCAAAATAGAAATTTTTATTTTTAATGGAAACTTACAAGATTTTTTCACTTTGGCGGTCTATAGCTAATGAACGGTAAATTTTAGAGGCACGGGGATTGCGGCATTCGATTCTATGGACTTTTCTACATATGTTTAACAAATTTTCAAATTTCAGTTACAGTTGATACAGTATTACAAAGCTAAAAACAAAACAATCGTACCTTCATATATGCAGTAGTCTTCTAAAAATTAAACCACCCTGTATATAAATGAAAAGTATCATTTTCCCCTAACCCGGATCCGCTGGTAACGGGAAAAATAATGAAAAAATTCCCTAGGGCTTAGTTTCCAAAATAGAAATTTTTATTTTTAATGGAAACTTACAAGATTTTTTCAATTTGGCGGTCTATAGCTAATGAACGGTAAATGTTAGAGGCACGGGGATTGCGGCATTCGATTCTATGGACTTTTCTACATATGTTTAATAAATTTTCAAATTTCAGTTACAGTTGATACAGTATTACAAAGCTAAAAACAAAACAATCGTACCTTTCATATATGCAGTAGTCTTCTAAAAATTAAACCACCCTGTATATAAATGAAAAGTATCATTTTCCCCTAACCCGGATCCGCTGGTAACGGGAAAAATAATGAAAAAATTCCCTAGGGCTTAGTTTCCAAAATAGAAATTTTTATTTTTAATGGAAACTTACAAGATTTTTTCACTTTGGCGGTCTATAGCTAATGAACGGTAAATTTTAGAGGCACGGGGATTGCGGCATTCGATTCTATGGACTTTTCTACATATGTTTAACAAATTTTCAAATTTCAGTTACAGTTGATACAGTATTACAAAGCTAAAAACAAAACAATCGTACCTTCATATATGCAGTAGTCTTCTAAAAATTAAACCACCCTGTATATAAATGAAAAATATCATTTTCCCCTAACCCGGATCCGCTGGTTACGGGAAAAATAATGAAAAAATTCCCTAGGGCTTAGTTTCCAAAATAGAAATTTTTATTTTTAATGGAAACTTACAAGATTTTTTCACTTTGGCGGTCTATAGCTAATGAACGGTAAATGTTAGAGGCACGGGGATTGCGGCATTCGATTCTATGGACTTTTCTACATATGCTTAATAAATTTTCAAATTTCAGTTACAGTTTATACAGTATTACAAAGCTAAAAACAAAACAATCGTACCTTCATATATGCAGTAGTCTTCTAAAAATTAAACCACCCTGTATATAAATGAAAAGTATCATTTTCCCCTAACCCGGATCCGCTGGTAACGGGAAAAATAATGAAAAAATTCCCTAGGGCTTAGTTTCCAAAATAGAAATTTTTATTTTTAATGGAAACTTACCAGATTTTTTCACTTTGGCGGTCTATAGCTAATGAACGGTAAATTTTAGAGGCACGGGGATTGCGGCATTCGATTCTATGGACTTTTCTACATATGTTTAACAAATTTTCAAATTTCAGTTACAGTTGATACAGTATTACAAAGCTAAAAACAAAACAATCGTACCTTCATATATGCAGTAGTCTTCTAAAAATTAAACCACCCTGTATATAAATGAAAAGTATCATTTTCCCCTAACCCGGATCCGCTGGTAACGGGAAAAATAATGAAAAAATTCCCTAGGGCTTAGTTTCCAAAATAGAAATTTTTATTTTTAATGGAAACTTACAAGATTTTTTCAATTTGGCGGTCTATAGCTAATGAACGGTAAATGTTAGAGGCACGGGGATTGCGGCATTCGATTCTATGGACTTTTCTACATATGTTTAATAAATTTTCAAATTTCAGTTACAGTTGATACAGTATTACAAAGCTAAAAACAAAACAATCGTACCTTTCATATATGCAGTAGTCTTCTAAAAATTAAACCACCCTGTATATAAATGAAAAGTATCATTTTCCCCTAACCCGGATCCGCTGGTAACGGGAAAAATAATGAAAAAATTCCCTAGGGCTTAGTTTCCAAAATAGAAATTTTTATTTTTAATGGAAACTTACAAGATTTTTTCAATTTGGCGGTCTATAGCTAATGAACGGTAAATGTTAGAGGCACGGGGATTGCGGCATTCGATTCTATGGACTTTTCTACATATGTTTAATAAATTTTCAAATTTCAGTTACAGTTGATACAGTATTACAAAGCTAAAAACAAAACAATCGTACCTTTCATATATGCAGTAGTCTTCTAAAAATTAAACCACCCTGTATATAAATGAAAAGTATCATTTTCCCCTAACCCGGATCCGCTGGTAACGGGAAAAATAATGAAAAAATTCCCTAGGGCTTAGTTTCCAAAATAGAAATTTTTATTTTTAATGGAAACTTACAAGATTTTTTCAATTTGGCGGTCTATAGCTAATGAACGGTAAATGTTAGAGGCACGGGGATTGCGGCATTCGATTCTATGGACTTTTCTACATATGTTTAATAAATTTTCAAATTTCAGTTACAGTTGATACAGTATTACAAAGCTAAAAACAAAACAATCGTACCTTCATATATGCAGTAGTCTTCTAAAAATTAAACCACCCTGTATATAAATGAAAAATATCATTTTCCCCTAACCCGGATCCGCTGGTTACGGGAAAAATAATGAAAAAATTCCCTAGGGCTTAGTTTCCAAAATAGAAATTTTTATTTTTAATGGAAACTTACAAGATTTTTTCACTTTGGCGGTCTATAGCTAATGAACGGTAAATGTTAGAGGCACGGGGATTGCGGCATTCGATTCTATGGACTTTTCTACATATGCTTAATAAATTTTCAAATTTCAGTTACAGTTGATACAGTATTACAAAGCTAAAAACAAAACAATCGTACCTTCATATATGCAGTAGTCTTCTAAAAATTAAACCACCCTGTATATAAATGAAAAGTATCATTTTCCCCTAACCCGGATCCGCTGGTAACGGGAAAAATAATGAAAAAATTCCCTAGGGCTTAGTTTCCAAAATAGAAATTTTTATTTTTAATGGAAACTTACAAGATTTTTTCAATTTGGCGGTCTATAGCTAATGAACGGTAAATGTTAGAGGCACGGGGATTGCGGCATTCGATTCTATGGACTTTTCTACATATGTTTAATAAATTTTCAAATTTCAGTTACAGTTGATACAGTATTACAAAGCTAAAAACAAAACAATCGTACCTTTCATATATGCAGTAGTCTTCTAAAAATTAAACCACCCTGTATATAAATGAAAAGTATCATTTTCCCCTAACCCGGATCCGCTGGTAACGGGAAAAATAATGAAAAAATTCCCTAGGGCTTAGTTTCCAAAATAGAAATTTTTATTTTTAATGGAAACTTACAAGATTTTTTCAATTTGGCGGTCTATAGCTAATGAACGGTAAATGTTAGAGGCACGGGGATTGCGGCATTCGATTCTATGGACTTTTCTACATATGTTTAATAAATTTTCAAATTTCAGTTACAGTTGATACAGTATTACAAAGCTAAAAACAAAACAATCGTACCTTTCATATATGCAGTAGTCTTCTAAAAATTAAACCACCCTGTATATAAATGAAAAGTATCATTTTCCCCTAACCCGGATCCGCTGGTTACGGGAAAAATAATGAAAAAATTCCCTAGGGCTTAGTTTCCAAAATAGAAATTTTTATTTTTAATGGAAACTTACAAGATTTTTTCACTTTGGCGGTCTATAGCTAATGAACGGTAAATGTTAGAGGCACGGGGATTGCGGCATTCGATTCTATGGACTTTTCTACATATGCTTAATAAATTTTCAAATTTCAGTTACAGTTTATACAGTATTACAAAGCTAAAAACAAAACAATCGTACCTTCATATATGCAGTAGTCTTCTAAAAATTAAACCACCCTGTATATAAATGAAAAGTATCATTTTCCCCTAACCCGGATCCGCTGGTAACGGGAAAAATAATGAAAAAATTCCCTAGGGCTTAGTTTCCAAAATAGAAATTTTTATTTTTAATGGAAACTTACCAGATTTTTTCACTTTGGCGGTCTATAGCTAATGAACGGTAAATTTTAGAGGCACGGGGATTGCGGCATTCGATTCTATGGACTTTTCTACATATGTTTAACAAATTTTCAAATTTCAGTTACAGTTGATACAGTATTACAAAGCTAAAAACAAAACAATCGTACCTTCATATATGCAGTAGTCTTCTAAAAATTAAACCACCCTGTATATAAATGAAAAGTATCATTTTCCCCTAACCCGGATCCGCTGGTAACGGGAAAAATAATGAAAAAATTCCCTAGGGCTTAGTTTCCAAAATAGAAATTTTTATTTTTAATGGAAACTTACAAGATTTTTTCAATTTGGCGGTCTATAGCTAATGAACGGTAAATGTTAGAGGCACGGGGATTGCGGCATTCGATTCTATGGACTTTTCTACATATGTTTAATAAATTTTCAAATTTCAGTTACAGTTGATACAGTATTACAAAGCTAAAAACAAAACAATCGTACCTTCATATATGCAGTAGTCTTCTAAAAATTAAACCACCCTGTATATAAATGAAAAGTATCATTTTCCCCTAACCCGGATCCGCTGGTAACGGGAAAAATAATGAAAAAATTCCCTAGGGCTTAGTTTCCAAAATAGAAATTTTTATTTTTAATGGAAACTTACAAGATTTTTTCAATTTGGCGGTCTATAGCTAATGAACGGTAAATGTTAGAGGCACGGGGATTGCGGCATTCGATTCTATGGACTTTTCTACATATGTTTAATAAATTTTCAAATTTCAGTTACAGTTGATACAGTATTACAAAGCTAAAAACAAAACAATCGTACCTTTCATATATGCAGTAGTCTTCTAAAAATTAAACCACCCTGTATATAAATGAAAAGTATCATTTTCCCCTAACCCGGATCCGCTGGTAACGGGAAAAATAATGAAAAAATTCCCTAGGGCTTAGTTTCCAAAATAGAAATTTTTATTTTTAATGGAAACTTACAAGATTTTTTCAATTTGGCGGTCTATAGCTAATGAACGGTAAATGTTAGAGGCACGGGGATTGCGGCATTCGATTCTATGGACTTTTCTACATATGTTTAATAAATTTTCAAATTTCAGTTACAGTTGATACAGTATTACAAAGCTAAAAACAAAACAATCGTACCTTCATATATGCAGTAGTCTTCTAAAAATTAAACCACCCTGTATATAAATGAAAAATATCATTTTCCCCTAACCCGGATCCGCTGGTTACGGGAAAAATAATGAAAAAATTCCCTAGGGCTTAGTTTCCAAAATAGAAATTTTTATTTTTAATGGAAACTTACAAGATTTTTTCACTTTGGCGGTCTATAGCTAATGAACGGTAAATGTTAGAGGCACGGGGATTGCGGCATTCGATTCTATGGACTTTTCTACATATGCTTAATAAATTTTCAAATTTCAGTTACAGTTGATACAGTATTACAAAGCTAAAAACAAAACAATCGTACCTTTCATATATGCAGTAGTCTTCTAAAAATTAAACCACCCTGTATATAAATGAAAAGTATCATTTTCCCCTAACCCGGATCCGCTGGTTACGGGAAAAATAATGAAAAAATTCCCTAGGGCTTAGTTTCCAAAATAGAAATTTTTATTTTTAATGGAAACTTACAAGATTTTTTCACTTTGGCGGTCTATAGCTAATGAACGGTAAATTTTAGAGGCACGGGGATTGCGGCATTCGATTCTATGGACTTTTCTACATATGCTTAATAAATTTTCAAATTTCAGTTACAGTTGATACAGTATTACAAAGCTAAAAACAAAACAATCGTACCTTCATATATGCAGTAGTCTTCTAAAAATTAAACCACCCTGTATATAAATGAAAAGTATCATTTTCCCCTAACCCGGATCCGCTGGTTACGGGAAAAATAATGAAAAAATTCCCTAGGGCTTAGTTTCCAAAATAGAAATTTTTATTTTTAATGGAAACTTACAAGATTTTTTCACTTTGGCGGTCTATAGCTAATGAACGGTAAATTTTAGAGGCACGGGGATTGCGGCATTCGATTCTATGGACTTTTCTACATATGTTTAACAAATTTTCAAATTTCAGTTACAGTTGATACAGTATTACAAAGCTAAAAACAAAACAATCGTACCTTCATATATGCAGTAGTCTTCTAAAAATTAAACCACCCTGTATATAAATGAAAAATATCATTTTCCCCTAACCCGGATCCGCTGGTTACGGGAAAAATAATGAAAAAATTCCCTAGGGCTTAGTTTCCAAAATAGAAATTTTTATTTTTAATGGAAACTTACAAGATTTTTTCACTTTGGCGGTCTATAGCTAATGAACGGTAAATGTTAGAGGCACGGGGATTGCGGCATTCGATTCTATGGACTTTTCTACATATGCTTAATAAATTTTCAAATTTCAGTTACAGTTGATACAGTATTACAAAGCTAAAAACAAAACAATCGTACCTTCATATATGCAGTAGTCTTCTAAAAATTAAACCACCCTGTATATAAATGAAAAGTATCATTTTCCCCTAACCCGGATCCGCTGGTAACGGGAAAAATAATGAAAAAATTCCCTAGGGCTTAGTTTCCAAAATAGAAATTTTTATTTTTAATGGAAACTTACAAGATTTTTTCAATTTGGCGGTCTATAGCTAATGAACGGTAAATGTTAGAGGCACGGGGATTGCGGCATTCGATTCTATGGACTTTTCTACATATGTTTAATAAATTTTCAAATTTCAGTTACAGTTGATACAGTATTACAAAGCTAAAAACAAAACAATCGTACCTTTCATATATGCAGTAGTCTTCTAAAAATTAAACCAGCCTGTATATAAATGAAAAGTATCATTTTCCCCTAACCCGGATCCGCTGGTAACGGGAAAAATAATGAAAAAATTCCCTAGGGCTTAGTTTCCAAAATAGAAATTTTTATTTTTAATGGAAACTTACAAGATTTTTTCACTTTGGCGGTCTATAGCTAATGAACGGTAAATTTTAGAGGCACGGGGATTGCGGCATTCGATTCTATGGACTTTTCTACATATGTTTAACAAATTTTCAAATTTCAGTTACAGTTGATACAGTATTACAAAGCTAAAAACAAAACAATCGTACCTTCATATATGCAGTAGTCTTCTAAAAATTAAACCACCCTGTATATAAATGAAAAATATCATTTTCCCCTAACCCGGATCCGCTGGTTACGGGAAAAATAATGAAAAAATTCCCTAGGGCTTAGTTTCCAAAATAGAAATTTTTATTTTTAATGGAAACTTACAAGATTTTTTCACTTTGGCGGTCTATAGCTAATGAACGGTAAATTTTAGAGGCACGGGGATTGCGGCATTCGATTCTATGGACTTTTCTACATATGTTTAACAAATTTTCAAATTTCAGTTACAGTTGATACAGTATTACAAAGCTAAAAACAAAACAATCGTACCTTCATATATGCAGTAGTCTTCTAAAAATTAAACCACCCTGTATATAAATGAAAAGTATCATTTTCCCCTAACCCGGATCCGCTGGTAACGGGAAAAATAATGAAAAAATTCCCTAGGGCTTAGTTTCCAAAATAGAAATTTTTATTTTTAATGGAAACTTACCAGATTTTTTCACTTTGGCGGTCTATAGCTAATGAACGGTAAATTTTAGAGGCACGGGGATTGCGGCATTCGATTCTATGGACTTTTCTACATATGTTTAACAAATTTTCAAATTTCAGTTACAGTTGATACAGTATTACAAAGCTAAAAACAAAACAATCGTACCTTCATATATGCAGTAGTCTTCTAAAAATTAAACCACCCTGTATATAAATGAAAAGTATCATTTTCCCCTAACCCGGATCCGCTGGTAACGGGAAAAATAATGAAAAAATTCCCTAGGGCTTAGTTTCCAAAATAGAAATTTTTATTTTTAATGGAAACTTACCAGATTTTTTCACTTTGGCGGTCTATAGCTAATGAACGGTAAATTTTAGAGGCACGGGGATTGCGGCATTCGATTCTATGGACTTTTCTACATATGTTTAACAAATTTTCAAATTTCAGTTACAGTTGATACAGTATTACAAAGCTAAAAACAAAACAATCGTACCTTCATATATGCAGTAGTCTTCTAAAAATTAAACCACCCTGTATATAAATGAAAAGTATCATTTTCCCCTAACCCGGATCCGCTGGTAACGGGAAAAATAATGAAAAAATTCCCTAGGGCTTAGTTTCCAAAATAGAAATTTTTATTTTTAATGGAAACTTACCAGATTTTTTCACTTTGGCGGTCTATAGCTAATGAACGGTAAATTTTAGAGGCACGGGGATTGCGGCATTCGATTCTATGGACTTTTCTACATATGTTTAACAAATTTTCAAATTTCAGTTACAGTTGATACAGTATTACAAAGCTAAAAACAAAACAATCGTACCTTCATATATGCAGTAGTCTTCTAAAAATTAAACCACCCTGTATATAAATGAAAAGTATCATTTTCCCCTAACCCGGATCCGCTGGTAACGGGAAAAATAATGAAAAAATTCCCTAGGGCTTAGTTTCCAAAATAGAAATTTTTATTTTTAATGGAAACTTACCAGATTTTTTCACTTTGGCGGTCTATAGCTAATGAACGGTAAATTTTAGAGGCACGGGGATTGCGGCATTCGATTCTATGGACTTTTCTACATATGTTTAACAAATTTTCAAATTTCAGTTACAGTTGATACAGTATTACAAAGCTAAAAACAAAACAATCGTACCTTCATATATGCAGTAGTCTTCTAAAAATTAAACCACCCTGTATATAAATGAAAAGTATCATTTTCCCCTAACCCGGATCCGCTGGTAACGGGAAAAATAATGAAAAAATTCCCTAGGGCTTAGTTTCCAAAATAGAAATTTTTATTTTTAATGGAAACTTACAAGATTTTTTCAATTTGGCGGTCTATAGCTAATGAACGGTAAATGTTAGAGGCACGGGGATTGCGGCATTCGATTCTATGGACTTTTCTACATATGTTTAATAAATTTTCAAATTTCAGTTACAGTTGATACAGTATTACAAAGCTAAAAACAAAACAATCGTACCTTTCATATATGCAGTAGTCTTCTAAAAATTAAACCACCCTGTATATAAATGAAAAGTATCATTTTCCCCTAACCCGGATCCGCTGGTAACGGGAAAAATAATGAAAAAATTCCCTAGGGCTTAGTTTCCAAAATAGAAATTTTTATTTTTAATGGAAACTTACAAGATTTTTTCAATTTGGCGGTCTATAGCTAATGAACGGTAAATGTTAGAGGCACGGGGATTGCGGCATTCGATTCTATGGACTTTTCTACATATGTTTAATAAATTTTCAAATTTCAGTTACAGTTGATACAGTATTACAAAGCTAAAAACAAAACAATCGTACCTTTCATATATGCAGTAGTCTTCTAAAAATTAAACCACCCTGTATATAAATGAAAAGTATCATTTTCCCCTAACCCGGATCCGCTGGTAACGGGAAAAATAATGAAAAAATTCCCTAGGGCTTAGTTTCCAAAATAGAAATTTTTATTTTTAATGGAAACTTACAAGATTTTTTCAATTTGGCGGTCTATAGCTAATGAACGGTAAATGTTAGAGGCACGGGGATTGCGGCATTCGATTCTATGGACTTTTCTACATATGTTTAATAAATTTTCAAATTTCAGTTACAGTTGATACAGTATTACAAAGCTAAAAACAAAACAATCGTACCTTCATATATGCAGTAGTCTTCTAAAAATTAAACCACCCTGTATATAAATGAAAAATATCATTTTCCCCTAACCCGGATCCGCTGGTTACGGGAAAAATAATGAAAAAATTCCCTAGGGCTTAGTTTCCAAAATAGAAATTTTTATTTTTAATGGAAACTTACAAGATTTTTTCACTTTGGCGGTCTATAGCTAATGAACGGTAAATGTTAGAGGCACGGGGATTGCGGCATTCGATTCTATGGACTTTTCTACATATGCTTAATAAATTTTCAAATTTCAGTTACAGTTGATACAGTATTACAAAGCTAAAAACAAAACAATCGTACCTTCATATATGCAGTAGTCTTCTAAAAATTAAACCACCCTGTATATAAATGAAAAGTATCATTTTCCCCTAACCCGGATCCGCTGGTAACGGGAAAAATAATGAAAAAATTCCCTAGGGCTTAGTTTCCAAAATAGAAATTTTTATTTTTAATGGAAACTTACAAGATTTTTTCAATTTGGCGGTCTATAGCTAATGAACGGTAAATGTTAGAGGCACGGGGATTGCGGCATTCGATTCTATGGACTTTTCTACATATGTTTAATAAATTTTCAAATTTCAGTTACAGTTGATACAGTATTACAAAGCTAAAAACAAAACAATCGTACCTTTCATATATGCAGTAGTCTTCTAAAAATTAAACCACCCTGTATATAAATGAAAAGTATCATTTTCCCCTAACCCGGATCCGCTGGTAACGGGAAAAATAATGAAAAAATTCCCTAGGGCTTAGTTTCCAAAATAGAAATTTTTATTTTTAATGGAAACTTACAAGATTTTTTCAATTTGGCGGTCTATAGCTAATGAACGGTAAATGTTAGAGGCACGGGGATTGCGGCATTCGATTCTATGGACTTTTCTACATATGTTTAATAAATTTTCAAATTTCAGTTACAGTTGATACAGTATTACAAAGCTAAAAACAAAACAATCGTACCTTTCATATATGCAGTAGTCTTCTAAAAATTAAACCACCCTGTATATAAATGAAAAGTATCATTTTCCCCTAACCCGGATCCGCTGGTTACGGGAAAAATAATGAAAAAATTCCCTAGGGCTTAGTTTCCAAAATAGAAATTTTTATTTTTAATGGAAACTTACAAGATTTTTTCACTTTGGCGGTCTATAGCTAATGAACGGTAAATGTTAGAGGCACGGGGATTGCGGCATTCGATTCTATGGACTTTTCTACATATGCTTAATAAATTTTCAAATTTCAGTTACAGTTTATACAGTATTACAAAGCTAAAAACAAAACAATCGTACCTTCATATATGCAGTAGTCTTCTAAAAATTAAACCACCCTGTATATAAATGAAAAGTATCATTTTCCCCTAACCCGGATCCGCTGGTAACGGGAAAAATAATGAAAAAATTCCCTAGGGCTTAGTTTCCAAAATAGAAATTTTTATTTTTAATGGAAACTTACCAGATTTTTTCACTTTGGCGGTCTATAGCTAATGAACGGTAAATTTTAGAGGCACGGGGATTGCGGCATTCGATTCTATGGACTTTTCTACATATGTTTAACAAATTTTCAAATTTCAGTTACAGTTGATACAGTATTACAAAGCTAAAAACAAAACAATCGTACCTTCATATATGCAGTAGTCTTCTAAAAATTAAACCACCCTGTATATAAATGAAAAGTATCATTTTCCCCTAACCCGGATCCGCTGGTAACGGGAAAAATAATGAAAAAATTCCCTAGGGCTTAGTTTCCAAAATAGAAATTTTTATTTTTAATGGAAACTTACAAGATTTTTTCAATTTGGCGGTCTATAGCTAATGAACGGTAAATGTTAGAGGCACGGGGATTGCGGCATTCGATTCTATGGACTTTTCTACATATGTTTAATAAATTTTCAAATTTCAGTTACAGTTGATACAGTATTACAAAGCTAAAAACAAAACAATCGTACCTTCATATATGCAGTAGTCTTCTAAAAATTAAACCACCCTGTATATAAATGAAAAGTATCATTTTCCCCTAACCCGGATCCGCTGGTAACGGGAAAAATAATGAAAAAATTCCCTAGGGCTTAGTTTCCAAAATAGAAATTTTTATTTTTAATGGAAACTTACAAGATTTTTTCAATTTGGCGGTCTATAGCTAATGAACGGTAAATGTTAGAGGCACGGGGATTGCGGCATTCGATTCTATGGACTTTTCTACATATGTTTAATAAATTTTCAAATTTCAGTTACAGTTGATACAGTATTACAAAGCTAAAAACAAAACAATCGTACCTTTCATATATGCAGTAGTCTTCTAAAAATTAAACCACCCTGTATATAAATGAAAAGTATCATTTTCCCCTAACCCGGATCCGCTGGTAACGGGAAAAATAATGAAAAAATTCCCTAGGGCTTAGTTTCCAAAATAGAAATTTTTATTTTTAATGGAAACTTACAAGATTTTTTCAATTTGGCGGTCTATAGCTAATGAACGGTAAATGTTAGAGGCACGGGGATTGCGGCATTCGATTCTATGGACTTTTCTACATATGTTTAATAAATTTTCAAATTTCAGTTACAGTTGATACAGTATTACAAAGCTAAAAACAAAACAATCGTACCTTCATATATGCAGTAGTCTTCTAAAAATTAAACCACCCTGTATATAAATGAAAAATATCATTTTCCCCTAACCCGGATCCGCTGGTTACGGGAAAAATAATGAAAAAATTCCCTAGGGCTTAGTTTCCAAAATAGAAATTTTTATTTTTAATGGAAACTTACAAGATTTTTTCACTTTGGCGGTCTATAGCTAATGAACGGTAAATGTTAGAGGCACGGGGATTGCGGCATTCGATTCTATGGACTTTTCTACATATGCTTAATAAATTTTCAAATTTCAGTTACAGTTGATACAGTATTACAAAGCTAAAAACAAAACAATCGTACCTTTCATATATGCAGTAGTCTTCTAAAAATTAAACCACCCTGTATATAAATGAAAAGTATCATTTTCCCCTAACCCGGATCCGCTGGTTACGGGAAAAATAATGAAAAAATTCCCTAGGGCTTAGTTTCCAAAATAGAAATTTTTATTTTTAATGGAAACTTACAAGATTTTTTCACTTTGGCGGTCTATAGCTAATGAACGGTAAATTTTAGAGGCACGGGGATTGCGGCATTCGATTCTATGGACTTTTCTACATATGCTTAATAAATTTTCAAATTTCAGTTACAGTTGATACAGTATTACAAAGCTAAAAACAAAACAATCGTACCTTCATATATGCAGTAGTCTTCTAAAAATTAAACCACCCTGTATATAAATGAAAAGTATCATTTTCCCCTAACCCGGATCCGCTGGTTACGGGAAAAATAATGAAAAAATTCCCTAGGGCTTAGTTTCCAAAATAGAAATTTTTATTTTTAATGGAAACTTACAAGATTTTTTCACTTTGGCGGTCTATAGCTAATGAACGGTAAATTTTAGAGGCACGGGGATTGCGGCATTCGATTCTATGGACTTTTCTACATATGTTTAACAAATTTTCAAATTTCAGTTACAGTTGATACAGTATTACAAAGCTAAAAACAAAACAATCGTACCTTCATATATGCAGTAGTCTTCTAAAAATTAAACCACCCTGTATATAAATGAAAAATATCATTTTCCCCTAACCCGGATCCGCTGGTTACGGGAAAAATAATGAAAAAATTCCCTAGGGCTTAGTTTCCAAAATAGAAATTTTTATTTTTAATGGAAACTTACAAGATTTTTTCACTTTGGCGGTCTATAGCTAATGAACGGTAAATGTTAGAGGCACGGGGATTGCGGCATTCGATTCTATGGACTTTTCTACATATGCTTAATAAATTTTCAAATTTCAGTTACAGTTGATACAGTATTACAAAGCTAAAAACAAAACAATCGTACCTTCATATATGCAGTAGTCTTCTAAAAATTAAACCACCCTGTATATAAATGAAAAGTATCATTTTCCCCTAACCCGGATCCGCTGGTAACGGGAAAAATAATGAAAAAATTCCCTAGGGCTTAGTTTCCAAAATAGAAATTTTTATTTTTAATGGAAACTTACAAGATTTTTTCAATTTGGCGGTCTATAGCTAATGAACGGTAAATGTTAGAGGCACGGGGATTGCGGCATTCGATTCTATGGACTTTTCTACATATGTTTAATAAATTTTCAAATTTCAGTTACAGTTGATACAGTATTACAAAGCTAAAAACAAAACAATCGTACCTTTCATATATGCAGTAGTCTTCTAAAAATTAAACCAGCCTGTATATAAATGAAAAGTATCATTTTCCCCTAACCCGGATCCGCTGGTAACGGGAAAAATAATGAAAAAATTCCCTAGGGCTTAGTTTCCAAAATAGAAATTTTTATTTTTAATGGAAACTTACAAGATTTTTTCACTTTGGCGGTCTATAGCTAATGAACGGTAAATTTTAGAGGCACGGGGATTGCGGCATTCGATTCTATGGACTTTTCTACATATGTTTAACAAATTTTCAAATTTCAGTTACAGTTGATACAGTATTACAAAGCTAAAAACAAAACAATCGTACCTTCATATATGCAGTAGTCTTCTAAAAATTAAACCACCCTGTATATAAATGAAAAATATCATTTTCCCCTAACCCGGATCCGCTGGTTACGGGAAAAATAATGAAAAAATTCCCTAGG